>JAFEMH010001438.1:0-474171 GCA_022495995.1 Adenophora triphylla var. japonica
ACCAGAACGGTCACGCAGACTAAGAGACCTGAGTGAGACACAGATAAAGCCAAGGAAAGAGCCTACTTCCTTTCCATGAATGATGAAAAGGGAGATGGGTGGCTTCTCGAGCATCTCGATAGGAACTCCGCCCAGGCAAAGACCTTTCCATTATTTCGAAGGCGAGACTCAGCTTCCCGAGGCTTCGGGAGAACAGATGAGGGAGAAAGCTTATTGACACGGGTAGAGGCTCGCTAGGCTGAGTCGATAAGAAGTGGAAGACCTCCGAAAGAGAAGGTCGAAAGAAGAAGCTGGGCTTGAGTGCCATTATTTGACGATTCCCTATTGCCATTTTGCAAACACATTAGTTTATTTAGGCATTTTATTGTATTTTAGATTTTGTATGTTAGCGAGTAGAAGAGGAGTCGTGTTAACGAAGTTTTTAAATACTTGTAATGAACAAGAAATATTATTTAAAATTATAGACACTTTCATGGAAATTCAAATGTCATCTTTCCCCTTGAATGAAATGACGATTTTATATTTTTATTGCCACTTCATGATAAATTAATCTCTTCCTTTGTTTTGAACGATGCAAACACATAAATGAACAATCGTTTTTTAAGAAAGCTAGGCTCGGCGAGGGATTCAGCGTGAACTTGCATCAGGACCTCGACGACAGAGCGCTGATCAGCCAGTGGCACTCTTTGCACTTCTATATGTGCCAGAGCCTACTAGACTGGCTAGCAGCCAGCCGGGTATTAAAGATCTCATTTTTTAGATTATATTTTTTTTTTGTTCTATTAGACGTCACCGTTCACGCTCTGGATTTTCGGACTGGACAGTGTCAAACATGTCTGGACTTCACGTAACTCGTCAGTCCTTCCCGGCTTTAGATAGGGCCGCCACCAACAAGACCGGAAAACGGTTATTCAGGGCTTCGTTTATCGCCGCTGCTTACGATCGCTCGAGTGATTCGACATGATTCATGATGCGCCTGTTCTGCTTAGAGAGGCGACCCACGAGATTTACCGCACCTTAGTCAGAGGCAAACTGAATGCCACCACAAAGCCACAGGATTCGTCTTCAGAGTTTGCAAAGACACGCCGCTGCCATCAGATCACTATGAGCTGTCTTCGCATCGAGAATTATTAGAAGGACGGAAGAAGCGAGACAATAGACAGGTGTTTTTTTCCATGACATGAATCTTCCCTGCTCAGATTACGTGTTCTTCAGAAAGAAAGACTCGAGAGCGAGACTCTCGATGTGAGCTCAGGACCAAATGGATAGATTGCCAAATCCTCCTTCTCGATGCCTAGTTCCCTTCATCACGTATCAACTATGTGACAGAAGGGTCGCTGCAAATTTGAGACGAGGGCCATACCGAAGGGAGAGTCATTCCGAAGAGTTTTGCGATCTGCTATGGCTGGATCTGACGTGTCATTTGGAAGAGTCAACCAGCCGAAGGCATCGGTTTCCGAGGAGGTAGGAGATCAACCTGGCCTTTCTCGCAAAGCTATCATGCCTGTATTGCTGGCAGTTGCCTTCCTTGGGACCTTCTCTGCCTGCCGAAAGCCGACTCTCCATCTTTGAGGAATCGGTAAATTTGATTTGTATCCGTGGTTCCTTTATAGGCTCGGGTCCTGTGTCTACTTCACAAATGTAAGGTCCGGGGCTTCTCTTCTACCCACTCGGAAGGGTTTTATGGCTTTTCCCTCGGGGATCTCTACCAATGAGGCTAGAGTAGCTAATGCATCTGCGAATCTGTTCTTTTCCCTTGGCAAGTAGTGGAAGGTCACTTCTCCGAACTCTCCAGTCAACTCCTCCATATGGGCATGATACCGCTGCAGGGTTAGGGTCCACAGTCTTCCACTTGTTGGAAACCTAATTGATGATCGGGCCGAGTCTCCGTAAACTTCTAGCTCCTTGACATTCCTTTCTACAGGCAGGCTTCCAAACCAGAATGCAAAGCTTCATACTCGGCAACATTGTTCGTGGCAGGAAGTTCAACTTGAGGGCTATGGGTGTATGCTCATCCTTCGGATCGACCAAGAGCATCCCGATACCGTTTCCTCTTTTGTTAGCGGCTCCGTCAAAGAATAACTGCCATCGGTTTTCGTGTTCGATCGCAAAGATCCCTTCATCTCGGGAATTGGGGTTCGTGCCCTCTGTCTTCATTACCGGGAAAGTTTGCCAGTGGTCCGACAATGCTTCGACCCTTGATAGCCTTTCTCGGTCACATAAGTTGATGTCGTACTCTAATAAGAAGAAGGACCACTTTGCTAGACGCATCGAGAGGGAAGGCTTATCAAAGATGTACTTGATGGGGTCCATTTTTGAGACCAAATTCAGTGGTGGGCTTGCATATAATGCTTCAACTTGCCGACTACCCCGGACCGATCCCGCACGTGTCTTTTCACATGCCGAGTAATTGATCTCACTTCCCGCAGCCTTCCTAGAGCCGACAAAGTAAATGGCGTTTTCTACCCGAGAGTCTTTCTTTTCCCGAGAAAGCATAGCCCCAACCGCCGTATCAAGGATGCTGAGATAGAGCGCAGAAGAGGTTTCGTCTATGTGGGGGCATAGCACTGGAGGGTGTACTCAAGTATGCCTTGATCCGGTCAAAAGCATCCCGGCATTCTTCGGTCCATTCTGTGTCTCACGTTCTTCTTCATGAAGCTTGAAGATGGGCTCGCACATAGTGGTCAATTGATTGGCACGAAACGGCTGATGTCTTGTAGTTTTCCCATAAAGCCCTTGACTTATATGCTCCGGTCCGAGGTGGCCTCATATCCATAATGGCTTTGATCTTTTGGGGGTCGGCTTGATACCTCGCTCAGGTGACCATATACCCAAGCACTTTTCCCCTTGTCACTCCGAAGGTGCATTTAGCGTGGTTTAGTCTCATGGAATGTTGTCTCGCCTCTCAAAGAACTTCCGCAGGTCAACAAAGTGCCGCCCGTCCTCGCCTTTGGAGTGGATTATCATGTTGTCTACGTAGACCTCAATCTCCTTGTGGATCATGTCATGAAAAAGCGCGGTCGCCGCCCTTTGGTAAGTAGCCCCAGCGTTCTTAAGCCCAAATGGCATCACTTGTATAACAAGTAAGTTCCCACGGCGTGGTGAAGGCTGTCTTTCTTGGTCTTCCTTGGCCATCTTGATGCGGGTTAGAGTCTCGCAAAGCCATCAACGAAGGATTTGACTTCGTAGTTGGCAAAGGGAGTCCACCAGATGTCTATGTTTGGCAAAGGGTAATCGTCCTTAGGCCGGCCTTGTTCAGATCTCGAAAATCCACACAGCAGCCGCACCTTCCCATTGGCCTTGGTGACGGTCACAATATTGGACAACCATGTCGGATATTCGATGAATCTCGATGAATCCTACCCGCAAAGTAGCTTCTCAATTTCTTCTTGACCTCGTAGAGACCATTCTCGGCTTGATCTTTCTCGCTCGCTTTAGTGGTTTAGCATCTCGGTGCTAGAGGGATTCTCAGGCTCTACTATCGAACTCGTCAGCCCCGGTATATCCTCGTATGACCATGCAAACACGTCGACGTATTCCCCGAGCGTATCGATCGGTCCCGTCCCGTTCAACCCCCGGAAGAAGTTTCCGATCTGTGTCTCTTTAGGTTCCTCGACAAGACCCAAGTTCACACTTGTCAAAACCTCCTCGGCGGCTTGGGCCCGGTTTTCCTCTTTTTCGAAACACTGCTTAAATATTTCTTTAATGTATTGTTCATTTAGTGTGTTTGCATCTTGTTCAAATGATTCATTATTAACTCGTTGTTAAGTTTTGAGTTAATTTATCATTTGTTAAGTTGGCAATAAGAGGATACTCGAAAGATCTCGTCATTTCATTCAAAATAAGGGGAAAGATGACATCGATTACATTTTGATAATCCTCGGGCGTGAGGCCTTCGGATGACTCGTAGGACCGGAATTCAAAGATTCCCGACTCAACCGTACGTACAACAGGGTGTTTGACACGACCGGGTTGAGAAGGACGGTACCAATCCAAGCTCCTCTATCATTTGCCGTCAGCTGGCTATCGGTCCCTGAGAACGTCTCCCACCTCTTCAACGGCATTTCTGCCTTAGTTACCAAAGTGCGGGGATCAAAAGGATTTTCACCACCGTCTCCAATTACTAAGCAACTATCTCATCATCTCGAGTGAAGTCGATCAAATCTCGGGATCTGTGCTTCTTCATCAAACAAGCAGAGCAAGCCCCACTCCACCGTCTTTCTACTATTGGCGCCTTCTATCTGGCCGATCTTCTAAGAGCTAACTCGAAAGCCGAGAAGTCTCATTACCCTGGATGCTGATTCTTTGACGCCGTCTCGAGTTTCCTTTGAAGACATACTCGTTACGAACTGTAGTGGTAGCCCTGTGAATGTCCTGCAAGTCAAGGAACATTCTTCGAACAGATTGGCCGGCTTTCCCCTCATTTTCTCAAGATTCTCCAAGGGTTTTCTCGCAAGGAGATCTCGGTGATCACTTTTATCGTATTGTGTCTCGCCTTTTGTAAAATAATGGGTCAGTGGATAAACCGTAGGGATGAAGCCGGACCCCTTTATCTTTTATGCCATTTGGTTTGTACCCCAAGCCGTATCTGCGGTATTCTGTTCCTTTACATCGATGATGGTATTGCGACCACGAAGTCTTCCACCCAATCCAAGTCCCTAAGATAACCCATTTTTCTCATCATTCTCATGGCAGGAGGGATTTGATTGGAAGTAGTAGTGAGGTCATGCTACACACTTGTGCTTTGGAAGAAGCTACAGAGAATCCTTGTCAATGCCAACCCCTTCGTCATCATGTTTGATTTCCAATATCGGGATGTCTCAAGGCTGGTTCCTTCTACCGTGACACTGTCTCCATAAATGGTGGTGATAGTACCATCATTTGACTGAAATTTGACGCACCGGTGCAAAGTAGAGGCTACCCCATTTATCCGGTGGATCCAGGGCCGTCCTGTGAGAGCAAGAAAGGAAATCGGAATATCAATCACTTGAAAATCGACGTCCATGACCTTTTTTCCGAACCACGCCTTGAGAGTAGCAATCCCCAAAACCGACCGTGCAAAGGGAGTCATGTGCCTTAATAGTCTCGACTAGAAGGCTTCAAATCTCGTTGGTTTCAGTCCAATAAGTCCATCATCTTGGCCGGCATGACATTCATTGCGTGCACCCTCCATCGACTAATACCCGTGGCAATCGACGCTCTTCTAACCGGGACTGTGATGTAAAGAGGTTCGTTATGACTAGCCCCATACTTTGGCGGTGTCCAAGTCGGTGAAGGTAATGATGTTTCCGTAGTGGATATTTCCAATCATTTGGACGACCTCATCCGGGGTGACATCATGGGCACCATGGTCTTGGCCAAACTTTCTTCTAGCTTCAACTTATGAGGGTATGAAGAGGTTAACAGGGACCATAAGGAGATATTGGCTTGGGTACACTTCAACCGAGTCAACACCGGATCCTCTTTGTCGAGTCTCGGCTTTTCTACTTTTCGACTTATAAGGCCTCTTATCTCGTCTTTGGCTCCGAAACGGCATTCTTTTTGTCACCCTTAGGCTGCTCAATACTCATCTGTCCAGACCGAGTCATCACATAGACATTAGATTTTCCTGAGTCATTAATCCTATTGGAGGATTCTGTTAGCTCTTTCAAAGTCAGAGGCGGGCTCTGCCGGCGTATGGCCAATTCTGCACGATTAATCTGATTAATGGCACTACCGGGAGGCGTAGGCTGCTTCTCGAATCCGATCCCAAGTTAACGGCTTTCGACCTTCTCAAGGTTCTCGACTCTCGATTGGCTTAGCAGTGGGCCGGTTTCAGCTTTACCTTTCTCCGTTTAAAGCCTTCACAGCCTCATTCAAACTTTTCAAAGTCAACATGCAAATGTCAGGAGTTATCGCCTTCGTGGTTTGGATCCCGGCAACCGGCTTTCTCATCCGGGTCCAACAATTTTTTAAACAGAGCGGGATCACATTCCTCATCACCGTCAAGCATGTCCCTTCTTTCTCTAGGGTCACTTTCCGACGGCATCTTTGACATTGGCTAAACATTTTCTCAAGTGATAAATTCCATCATCAATAAGGATTTCTCGTGGGGTCAAACCTCATGGCGGGTTTACGTTCTTTACCGTCGAAGGTTTTCTCGGGCTTTTGGCTTTCGGGCTAACCACTCTTCTACTGTTCCTTCCGCACTTCGACCGTGTCTTCATCGCATCACCGTAGTAACTCTCGCGGGAACTTTCGTCTTGACTACGATGACCAATAAGGGCAAAAGCAGGTCGGGATACTTGACGCCATATAAGAGGTATCTTGGACTCCTCCTTTGACTTGGGAATTATCAAGAAAACATCATTGTCGTCACAGACATAAAGGGACTCGGGTCGCCTCGAGACTTAAGACTCTTTCCAGTGGCATCCATACACTCTTCTTCGGACAAGGTCTCGTGGAGTGATTACTAACACCGTAATGCAGTCTACTCTTCCCGATGAGAGTTTGGCTTCCGCAATGCTTACGTTTTCCAGACGGTGGGTGGAGCCCATTTTCCTCTTCGCCTAGGGCTTCAATTAAATCCCTCCATTCACTGACCAAGTCTTTGTAAGGAGTATTGAACTCTAGGATGTAGGATTCATATACTGCTTCATCTAGCATCTTTTTCCTTTTCTCGAGCCTTCACACAGCCGCAAATACACTTTGAAGTGATTTCATCTCCTATTCCGGGTCGGTGGTTTCCTACCTCATCGTGCCCTTTGGGTTTCACTTCGCCGACTCCAAGTCCATTCCTTCTACGGAACTGCTCATCATCACCGTAAATCCATCCATTCCTATTCTCGTTCCCGACCGATTCTTCACTACCATTGTCCGAGAGATAGGCAAATTCACTGGCGTTGACGAAATTAGAGAGGTCGTTGGTACCGGGATTCCAAAGTAAAAGGGATTTGGGTTAGGCCGAAAGGAGGGAAAGAGTCCCACTGGGATGCAAAGGCCGTGGAGGGTGTCGGGACCCCGATGGCTCGGGATGTTGGGGAAGACTGAAAAGGGACGCCTTTTTGGCAAAGGATTAGGAGGATGGGCTATAGGCTAGCTCTGCTTCCCTAGTCATCTCGGTTACCTAAACCAAGTCTGTTCTCTCGTCGAATCGGACATTCTCGACTCTCTCGACCGACCAAACCGAGGATTCTCGCGAACCGTTCCGAGAATTCCCGCGCTAACAAGTCGCCGACCTTGTTCTCACCCACTTCTTTCTCGCCGCGGAAAGGGATAGGAAAGGTTTAGACTCGGGGTAGGTGTTTAGTCGAAGGCTCGTGCAATATGCAAATTAGAATCTTCCAGTTTACTTAAAACAGTGTCTTTTATTAATATCTATTTGGTTGGAAAAGGGGGTTCGCCCTTCTTTTCGTAACTACTCTAGATCCCGGATCGTGGGTTCCGATCACTACGTCTATAAGCCCCTCGTATTCCACCCGTATTTCGACCTCCCAGGTGGACAGCCTGCGAGGGTCCTATAGTGGCACGCGGATCCCACCGACCGAGAGTAAAGAACGCTCCTAACGGGTCTAGCGGGTCATATGAACTTTCAACGCACGAGCGATGCGGATTATAGTCAAGGCAATACCGGAAAGTCTCGTCTTTTACGCCTTGATAGGATTTTGCGTAATTTCGCTTGAGCGAATGACGTTTTGACTTTCGGTAATGTCCGAGAAGATAATAGGCATGGGTCGGGCGGCAAAAGCCGGATGACACAAAGGTCACATTGAACTTCGTTGCATACGCCGGCGTGAGTTAGAATCGAAGTCAATGCCGGTCAAGATCTTGCCAAGTTTTCCTTGTCGGAGTTTTAGCAGAGCTTCGCTTGAGCGAAAGATCTTTTGATTTGTTGGCAAAGACTCGGTCTTGACTCTTACGCATTTCCGTGTGTCAAGGTCAATAGTCAATGTCGGAGTTGAGATCTCGCCAATTTTTCCTTGTTGGAATTTTGGCGTAGTTCTTCTTCCGTTATGAACTAAGGCTTGACCTTTACGAGGGTATGCAATCGGGCTATATGACACGGACTAGACCAAAAACCAACCAAAAGTCACGGTTTTTGAAACGTGTGACACCTGACCGTGCATGGTCGACACCGGCCGCCATGGGGAGGTTGGGATGATTCCGTGCGCGCCCGGAGCATCGTAAGGCTGTCCGTGATCGCAGCCTGGAACCACCCTCGGGTTTGAAGGACGTGCGTGCAAAAGTGTACAGATATATCGGAGTGCGCGTAGTGTGCGGTCTCCTAAAAATGTTCCTTTTTGAGTTAAAACAGAGATTTTCGTAAATGTGTTTTAAAGGAATGATTTTCGGGACGGGGAGAATGCAACACATAAGCACGTAAATTTTCTCGGGAGCCCGGTCGAGTCATGGAGCCGAGTAGCCCCAAGCCGCTAGGACTCGCCAGATTAACCATGATTTTTCCCGATGGAATTGCCACCGAGGTCGCCCGGTCGAATCCAATGAGGATTGAGTCGTACGATCGCATGGATCAATTTTCCAGGTTCCACTCCTTTTGCTATTTTTCGGGTTGTTTCCCGTTCAAAGTATGCACAAATTCCAAGATGCAAATGATGCAATGCATGGTAAAGAAAGCAAGCATGATTAATGAAATCGGCGATGGGAGTCTAACCCGCTCAAAGGGAAAAGCTTTCTTTTATTTTTTTCAAAATTGTTTTTCGAAAAGGGATACTGGTACGTGGATTGTTAAACCACCGGTTATCCCAACTCCCACGCCGTGGAGTGTACAGAAGGGTAAGTGGTTTCCACCTATATACCGAGTATCGATTTTTTTTTTGTTTTGAAAATAAAAGCTTTTTTCCTTTGGGTTTCCCTCAAATGGAGTCGCCAAACCGTGGAATGTGTGCCCAAATTTTGTTTTCGTTGATTCACGCGAGTTTGAAGACATCCGGTTTAATTTGAAAAACGGAGTCACCACGCCATTTTGATTACCTCAAAACTTTGAAAAAAAGGTTTTATTGGGTTCGGAGGTTAAGTTACCCCTTGGGAAGAACGTTTGGCGTTCACCCAAGGTGCCTTGCCGGAGCAAGTCTCCCATGATTTCATTAATCGTGCTTGCTTGCGTGCTTTCTTGTGTGCATGTGTTTGAAAATAAGGAGGGAATGTCCCAAGTCGTCTTCCGGACGTACAAACCATTTGTTGGTTGTCGCTCGGGATTTCTTGGAATTTATGTATTCGGGATTATGATCCCGTCCTCATCTTGTGACTTGTGATCATCGCATTTTTAACCTCGGGACCCTCGGGACTTGCGTGATCGAGAGAATGACTCTCTTTATGGTCAAAGATGAGGTTCTTTAGAAAAGGAAGGTCCTTAGCCCATCAATCCTACGCTTTAAGACGGTCGAGCTCGTATAGATGCTTCATACTCTTTCTTAAGCGATAATTGGAGATATAGGGTTCAAGGTTGTCCCTTTCTAAAGAAATATGGAACCTTTAATGGAAGGAACGATGTAAAGATAGGATCTTTTACACCGGTCCGTTCCTAGGTTGCTAATGGGGGAATGGGGGAAATGTAGGTAAAAATGACACTTTAATGAAAAGATGACATTTTTGGGTTGCAAATGATGCATAAAGATTTGATTTTTATGCAAATGATGCATTTTGTTGAAGAAATTGGCATTCATTATGCAAATGATGCATAAAGATTGCATTTTGAAAAGCATATGATGCTAGTTTATGGTAAAGACATGGTCTTTAAAGCAAATGATGCTTGGAAAAGTGATTTTGGATGCAAATGATGCATTTTGATTTAAAAGATTTGATTTTTATATGCAAAGGATGCATGAGGATGACATTTTTATTTGAAAATGGGGGGTTTTAGGTGCAAAGGATGCACCTTTATGGGAAAAGACTACATTTTTATGACAAATGATGTCTAATGCATGCAAAAGGGGAAGGGGGAATATGAAGATATGATCTTTAATCTACCAAGTCCCAAGCAATATAAAAGTAATGCAATGAGCAATTTATAAAGCAATTAGGATGCGAGGTTAGGGCGTGCGAGGTTACCAATGGCTTCCTTCTTCTTCGGGCGGAGCTAGGAGGAGAGGTTGGTCTTGGATCTTCAAGGAGGAGGGAGGGAGCTTCTTGGCCTTCTTCTTCACCTTCTTGGATCTTCAACAGCCTCTTGGGAGTATTTCTTCGTATTATGTGTGGTGTTGTTGGAAATTGTTGTTGTTGTTGAGAAATGGGTAGAGGAGGGCTCTATTTATAGGCAGTCTGGATAAGGCTAATGAAGCCGTGCGGCTAAGGACAGCAAGCTAATGCAGCCGTGCGGCATTATCCACAATGACTCAGCATTCTAGAACCATGCAAGGTGGCAAATTCTAGAACCTTCCATCCTAATTAAGAAAAACGTGTTTCTTAATTAGGAAGGATCCCCTTCAGCCCTAAATTAATTAAAAACAGTTCCGGAATGTTTCCGGAACACTAGGAAGGTCTGGGGAATTACCGGAAAACTTATCGAAATTGCCGGGAAATTTAACCGGAAGGCATGAGCCAGATTTGGATACTTACACCTTCGAGGAGGATTCTGAGGAGGAGGCCCCTGCCCGAGGTAGAGGCATGACACCTGCTGCTGAGGCAAATCCTGGCCGAGGCCGTAGGAGAAAGGCCAAGGAGGTGGCTACTATAGATTGGGAAGAGGAGATATACACCCTCTACAACGTTGACCCAAGCAATTCCGTGTCCGCACTCTTGGCCACGTTCAGATAAAGGGGAAGGACAAGTTGCGGCCAGAGACTGTAGCAGATGTCCGCGAGGACAATAGGGCCTGCATTTTCTATGGGGCTCAGTTCGAGAATGGCCTGAGACTTCCCCTCGATCCCTTTATCTACTTCTTCCTTAACTGCAAACAGTTATAAAGGAGACAAGGGCCCTAATAGCGTTCGGAGTCAGGTGCATGGGAAGACAATTGTTGAAGTTAAGGAAGAAGTAGATGAAGGGATCGAGGGGAAGTTTCAGTCTCGAACTGAGCCCCATAGAAAATACAGGCCCTATTGTCCTCACTGACATCTGATACAGTCTCTGGCCGCAACTTGTCCTTCCCCTTTATCTGAACGTGGCCAAGAGTGCGGACACAGAATTGCATGGGGTCAACGTTGTAGAGGGTGTATATATCTCCTCTTCCCAATCTATAGTAGCCACCTCCTTGGCCTTTCTCCTACAGCCTCGGCCAGGATTTGCCTCAGCAACAGGTCTCTTGCCTATACCTCGGGCAGGGGCCTCCTCCTCAGAATCCTCCTCGAAGGCGTCAACAATTTCTGTTGCCTTCCTAGAGGTGCCCGCAGCCATCCGATCTCCTTCATCGCGGTCATCATCCTCGGTCTCCGTGCTTGTCGAGCCAAAGAGACCGGTAGATGAACCACGAGCAGGGGCCACCTCGGGTTCACTCTCCTCGCCAGCGGCCATCTCACTCTCCAAAGGATCAAGCTCATCACTGCTACTCAATTCGACCATAGGCACAGCAGGGGCCCCGGTCACAGCATCAGGGAGAACATCCAAGGGATCGCTCAGATCCTCGGAGCCCTGTGCCCGCTCCTCACTTGTTCGATTGGGATCCATCAAATCAACCTTCTCCCAGTCAACTATCACTTCGGGGACGCGAATCGCTATCCTCACTAGTTCAACGGCGTTCAAAGCCTGATCTCTCTCGCGGGGAAACCTGCACAAAACCCCTATTACAAAATTTTTTAAACTATTCGTATCCCCCAACACCAATACATCACCGTTCACAATAATTTTCTTCTTCTTGGCCTCCCACAACCGGGGTGGGACAAACAGCCCCCATTGGTATTTTTCACAGAAGTATTGGAAGCACTCCATAGACAGCCTTAGCCACCCAATGGCCACCTTCCTATAGATTCCCCCTTTCCGTTACAAACGGCAAAGGTATCCAGAGTGCTCACATCCCCTAGTTCTAATGGACGACGCGGGCCAAATTCACGGGTAGCCATCAAATCCCAAAGAAGAAATAGAAGGAGATGAAGAAGAAACAAAATCAAAATATCACTTACGAGGGTGGATTCAAAGGTAGATTCGAAGGAAGAAAGCACAAATACGCAGAAAGAATTTTCTCTCTCTTAAAGCAGTTTGAAGGTTTGGAAGCGGTAAAAGGGTTTGATGAAGAAGGGTTTTGTATTTATAAGGCCTACCAATACGGGTTAACCCACTTTTTCCGTATTAATTAGCCCAAAAAAACCGTTCCTTGAACCACGAACCGACGCCAAACGTTTGAAATTTCAAAAATTCCACCGGTTAGCATTTATTACGCCTCTTGGATGGCTGACACGTACCCTCCGTACCTGTCACGCGCTGTCTTTTCATATGCCAAGGGGCCCACTTGCCAACCGGGAGGCAGAGCATTCAAGGTGCCTAGAATCTTCCCCACATGCCTCCCGAACGTGCCTATATGCACAGGAGGCAGAGCAACAACCAGCGAAAAACACCAACACTAGTGCCCGCTCTAGGAGCGATCTATGCGAACCGAGCTTAGCTAGTAGCTCCTTGCTCAGACTATAAATAATCACACTTGGAGCTAGGGGCCACTGATGATCCCGGACAAGTTGGACCGGGCCCACGCTCGGTCTGATCCAAGGAACCAGTGATGTGGCATTCCCTAGACCGCCGGAGTCAAGACCGCGGGCAGATAGACCCTGAGGTCAAGACCGCGCTCCTCTCCACATCATCCTACTCCAGACTGGAGGGATCCGGACCGTTGTCTTGGTGACCGCAGGAGGTATGACCGCTCCATCCGTGACCGCGTCAAATACCTTTGACCGCGCCCAAGATGTTGACCGCGGGCTCATACCTGCCTCCCGGTTATCTCACCTGCCTCCCGGTTAATAGCAAACCTAACTGAGCAAGCTACCTTACTGGCTCTGACATGCAAGTTTCCGGCTCACTCCCATCGCATTCAATGCGGCTCAGTCAGGCGCCTACAATGGCATTAAATGCGCCACGCCTGATACACGGCTCCTGTCCACATCAGCAACATCCCCTCTGACAGAGGATCCTCCTTCCCTGACAGACCCAATCAGATGCGGACACGTGTATGCGGTCAAATACCAAAGTGCCCCTTAGGGCTGACCTCATGGCTTACGTCAGCGAGCAGCTCCACATTGCCTATAAATAGAAGACCTTTGTCCCCTTGGACAAGGTAAGTTCCAAATATACATTGTAAGCCATATTGCTGTCAAACCCTAAACACTCACACACATTCAAGGTATTCAAAGCCTTATATCTTAGTATTCTTACTCTCACACCCGAGGGCCTGAGTTGGATTAACATCCAACATTGACCTTAACGGTGCTTTATTTGTGTTGTGTTATAGGTACCTCCAACCACAAAATATATCCAGCCAGATATCCTTGAACCGCTCTGACCCTGAAAAGCTTGGCGTCATCACAACTAAATTTACAATATAATTTTACAAAGAGACTGCGAAAAGGAGGAAATTGAGTTGTACAGTGACGGCTAAAGAGCGAAAATTGAATCACGAAGAGACAGAAGTTACCCAACTTGGATATTGAAGAAAGAGAATCTAGAACCTTGATTTGAGGCCAAGATCAGGCATTACAATTCATGTTCATGGCTGTTTTGCAGTGAAAATAAACTTCTTTGATGATGTGATGGCCAATCTTTAATTTTTTTTCTTTGGGGCAAATGCTCAAACACTTGATGCGCTTTATTCTTGTGGTTGATTACTTCTTTCACCTATGTGTTAAAGCTCATGTCAATCCTTCAAAAGCTCATTACAAGATCATCTTTGAAATAGTTTTTTGATAGTACGTTTAACGTACGGGTGTAGCACTAGTTATAATCAACATTGGTTGTAGCAGCGTAACATATAAACTCACAAATATTTTGGACATTGTTGTAGTAAACTCACTAATTTATGGAGCTAAATAATCATTCGGTCACTTAACTCATCGACTTACCTCATACATTAGTACTTTATAATCATCCAGAAGAAATAGTTGTGTGCCTTGTTTTTTAAGATGCCAGCAGGGATATGCTTTAGAACATTTGCGGCTAGGTGCAGCAACAGTAGGCTTAGGAGGCCCATTTATAGTAACCTACAACTTTCTTGGCGAAGCTTCAACATTGCTTGTGGAGACAGTGGTTGCTTTTGGCCCGCCACTTCTAAACTTCATGACCCATGATCACTGATTTTAAGTACTAAGAATAATCTCCACACCCTGGTCCAAATGGTCATAATGAATAAACAACCATAAGCTCAAAATAGGTAGTGCTTCCACAAAACTTCAGCATGTACATCAATATTGACAAAAGCCTCTCACTAAACTAATCACTATAACTTTTGCTAGAATGTAAAAAAAATGTGTATAAATGACCATTGCATATGTTTAAAAAAACCATTGCACACTGTAAGTACCCCAATCTGGATCACCCCCTTTCAAACACACGGGAAACACCGCAGACTCATCAACGCAGTCTCGACGACCTCTGGCACTCAAAACCCTCTCAAAACCCCCAGCCAAACCAAGGGAGGAGCCTTTCTGGGATAAAAAGGGACAAAAGGACCTTTTGGGAATTTTCAGGAAATTGGAAAAGCAATAATGGTCCGTACGGACCTCTTTGCTTTAATAATTACTGAATCCTCTTAAAGTCCACAATATTCCCTCAAATCCGGGAAAATGATTACCCCCTCAGAGTTGGTCCGTACGGACCTCTTTTGCATGTCAACTTGGTCCGTACGGACTTTATTGCACGTGGAACATCATAATTGCAAATATTCCTCCATCATCACGCATTCCCTCAAATCGAGGAAAACCAAAAGTCTGGATTACCGGGGAGGTCCGTACGGACCTCTTTGCACCAAATCTGCACTATAAATAGAGGGTCCCCTCCTCATTTTCAGACACCTCCCACTTCTCTCTTCCTCCCTAGGCCTTCGGCTTCCCTCTAAGTCCTTCCGAGGCAATCCCGGCCCCTTCGGATCCTTTCGAGGCCTTCCGAGCCCCCTCGTGGTGCTCCGAAGCCTCCCCGAGCGCTCCCGCGACGCTCCGCGCTGCCCCGAGGCACTCTCGAGGTACTCTGAGGCCCCTCGCGGTACTCCGAGGCCTTGCCTGGTCTTTCCAAGGTGTCCCGGCTCTTTTCGAATCAAACCGGCGATCCCAAACCACGCCGAAACTCGGCCGAGTGACTCTCGCCACCTCAACGCACGCCGAACCTCTCGCCCGAGTGATCCCGACGATCCCCACGCACGACGAACCTCTCGCCCGAACGCAGCCTGCAACATCAACTCACGCCGGAAACTACTGTCCGCGTACAACCGGCCCTTCCCGGCAATCCCGATCCGTAACGGAACGCTACTCCGACCTCAAACACTATTCCCCAGCGGAAGACAGACACAAACCAACATTGGTAAGGCTTCCTTCCATTACTATTTCAATACATTTCCATACATAGCATACAATGTAGACATCCGATACATCATGCATTTTTAAACACACACACACACACAACATTTAAAGGATATTAGGGGTATCCGAAAGACTCGTTTTACGAGGCAACTCGGGTGAGCTCTAATATTCTAATATTCTCTTCCTGAGGAGTCATCTGACCTCCGAACTCAAAATCTCATCACACAAAAACAGTTTAAAATTATCTTTAAACTGATGCCCTTTTTCAATGTTTTGGGCTTAATAAAAACGGCGTGGCGACTCTACAAATGCGAAAACAAACGGCGAGACAAACCGCCGCCAACGCGAAAGATGCCAGATGCCGGGGCGCGATCCGTCGCTGCCTCTCGGATCCGGGTAATTTCAGTTGGCGACTCCGCTGGGAAAAATTTTGTTTTAAAAACTTTTAAACAAAACAAAAGATTTTTAAAGCGATGATGAGGGTCAAACTTTCATTTTACCCCCTTCTTTAACTCGTTGTCAGTGTGTGTGCATCGTGCTTTCGTTTTTATTTTACAAAAAAATAATAATACAAAAAAATGCATCAATATACATCTCGTGCATACATTTAAAATTCTTCAAAAAAAACTTCGTTTTACTCGTAAAAGAATTTTAGAGACCGCACACTACGCGCACCGCCGCCTCGGTTACACCGCACTCTACTCACACCGCCGCCTCGGTTACACCGCACGCTACGCGCACCGCCGCCTCGGATACACCGCACACTACAACCCTCAACCCGGAGTGGTCTCGGTTGCAGTCCGTTTGGTCTTCCTAGGCCTCTTGGACGCGCACGGGATCATTCCAAACATCCCATCCTAGCCAAGCGTCAACCCCGCACGTTTGAGTCTTGAGTCACACTCTGTCCGCACTCGGTTGGTTTTTACCCAGGTTCGTGTCATACGGCTGGATACATATACCATGCCGGCCATTTTTTCGAGTCAAGGCTCGGAACTCAAGATCCCTCGCAAGCAAAGCGACGAAAGGTCATGCTAAAATCTTGACTCGATCTTGATTTCCAAAGCTACACCTGCACGATGTTCCGTCCCTGATATACATCCATGCTCACATGACACCATGTCATCACGCCTTTGATACGTCGCCCATGACAATATGACCCGGCCAACGCCTAACGTCACGTATCCCTTGCGCAAGCAAGGTAAAGAGAGGTCATGCCGAACTCTTGGCTCGATCTTGACTTAGTGGCCGGCTCGGTTCACTATTCACATGGCTAACGCATCAAAACGAACATGACAGCTCGGTCCTTAGGTTCGATTTTTCTTTAGGCCGAATGGAAACCGCTTGCACTATGTGACCCTCGCCTGGGGGGCCCACCCCGGGATGTCGAAATACGGGTGCAAAACGAGGGGCTTATAGCCGCACAGATGGTCTCCACTGACCCAGGATCTAGCATAGTTGCGAAAAAGAAGAGCAATCTTTTCCAACCTACCTAGGATTCTGAAAAAAAAACACGTTTTAAGTAAATTAAAACAACAAAAAAAATAGAATAAAAGAAACAGAAAACCGCATGCCACGTGAGCTTTCCCCCTTTTATCTCATGAGGCCATTCCTGTGTCTAAACCTTGCCCGTCACCCCCTCCAGCTAACAGAGAGTGGTCGAGAGTACCCGGGAACCCGTCTCCCAGTGTCAAAACAGCAAGGTCCTACCTCCTTCCCACTCGTCACCAGACACCGTCAATTCCCATGGCCAAGTCGGTGGATAACAACGATGAGAACGGACCTTACCCCCAAGAAATTTCCCAACATTGGAAGAAGTTTGGCAGTCCTCATGGCTATTGAGAAACGTCAAGGTGAGCAACAAGCTCGATCGAAGGTGCCATGCACCACTTCTAACATTAGCCACCCAACTACCTGGGGCTTCCCAAGTCATAATCAAGCTCCTGACAAATTTAACATCTCTCATTGTCTCCCGTAAGTCAACCTGTTACCCTCGTACGAGCCATGCAGCTTATGACGTAAGGCCACAAGACCTTCCAGAGGAAAGCTTGCCCACTCAGCCTCCCGAGGTCCCGGTACCACCGTCGAACAACGAACACATCTCGTGGGACGCCTGCGACAAGTGCTTGTCTGGAAATGGAATTCCAGGATGAAATGAACGAGGGCCGTCCTCGAAGAAAGAAGAAGCTATCTTCTCAACAAAAGCCGAAAAAGAGGTACGAATCCGGTGATCCCACGCCGGAACCCTTGGAGAACCCTCAGAAAGTTTGACTACTATGTCATCTACTCCAAGAAGCCTAGCTCGCACAAGGCCATGGCAACGTCTCGCTCCATGATCAGCCGGGACGAAGCCGCACCGCCACCGAAGGCCCGAAGGTCCGTATAATCCAACCCCGTCTTGGGAAGATCTCAAAGCCACTATTGATGCTTCAAGAAAAGCCATGACAAAGTGAACGAATTGAAATGCGCAGCCGGCCTTACGCCAATCAGCTCCTCCCACTACGTAAATGGGAGAGACAAGCAAAACCATAAGTCCAGAGGTGAATGTTCTCGACACGTTCCTGGCCAAATCCCAAGAATCCTCCACGGACAGACAAAAGGCCGCCCATACCTCGAGCCACGAACCGAAAAGGGACCCTACGCCAAAGAAGCCGAAATCTTGGACCCAAAGGTCAAGATCCCGTCTTGACACACTCAAGCGCACTCAGCTAACATCTCACTCGTCCTTACTCACTTCATCTTACCCGCACAAGCTCAAGTTGGAAGAAAGCCTGGCCTGCACTACGGTTCTCATCACAGCTGACACTCCGATGAAGCAAGCCGATGATTGGCAACGTCAATTACAAAGAATATCATCACTTTCACGTAGCTCGACCTTCCAAAATTTGGGGCCGACCACAATGAGCCTCTCTACATAACAGCTCAATCGACGAGTGTCGTCTCCCACGGGTGTTGGTAGATGGGGGATCATCCATGAACGTCCTTCCAGCCAAAATAATGGATTTGCTCGTGATCAAAGCAACTGATCTAAAGCCCTCGACTCGTGCAATCAAGGCATACGACTCAACATCCCGCCCGGTCTTGGGAATAGCCACCTTGAATTTGTGGTTCGGAAAACAAATGGTCCCGACGGATTTCCAAGTCATCGACATCCCGATCACCTTCACTGCCATTTTGGGACGCCCGGCTACACCCGCATCAATGGGGTGGCATCCACTCTCCATCGGTGCGTAAAGTTCGTAAAAGGAACAGATCTGAACATCATCTACGGTGATAGCGTAGTCAACGAAAGGACCGACACAAACGGCGTCCCAGTCTTAGAGCTCAAACCCGAAGATGATGGCATGATGCTAACAGTGGTTCACCATCGAAAGCCCAAAGGCCCAAGTGTGCCACATAGACTCGCCTTTGATTTGGGACAAGATCCTCCCCCGATGAAAATGATGAAGCACATGAACTACATCCCGGGCTCGGTTTGGGAAAACGCCATCGTGGCACTCAACAGATCATCAATATCAAAGAACATAATACCTCGCACGGCCCGGGATACATTCCTACTCCCGAACACATTGCGGAGGACAAGCGAGCCGCACGAAAACGCTCCGCGTATAACAAAAGAGGCGTACACGCAATCTCCGATCTTCGTCCTTACAGCCTTCGACATGACCAAGTACTTCACAAAGAAGGCCGGCAACTTGGAAGAAGATCCAGAAAGGGAACAGAGCCGATCGCCGCCAAACAAAGCCGGCCTACAACCATGGACAAGCTCCAAAGCAGAACCTCCGGCAAGATTCGTAGGCCTCAAGCCAAATCCCGTCCGAAGAGCATTTCTCGACACACCGCCTCTACGGGATCCATGACCACCACTATTCACAACGAATTTTGGTTCGGGAAAACTCCCTCTTTGGCGTAAGAACTCGAAAACTCTCTGTCAACACTCATGCCCTCAACAAACGGGACGAGTCCGCATTCGAGCTAGTAATGCCCAAGACAAAAGCAAAAGACTCCGCAGACGATGCTTGGGACGAGCCACCGCTCCACCTCGCTTCTTCAAAGAAGAAATCGAGATGCCGTATCTAATCGATTTTGTTTCGATAACTCGTGATAGCAATGATCGGGAACGGTGACATAAAGCCCTTCAAGCCCCATCTCCTATCAAGCTCATTGCCACTCAATAACCGGGCCACCTTTCTCCGACTCCACCGCCAAGAAAAAGGACATGATCGAACAACTTGGTCCGACCTCGAGTCCTAGAGTCTAGTGTCAAAACTCATCCCGAGTCCATTATCTTTGAATTTGAGTCTCTCGAGTCATCCGATGGCCTCACGCCGTAAGATTACGAACTCATTGCCAATAATGTATTCCCGTATGCTCTTAATGAATGCTTCGATCTTTCCGAGTATCCTCTCATTGCATCTTTAACAACCGATAAATTAACTAACACACAAACAGCTAATAACGATTCACTTGATAAAGAAGCGACACATTAAACGAACAATACATTAAGCACATCTTTAAGCATGTTGTCAAACGAGAGAAAACCGGGCCCAAGCCGCCGAGGAGGTTTTAACCAAAGTGAATTTGGGAACCGCCGAAGAGCCAAAAGAGACGCAAATCGGAAGTTTCTTCACCGGCACAGCAAGACGCATTGACCGCACCGCTCAAAGAGTTCGTGGACGTGTTCGCTTGGTCTTACCGAGACATGCCCGGATTAGATCCTAACATTGTAGAGCACCGGATCCCTTTGAATCCCGAGGCTAAGCCCATCAAGCAAAAGCTATGCCGAATCAAGCAAGAATGGTCTTTACAAGTCAAAGAGGAGATCGAAAAATGCTCCGCGTCGGCTTCATCGTGGTGATCGAGTACCCCACATGGCTCTCCAATATCGTCACGGTCACCAAGGCCAATGGAAAAGTACGCTGCGTGGACTTCCGAGATCTCAACAAAGCAAGTCCCAAGGACGATTTTCCACTACCCAACATCGACATGTTGGTAGACACTACACCCAATTTCGAAGTCAAGTCCTTCGTGGACGGTTTTGCCGGCTACAATCAAATCAAGATGGCCGAAGAAGACCAAGAAAAGACAAATTTTCACAACCCCCTGGGAACCTACGCTACACGCAATGCCGTTCGGACTAAAGAACGCCTGGGCTACTCTACCAACGGGCAAAGAACCGCCCTCTTCCACGATATGATCCACAAAGAGATCGAAGTGTACGTCGATGACATGATCATCCACTCTAAGGGATCGATGGACAACACCTCACGTACTCCGAGAAAATTCTTCAATCGCCTCCGAAAACACTCAATGAGGCTTAACCCCGCCAAATGCACATTTGGGGTTAGCCGAGGCAAGGTTTTGGGATACATGGTCACCGAGAGAGGCATCGAGGTTGATCCTCAAAATATCAAGGCTATCATCGAAATGAGACCACCGCAAACTCGCATGAGGTGAAAAGCTTCATGGGCCGCCCGCAATATATCGCCCGCTTCACAACCAATTGACCTCTATGTGCGAGCCAATCTTCAAACCGATGAAGAAGAACGCCGACATCGAATGGAACTCGTAATGCCAAGATGCCTTTGAAAAATAAAAGCATACCTTGTGAGTCCTCCGATTCTCTCGTCCTCCCCACGAGGAGAAGCCACCGCTGCTATACCTAAGTGTGACCGACACCGCAGCTGGAGCCATGCTCGTCAAGAAAAGAAGGAGTCACGGGTCGAAACGCCATCTACTTCGTCGCCGAAAGTTTCAAGGCAATAACTCAATTACTCGCCCTCGAGAAAACCTGCGCAGCTCTGGTATGGGTTGTCGGGAAACTACGGCACTACATGCAGTCGCACACGGTACACTTGGTTTCCAAAATGGACCCAGTCAAGTACCTCTTCGACAAACCATCTCTGTCAATGAGGCTCGCCAAATGGTCTTTCTTCCTAGCGGAATTTGACATCAAGTACGTGAACCAAAAGTCAATCAAGGGACGGGCCATGGCTGAACAACTGGCTGATTTCCCAACCGACGAGGCTCGAGGCCCCGAACCACAATTTCCAGACGAGGGAATCTTCGCAATCGAAGGCGAAAATCGATGGCAACTGTTCTTCGACGGAGCAGCCAACAAAAAGGGAAACGGCATCGGTATGCTCTTGGTAGATCCCAAGGACGAGCACACCCCAATAGCTATAAAGCTCAATTTCGAGGTAACCAACAATACCGCCGAATATGAAGCCTGTGCTGCTGGACTACAAGCCGCACTCGAGAGGAATGTCCAGAAACTCGAAGTTTATGGGGACTCAGCCTTGATCATCAACCAAGTCTCCAACAAGTGGAAAACCATAGACCCAGGCTTGCAAAAATACCATGCCTGCATGGAAGACCTCATCACACAATTCAAAGAGGTCACCTTCCACTACTTGCCAAGAGACCGAAATAGGTTTGCAGATGCCTTAGCCACCTTGGCTTCCCTTGTAGAAATTCAGGAAGGAAAAGCATTCAAACCCTTCAAAGTCGGGCGAAGGGAAATCCCTGCCTACTGTTGTGAGATCGAACCAGAACCTAAGCCCGTCAATGAGCCATGGTATAACCAGATTTTCCAATACCTCAAGAGCGGGGAAACCACCTTCATGAACAAGGAAGACCCACACACAGAAGGGGTCAAAACCAAGAGCGTCATGGCCCTGAAACGCCTCGCCTCTCACTTCGTCATCCTCGGGGACATGCTATACAAGAAACGCTACCATGGACCACTCTTACGCTGCATCAGCCAAGAAGAAGCCAACAAGTTCATGAACGAAGTCCACAATGGGGCTTGCGGTCCCCACATGAACGCCAGAGCCCTGATGCAAATCATTCTCAGGATGGGCTACTACTGGATCTCCATGGAGGCAGATTGTATCCACTTTGTCCGAAGCTGCGACAAGTGCCAACGGTTCTCCAACCTCAATCATCTACCTCCTCACGATCTCTACTGCATGACTACACCTTGGCCATTTGCCACTTGGGGAATTGACGTCATCGGGAAAATTGCTCCGCCAAAGAACGGCCACGAGTTCATCTTAGTAGCCATCGACTACTTCACCAAATGGGTCGAAGCCAAGTCCTACCAGGTACTCACCTCCAAGAAGGTCGCGCATTTCCTCAAGGAAAACATCATCTGCCGATACGGCATAACAAATGAGGTCATATCAGACAATGGCTCACACTTCGAAGGGGAATTCGGGCGCATTGCCGGGCTGAATTCAAGATCACACGCCACAAATCTTCTCCCTACCGGCCGCAAACAAACGGCGCCGTGGAAGCAAGAAACAAAACCCTCGAATCGGATCATCCGAAAAATGACCACCCGAGGACGAGATTGGCCCGAGAAGCCGCATCTTACACTTTGGGGCTACCGCACATCGGGCCGAATGTACCCACGGGAGAAACCCCATTTGCCCCGACATACGGGATGGAAGCAGCCCTTCCCATCGAGCTAGAAATTCCCTCACTCCGAGTGCCGCTGAAAATAACATCAACGAAGTCGAATGGCTCCGAAGCCGACATGACGAATTGGCTCGCTAGACGAGCGACGACTAAAGGCCATGGAACACGCCCGAGCCTATCAAAGCAGATGGCTAGAGCTTTCGACAAGAAAGTCAAATCCCGAGACATCGTGAAGGCGACCTTGTACTCAAAGAAAAGCCTCCCACTCGAACCAACCCACCGGGAAAATGGGAACCCACATGGATCGGCCCTTTCGTGGTTCAAAAGATCTTCTCCTGAGGCGCCATGAAGCCGATGCACCTAGACGGCAATCCCTTCATGAATCCAAATAACGGAAGCAAACTTCGCAGATACTTCGCCTCGAAGAAGAACAACCGTGCATCTCTTGGCACTCCATGTAGTGTCAAACTACGCGCACTGAGCCCTCTAGTCCTGGGGAACGTAGGCAACCTTAATTGGTCCGGTCTAAAAATACACAAAAAGTCAAAAGTTTGAATGTCAATCAAGACCTCCATCAAGCTACGCACTTTTCAAGAACACGCCCCAACAGCCACCTTGACCAAGTCAAACGACGGCGGCAACATCAAAGGACATCCGAGGGTCACTCAAAGATCAAACGACCGACTCATGTCCGCTTCAAAGCCATGGGCTTGTCTTAGCCCTCACGCGCTTCAAAAAAAAAAAAAAGAGCTCGAGCAAGGGCTCACAAAAAATAAAAAATAAAAAAAAGAGAGCTCGAGCAAGGGCTCACAAAAAAAAATAATAAAAGAAGCTCAAGCAGAAGCTGCCAAAAAGAGGTCAAGAGCCCGACGCCAACAAGAGGCAAGGAAGCTACGAAAAAGACCGTCAAAACGACTTGTCAGGAGATCACTCAACCTCTCAGCCAAGCACAAAGCCTAAGCAAAAGGGATTGCCGTCATGGCCTGCATCGCTTCAGTCCGCAAATGCAACAGAAAAGTCCAAGGACGGACGCCGACATGGTGCACAAAAGACACAAAGGCAAACAAGAGATCTTGCGTCTCGACAAAGCTTTAAAAATAAATCACAAATCACTAACGGTTACAACATTTCTTGATAAGTTCAAGCACGGTCTACTCTCAAGTTCACAACATGCTAAAAGACAGCTTAATACATTTAACAAATAATGTGTTTGCAAATGCAATGAATGGATACCTAGGAGGTCATTCCGCGCCATCTGCGCTTGTCCCCTCGCCATTCTTTCCTTTCTTCCCTCGTCCCCGGCAAGTCTTCTTTCGCTCCACGTGAACCAACTCTGCGTCTCTCGGGCCCGAGATCCGGGGTCCTCCCCGTAGAGTCAAACAATCCAAAGAGGCTCTCGTGGCTTCATTCGCCCGTGCTTCGGCTCGGATCTCCTCCCCGCGAGTCCGCAAAGAGGACCTCTCCCCGTCGCCGGTCAACTCTAGTCTCGTAGTCAAACAAAGTGTCTCCCGTCACATCCAAAGGGTCGACTGTGCTTCGGCACTCCTAAGGCAATAGCTACTACGGCAACCGGGTCCTGTAATCGCTACACGCCTCGCTCTCCAAAGCCACTTGGGACCGCCCAACACGCCGCTCATACCAAAGCCAGTACCGAGTCGTCAACACGACACTCCCGACGTCTAAGGAGTACCACAGAGGGAAAGCGGAATACTTCCATACCCTCGTAAAATACAAGAAGGTACCCGAAGCCGCCATACGAAGAGGAACTACCTCCGCAGTAGCAAGATCATCCTGCCAACAAAGGCTCCCGCTTCATCCCAAACCGCCGGGAAACAAGCGACGGAACATAGAAGGAGGATCAAGACAAACCCGGAACTCGACAACGTAGGACCCTTCCCGCAAGACCCTCCTAGTCTCAATCCTCCAAGGAACCCACCAACGGATCTCGATGCGTACCAAGCCGTGCCATCCATCTCTCCTGTGCGGATCTGATCCATATCCAACGCAAGAGGTCGCCGAGCAAATGACCACGGACTAAACGACATCGGAGCCTCGGGCATGGCCCGATGTCTCTCTCGCAGCCCACAAGGTGAGCAAAGCGGGGCTTCCCCTCTCATAAAACGATCCCCGCCGCGTGACGGCCGATACCATGAAGAGTCTCCCCAAAGACCAACGGGACAATATCCTCTCCACTCGCAAAGGCCCTACCACATCTAGCAAAGCACCATCGCAAATGCCAAGGGAGCCGACCAGAAAAGAGTCGCCATCACGCACAAGGCAAATGCGTCCCAAGAGACATCACTCTCATCATCAACCATGAACCGCTCCGCAACTCGAAATGTCGATATGACCCGAATCAAGGATCATGCCCCGCACTTCTTCCAACGAAGTACGAAGAAAGCCTCGCAAGCTTCACGCTCCCCGCAGCACCACCAATCAAAGGACGCGAGATGGCCTCCACCTCCGGTCCTCCAATCAAAGCCCGAAAATCCTCAAAAGTGGGCACCATTTCATTGTAGGAGAAACAATACACATGCCTCTTAACATCCTGTAACTTCGCGGCAGCCCGCAACAAATCCCAATCGTGAACCAACTCCTTAAAAGACCAAATCGAGCAAAGACGAAACCTTACCTCGAAAGCCCGTCTCTCGATGCCTCATACGGCGCCGCATCCACGTTTTCACTGCTCAAGGAAGTGTGCTTGCCTCTCCGGCGAAAGCCTCGGCAAAATTCTAGGGACGTACGAAGAATCCATGGCAAAAATGGAGGTTCCTAGAGAAAATGGGGAAGAATGCTCGAAAATGGCCGCAAATGGGGAAATTGGGAAGAACCAGACCGGAAAGCATTTATCTCCTTCCCAAAAGCAAGGTTTGTCCGTACGACCTCTTTGCATGCTAAGTATGTCCGTACGGACCTCCTTGCAAAAGAACCCATTTCCCAAAGAAACAAGCACAACAACCACCGTCCTCAAGCAAACCTTGCTCCAAACTGCCCAAACACTGGCCAAAACCATTCCCGGTGAACATACACTACCCACAAACGCACTCTAAGCTCACGTGGCATGCACAAAATAAAAAAATACTAGCAACAATTTCTAGGACAATTTCCGGGAATCACAAAAATGACATTACATCCTAAAATAAAATGAGTTTGCCATGCAAATACAAATGTTTTATTACAGGTACATCAAATGTCTATTGCTAAAAAAAAAAGAGAGAGAAGACATGGAAAGAGGGAAAGCAAATGGACCCTAATCCGACTCTTCAGCATCATCATCATCCTCGCCGAGGTCCTCCAGAGAGAAGTCGGGCATCCCTGTGAACTAGCCCGCCACGTCCTCGTCATCAGAGTACCGAGCCCCCGCCGGAGGCTGCCACTCAAAGTAATCCGAAGGATCAAATCCGACGAAAGGATCAAAGAAAGAAGGCTCTGAGGATCCCTCACCCTGTGCGTCCTGCGGAGGGAAGAACTGATAAAGGGCCGCCGCCTCGGAGCTCCCGAAGACGTCCCCGGCATCCATGCTATGCCGCCCTCGAAGGTCCCTCTCCGCCGTGGCTCCGGCTCGGCTCTCGGTGGAGGAACGTCTACAGAATGCCTCGAAGGCATAGGCTGGTACGCCGGCACGCGTCGCGAAGACCGGCAAGACATCTTCGACGCCATCTTCTTCGCAAACGACCTCCTCGCCCACCTCAACGGCAATTCAACCACCGGCCGTCAATGTAAGACCGGTCGTCGCCCACCTCAACGGCAATTCAACCACCGGCCGTCAATGTAAGACCGGTCCTCGCCCACCTCAACGGCAATTCAACCACCGGCCGTCAATGTAAGACCGGTCCTCGCCCACCTCAACGGCAATTCAACCACCGGCCGTCAATGTAAGACCGGTCCTCGCCCACTCCAACGGCAATTCAACCACCGGCAGTCAGTGTAAGACCGAACCTCGCCCACTCCAACGGCAATTCAACCACCGGCCGTCAATGTAAGACCGGTCCTCGCCCACTCCAACGGCAATTCAACCACCGGCCGTCAATGTAAGACCGGTCCTCGCCCACTTCAACGGCAATTCAACCACCGACCGTCAATGTAAGACCGGTCCTCGCCCACTCAACGGCAATTCAAGAAGGAGCCAACACCTCCCAGCACGAATATCAAGGCACAAGACGCCCCCAAAATGCTCAACGGCAACTCAACCACTGGCCCTCAAAAGAGGTCCGAAGTCATCTTCTCAGCAGAAAGGGCCCCTACAAGGTCATGCATCCTCAAAGCAATTCAAGCACCGGCAAGCCGTTGTAAGCCCGAACCTAGCCCACTTCAACGGCAACGCAAGCACCGGCCATCAAAGTAAGCCCGAGCTCCTCCCCCAACAAGTCAAAGGGAAGTCGTACAAGACTGCATATCCTCAAAGACTGCCATCGTCCTGGCCCACTCAACGGCAAAACAAGCACAAGAAGGAGCCAACACCTCCGAGTACAAATCCCAAGGCACGAAGCGCCTCCAAAATGCCAAATGGTGAAGCAATCACCGGCCGTCATCATTGCCCACTTCAACGGCAACGCAAGCACCGGCAGCCATCGTAAGTCCAACCTTCTCCCCAACAGACAAAGCACGAGACATCTAAACCTCTCGAAGCTCAAGGCAGCCATGCCTCCACCACCGCCGCCAGAAGACGATTCAAAGTCCTCCCGCGTGGCACCAACCGCCGCCAGAAGACGATTCAAAGTCCTCCCGCGTGGCACCAACCGCCGCCAGAAGACGATTCAAAGTCCTCCCGCGTGGCACCAACCGCCGCCAGAAGACGATTCAAAGTCCTCCCGCGTGGCACCCACCGCCGCCAGAAGACGATTCAAAGTCCTCACGCGTGGCGCAACCACATTCAGAAGACGATTCAAGTCCTCACGCTATCCTCAGCCCGGAAGGCTTTAAACCACTCGGTCCGGAAGACCGTATAAATCTCCCAAATCACTATCTCCGGCCCGGAAGGCCTTAAACCACCCGATTAGGAAAATCGTAAAATTTCCATCCTAGGACGCCACCACGTCCTCACAATTGACCTCGGCGGTCACCACATCTTAGGACACCACCACGTCCTCACAACTGACCTCGGCGGTCACACAACACTTCAGGGCACCACCACGCCCGCACTCACAATTTCACGACCTCTGAACTACAACCAGGCTTGGTTCCCGCCAGGGATACGTAGGAATCATATCACAGGGTCCAGCCATCGACCTATGCGGTCACCCAGGATACCACCACTGACCTCGGCGGTCACACGACACTTCAGGGCACCACAACGCCCGCATTCACAAAACACTCACCCCACACCCGAACTACGACTGTGCTTGATTCCCGCCAGGATACGTAGGAATCCTATCACAGGGTCCAGCCTTACCGACCTAAACGGTCACACAATAGGACACCACCACGTCCTCACACCGACCTCCCTGGCCACTTTATCTCCCAAAGACGCGATCCAGATTAGGACCCTTATCTTATCGACGACCCCACTTCTTTCATAAGTGACGTCGTCGAGGGCTTCGTAAGTACCCCAATCTGGATCACCCTTTCAAACACACGGAAACACCGCAGACTCATCAACGCAGCCTCGACGACCTCTCGGCACTCAAAACCCTCTCAAAACCCCCAACCAAACCAAGGGAGGAGCCTTTCTGGGATAAAAAGGGACAAAAGGACCTTTTGGGAATTTTCAGGAAATTGGAAAAGCAATAATGGTCCGTACGGACCTCTTTGCTTTAATAATTACTGAATCCTCTTAAAGTTCACAATATTCCCTCAAATCCCGGGGAAAATGATTACCCCCCTGCAGAGTTGGTCCGTACGGACCTCTTTGCATGTCAACTTGGTCCGTACGAACCTTATTGCATAGGGAACATCATAATTGCAAATATTCCTCCATCATCACAGATTCCCTCAAATCGAGGAAAACCAAAAGTCTGGATTACCAGGGAGGTCCGTACGGACCTCTTTGCACCAAATCTGGCACTATAAATAGAGGGCTCCCCCTCCTCATTTTCAGACACCTCCCACTTCTCTCTTCCTCCCTAGGCCTTCTGGCTTCCCCTCTAAGTCCTTCCGAGGCATTCCCGGCCCCTTTCGGATCCTTCCGAGGCCTTCCGAGCCCCCTCGTGGTGCTCCGAAGCCTCCCCGAGCGCTCCCGCGACGCTCCCGCGCTGCCCCGAGGCACTCTCGAGGTACTCTGAGGCCCCTCGTGGTACTCCGAGGCCCTGCCTGGTCTTTCCACGGTGTCCCGGCTCTTTCCGAGTCAAATTGGCGATCCCAAACCACGCTGAAACTCTGCCCGAGTGACTCCTGCCACCTCAACGCACGCCGAACCTCTGCCCGAGTGATCCCGACGATCCCCACGCACGACGAACCTCTGCCCGAACGCAGCCTGCAACATCAACTCATGCCGAAACTCTGTCCGCAGACAACCGGCCCTTCCCGAAGCAATCCCGATCCGTACCGGAACGCTACTCCGACCTCAAACACTATTCCCCAGCGGAAGACAGACACAAACCAACATTGGTAAGGCTTCCTTCCATTACTATTTCAATACATTTCCATACATAGCATACAATGTAGACATCCGATACAGCATGCATTTTTAAACACACACACACACACACAACATTTAAAGGATATTAGGGGTATCCGAAAGACTCATTTTACGAGGCAACTCGGGTGAGCTCTAATATTCTAATATTCTCTTCCCGATGAGTCATCTGACCTCCGAACTCAAAATCTCATCACACAAAAACAGTTTAAAATTATCTTTAAACTGATGCCCTTTTTCAATGTTTTGGGCTTAATAAAAACGGCGTGGTGACTCTACAAATGCGAAAACAAACGGCGAGACAAACCGCCGCCAACGCGAAAGATGCCAGATGCCGGGGCGCGATCCGTCGCTGCCTCTCGGATCCGGGTAATTTCACACACGTTTGTTTTTCCTAAGTTCTCATAGTAACAAAATATCCACAGCTTATTACCATATTATAAAGCGACCTACATCCTAGTATCATCCAAATGCTATAATTCTTTCAATCTAGCAAGCATTTCATAAAAGTTAATGTCACTCTCGTGCACTTGTTCAATTTTCAAAACAAAAGAAGGGGGCCTAATTACGATGGTCATGAGAATTAATATTCAGACAAAAGAAAAAAAATGAATGTTTACTCCAAATGTGTAAACGATAATTAATACTACTCCCTTCGTTCCAAAATAAATATTCAAGCCTTGCCAAATTTACTCTTGATCAAGATAATATATTAATTTTTACGGTCAAGCAAAGAAAATATATATATAAACACAATTAAATTCTCTCAAATATCTCGAAATTCATCAACTAAAATTCGAGAGCAACTAAAATTCGAGAGCAACTGATAACCTAAAAATGCACATAAATAAATAGTCATGAGTAGTAGTTTATCTCTCTTCATTGAATTGACTAAACTGCTAAAAAAACCCTTTAAAACCAATAAATAAATGGAAAGCGTTAAACGCCTCAATTATTTCAAAGATAATTAATGAAAAAATATTAAGAGAATAAAATAAAAAGAATTAAAATAATCTCTTGGTTAATTTGTGACAACGTCATCAAAATCTTGAACATGAATAAGTCTGACTTTTTTCGATATAAGGTGAGGAGCATGAAACGGTTTGGGAGCGGAAGGTGTGGGATCAGTTTAACATCAATATCTTCCATAAAGAAATAAAATTAAAAGATAAAAATAAGATTAAAAGAAATCTCGTAAAGTTTGTACAATTTTGCAATTTTATATGAGTACTTATTTTCATATCTGAAAAATGCTTATGTAAAGCGATTTCTTCTTGCTTCCCCCTTTACGTCCACCTAAAAAATATCTTTCTTAGCAAATTAAAACCTTCGCCTTCTTCTGGGTGAATTTCTCACAACTTTCATGGCCACAACAAAAGATTTCGGCCGACTCTAGCATCCTACAAGCTATGGGTCTGATCAATAAAGGAAGAGAGGATCTTCAAATAATGGAAAATGGGGCTGAACGTGGTTGTTTAGTATCACCATATTCGAAGACAGATTAAAAAATGAGTATAAAAAAATACATAAATTTACTTAAATCTTTTAAGTTTGATTTATAGAATTTTTAATATCCCCTATAGCTCGCACAGTCAATGAATTTCTAAGACTCCCTCCATTCCCAAAAATAATTTCATGTGAAAATTGAACTTTTTCAAAGAAATTGTCTTACTTGCTAGTATATTTTAAAAATTGAACTATTTTTATTTCATTAAACGAAAGTTATCAGATTTTACCGTTAATATAGAGTCAAATTAGATATAGAGTTTTTGAAATAAGAAAATTTGACAAAATGAAAAATGTTACAAACGGTACTTAAATTCAAAGGTTTCAGAAGAATACTTCATCACACCAACAATTTAAAATTATATACAAAGAAAAAAGAAAGCAAAGTTGACTTGAAAAAAAGAAAGATTTCACTCTTCTTCTCGTACTACCCCCACACATTTCCCTCCTTTCACTCCACCCCCTCTCATGGTCCTACCCCACAGTAGCCCCACCTTACCAAATTCAAAGCTTTAAACCCCTACCCCTATTCCTTCATGGCTTCATCCCTCCTACTACTCCTTCCTGATCTCTATCCATATTGAATCAAAGAAATCAACCCCTTCCCCTTCCTTTCTTTGAATTTCTACTCCTTATCTCCCACTCCAAAATCCATATTCAAGAAATCAACCCTCTCCCCCCATCAAAAACGGAACAGTCCTTTCCCGTTGCTATTGCTTTGTCGAAGCCTCAATCGTTTTTATCCTTTTCAACTTGAATCAGAAGAACCGCAGGGACTAAAACTCCTAAGGCCCTGTCTTGTCGAGCGTTTTTTTAAAACGGAGATTAAAAAACTCAGCTTTTTTTTTATTAAGCGTGTTAGTCAAGAGTTTTAGACGGTTGAATTTTAAAAAGTTGGGGATATTTTGGCCGCTCAAAATTATAGCGTCCAGAAATAAGCTCCGTTTTAAAAACTCTCTGTTTATAAAACTGTGTACCAGACGAGCTCTAAGTGTGAGGAGGGGTAAATGGAAAGCATGGGAATGAAGATATGAACCGTTGACGTATTTATCAACGGCTTACACTATTGAAGAAGTCGGTAGGGTGGATAAACCTCAGTATAATCGCCTGAAGGTAAGGAGTGGAGAAAAAAGAGTGGGTTAAGTTTTGGTCGTCAATTGTGAGCCGTCCGATCAATTTTCAACCTTTAATCTCAGCCACCACTACTTATGAGGGGCTAAAAGGCAGTTATCTACCCCTCTATTGTATTATAGATTTTCGGTTAAAGGCATTGATAATATCTTTTAAAATATTTATTTTAACTTAAAAATAATAAAATGAGATAATACAATTAAATTTAAGAATAATAACCCCAAGTCTTAGTTAAAAGTTAAAACAAAAAATGATAAAATGAGATAGTAATACCCCATTCCAAAAATAAATATTTTTTATAAAAAATCAAATTCACTCGTAAAGTGATTAAGAATAAATTTAAATTTTATATGAGAAGTATATTTTAAGATGGAAAGAGCAATAATAACGGTATCGATTATAAAAAGAAAGAGATAACATGAAACCAATCCAAATAATAAAAATATACCTTTCCCTCTTACATTTTCAGCTCTCCCTCTCCCTTTATTTATGAAATGATTTCATCTACTCTCTAGAAAACGTACCCACTTAAATAAATTTTATTTTGGAAAGTGAGTTAGTAATAAAATAAAAAAGATTCAGTAATATAATATTTTAAAAAGTCTAGCATATTCGTAAATTTAGTTGGAGTCCATTCCTTCTCTCTAAAACACACAAATATTTATCTTCTCTTTTATACCTACAAAATTGTTTCCTATTAAAATTTATATAAGGAGAAAGTTAAGTGACCCGTTTTATCAAATTCATTCGAAGCAACTATTAATACGAGCTCAAAAATTTATATATAAAAAATTGTATACATTTCTTATAAAACTATTTGTTTAATAAAAGAAACAACCTTTTTTCCTATTAATTAAACAACCACCTAACCATCATTTGAATCTGGAACATGTAGAACCCCACCAACAACTCTCTCACTTTCTCTTTCCCTCTTTTTACTTTTTTAATTTGTAAAAAAGATCTCTCTCTCTCTCTCTCTCTCTCCTTTCTTCCCTAACCCAGCTACACCTCCCGCCGACCCACTACCACAAACTACAGTGTCCTCTTTAAACACTACCCCCACTCTCTCCATCTATTTCTTCTTCAGCTTCTAAGCTAGTCCGCCCCACCCAAGCTACCTTTTCTCGCCGCCACACCACAAACAACCACCACACTGTTACCACCGTCCTCTTCAAATCTGTAAGTACCCCAATCTGGATCACTCCTCATCCGACGCATGGGAGACACCGCAGACTCACACAAACGCAGTCTCGAACATCCATAGCCTTCAAAAACCCCAAAAATCACCAACCAAACCAAGGGGGGGCATTCTGGGATAAAAAAGTACAAAAGGACTTTTAAGGAATTTTGGAAAATATGGAAATGGTAGCTTGTACCGTGTGACACACTTTGCCAGAAGACCTCATAATTACAAATTCCCCTTAAAGTCCCCAATATTTCCTTAAATCCAGGAAAACCAAAAAACTGGTAATGACTGCCACTGCCGTGCGACATACCTTGCCAAGAGACATCATAATTACAAAATCCCCTTAAAGTCCACAATATTCCCTTAAATCCAGGAAAACCAAAAAACTGGTAATGGTTGCCAGTGCTGTGCGACATACCTTGCCAGAATCTAAACCCTATAAATAGAGGGCTCCCCCTCTCATTTTTCACACACCTTCCCTTTTCTCCTCTCTCCCCCCAGCCTTCAGGCTCCCCTCTAAGACCCTTCGGGGCAATCTCGGTCCCTTTCGATTCCCTCCGGGGCATTCTGAGGCCCCTCGTGGTATTCTGAAGCCCTGCCGAGCACTGCCGAGCGCTCCCGAGACGCTCCCGAGCTGCCCCGAGGCACTCCAGAGGCATCCCAAAGCCTTGCCGATCCAACCCGAAGCCCTGCCAATCCATCCCGAGGCATTCTGGTCCATCCCGAGGTGTCCTGGCCCTTTTCGAGCACAATCGACGATCCTGACGCACGCCGAAACTCTGCCCGAGCGCAATCGACGATCCCAATGCACGACGAACCTCTTCCTGAGTCCAGCCAACGATCCCTGTGATCCCAACGCACGAAGAAACTCTGCCCAAGTACACACCTGACATTCCCGACGCACGCTGAAGCTCTGTCCTCAGACACCGGCACGTCCCGACGCCATCCCGGTCCATCCCGGAACACTATTCAACACTCAAACACTATTCCCCAGCGGAAGACAGACACGAACCAATATTGGTAAGGCTTCCTTCCATTACTATTTCATTACATTTTAATACATAGCGTGCAATGTAGACATTATATACAGCATGCATTTTTAAAAGCACACACACACACACACACAACAGTTTAAAGAAAGAAGGGGTACCGAAAGACTCATTTTTACGAGGCGACTCGGGTGAGCTCTAACATTCTCTTCCCGAGGCGTAACCTGACCTCCGAACTCAAAAATCTCATCAAACAACAACAGTTTTTACACTAAGCCTTTTTTCAATGTTTTGGGCTAAATCAAAACGGCCTGGCGACTCTACAAACGAAAAACGCAGCGAGACACCTCCTCCTCGAACAACTTCGCGAGATGACGGGGCCCGCGCGCGTGCCGGATCCGGGTAATTTCAGTTGGCGACTCTGCTGGGGATATTTTGTTTTAAAAACTTTTAAACAAAAAAACAAAAGATTTTTAAAACTATGATGAGGGTCAAACTTTCATTTTACCCCTTTCTTTAACTGTTGTGTGTGTGTGCATGTGCTTTAAAATTTTATTTACAAAAAAAATAAAAATAAAAAAATACATCAATATACATCTGTGTACATACATTTAAAATTCTTCAAAAAACTTTTGTTTTACTCAGAAAAAGAATTTTAGTGACCGCACACTACTCGTACTACTGCCTCGGTACACCGCACGCTACGCGCACTTGATGCCTCGGTACACTGCACACTACAATCCTCAACTCGGAGTGGTCTAAGTTGCAGCCTGATTGGTCTTCCTGATGCCTTTCGGACGCGCACGGGATCATTCCAAACATCCCATCCTAGCCAGTGTCAACCATGCACGCTTGCGTCACACTCTGTCCAGACTCGGTTGATTTTTACCCAGTCTGTGTCATATACCCTGGATACATATCCCATGCCCGCCATTTTCTGGGTCGAAGCTCGGAACTCAAGATCCCTTGCGCAAGCAAGACGATGAAAGGTCATGCTAAAATCTTGACCCGATCTTGATTTCCAAAGCTACACCCAGACGATGCTTCGTCCCGGATATACATCCATGCCCACATGACACCATGTCATCAAGCCTTTAATACGTCAGCCATGACAATATGACCTAGCCAACGCCTAACGTCACAGATCCCTTGCGCAAGCAAGATAAAGAGAGGTCATGCCGAACTCTCAACCCGATCTTGACTCAGGTGCCGGCTCTTCTCACATATTTGTTAAAGGTTGGATCTCTCTTCCTCCCTTTTATTAATCCCAAAAAATTGTGAAAATAATACTCTCATACCTAGGTATAAGAGTAATTTTATTATTATATATTTAGGTATAAGAAGGTATAAAAGAAGATTGTTTAATAAAATATGAGTTTTTTATTATTATTTTTAAGAAAAGATAAAAATTGTGAAAAAATATATTTTTATACATAGGCATAGGAGTAATTTTAGTGTTATACCTTTAGATATAAGAGCGACCGGGAGGGATAATGTGTGAGCATGCGTTTCTGTGAAATTTTTAAGAAAAGATAAAAATTGTGAAAAAAATATATTTTTATACATATGTATAGGAGTAATTTTAGTATTTAATAAAAGAAGATTGTTTAATGAAATATGAGTTTTTTATTATTATTTTTAAGAAAAGATAAAAATTGTGAAAAAATATATTTGTAAATATCTTCTTTTCTTTAAGTTTATTTAGCTGTTATTATTTATATACTAACCTATTAATTAGTTTTCTTGTGTTAGTGTATCTTTTGAATATTTTGTAGAAGAATTTCACATGTATTAGAATGCTCTATTTTTGGAGAATAACAACACTAGAAAGAATTCAAGTAAATCTACACGTTTTGGAAGGAAGTATTTGTGATCTTTCTACAGACTTGTTGGACAAAATTTTAAATAATGAGCACAATATGAAAGGATTATAATAAAATTGAAATACAATTTACAATACAAAATAGAAAATAAAAAGAGAAAACCGTATAAAAGTCATCTTGATTCACTTGTTTCCGGGCCGTGTTATGCACTTTCCTTAAAACTAATTTATCCCCTTCTCTAATAGTGATCGAGGTTTGCACGGGCGTTAGTCTCCCAAGATAGAACGTACGAACCGGGTGCAACTCCGCACTTTAACCTCCCGGAGAATTGAACGTATGTTTGAACTAAATCAACAACTAGAACTTCAAAGAAAGAGACCGAAAGACAATTTTATTCAAAAGAATCATAGGCTTTTAGAGTTACAACATGAGATTCTTATATCATCTTTCTATCTTCTATATCTTCTAACTTTTTCTTCCTAGCCAAGAAAAAGAGACAAAACAAATATAAACATGTATGAAAGTAAGAATTAATTGATATTAATCTTGAATAATTAATCTCTGAAATTATGACTTTGGTGGTTACATACTCTTTACCTTTATGAGAGAATTCACTCCAAGAATAAGGGTTATTATTTAATACAATAATTATCTCACTTTATTCTTGTAACAACCAACCCAAATATAAAGTCACCAAATTCCTTTATTCAATTGTAATACTAGGTTAAAGATACACAAACCCAAAGTTTACCCATTGGATTTCATTTCAACAACAGAAAATCAATTTCTCATTCAAATTAATAACCAATTTTTCAAACAATCTCCCACATGAATGAAAATTGACTCGAGAAAAGTTAGTGATAAAATTCGAATTAGGAAAACTTACTTATGATAGTTAGGGGTTTGCCATTTGAACCTTCGCTCGTACAAGCATATTTACTCTACCCCAAGTATTCCTTTCATTTCAATCAAAGATCCCAATCACCATTCCTAAATATACTTTAATTTCTTTTTTCTTTTATTTTTATTGAAATTTGATCAACATTTTATTTTATGAAATTAAATATCTGTTTTTTTTTTTTTATATAATTTCACTCAAACACCATCTAGTTATATACTACTTGCTCTGCTCTGTTCCACGTTAAGTGCTCAATATTCCATTTTGGAATTTTCCCCTTAAGCCAACTTTCAATAAAGTTTTGCCCTCTCCGTCTCAATAAAAGACAGGAATTTAAAAATATGTAAGTGATTTAAATGTTACGAGTATAAAAAGTATGGTAGAAAAGAAATGTGAGATAGAAAATAGTAAGTGAATAGTGGTTGGCAGTATGTAAGTGTGTCTCATCGAATAAATAAAGAAATATTTTAAAATTTTCTTTTTGAAAAAGTGTAATTTTTAACGGGAGACTCTTTTATATGTAATAAGTGTATCTTTTAGCGAGACGAAAGGGCGTAGGGGTGTTCACGGTCCGGTTCGGTTTTTGTCAAAATTTTAAAAAATTAGGACTGAATCAAATACTTCGGTTCTGTAAAAATTTAGGACCAGGATCAGACCATTACATTATAGGACCGATCCCATCGGTCTGGTTCTAATGGTCCGATTTCACCGATTCTACAAATTACAATATAATATATTTTTTACAATAACAAAATATATAAGCAAGCATATTTAAGAATCAAATTGCTGAACAATATTTCGGGACGGAGGGAGTATATGGTTGTTTACAAGCAAGCATATTTAACAACCAAATTATAATAACAAAATCAACAGTTAGAAAAGAAGAGTTACATGTTCAACCACTTGAGCCCAACCAAAAAACTTAACTAGCTAAAAGAAACATAATGGCTATTTTTTCCGAACACAAGTCAGCAAACATATATACTCCCTCCGTCCCGCTACAAACCGCACTGGTGGTCAACTGTGCGGGTCATTAACCAATGATTTTATGAATATCTAGATATTTTTTTGTAATTTTAAAAATTGTTATTGCTTCACCAATAGATATACTATCTGTTGGTGTTATGCCCTAGGCCTATGATTGATAGACTTATGTGTTGACATTATTTATTATTATATGAGATGTTTATTATTTGATTATTATATGTTTTGTATATTTGTTTATAATAATCTCTGTCCCTAATTATTAAGAGAATAAATTAGTATAATTGTCAATGGATAATCATGTGATGATTATATGCATAAGAGATGCACATTGAAATTATGGGTACTTGTTAGAGAACAAGTGACTGGACATGACCCGCATGAGATTTAAGTCATGGTCAAATGTCATACTTAAATCTCATACGGTTACTTCATTTATTTCATAGACCTAAGATTATCGTAACCTTACATATGATGAAAGTCATGTTTGATTTTAGTCAAACGATATCTTAACACGATATCTATAAAGACTATCATTGGCATGATCGGATTCATGATGGGAAGGATGATAAGTCAAGAAGGAATTTGTCCCTCGGAAGAGAGATGTTATGCTTGGGCCCCTCGATGAGTGATAATGATGAAAGTGTATGGCCGTACCCCAATATGATTGGAATTATCATTATACTCAATAATCGAGAAAGCATTGAACAATAACAAGTTGACAAGGACCATGACTTGTGTTCAATATAACATCGTGAGACAAATGGGATAAATGGAAGTACACCGTTGGAAACGTGAACTCTTACGTTGCATTATTTGGGTAGACATAATGGCTTGCTAGAGTCCGCTTATGTCTTATGAGGTTCGATATGATCGAACTCATTGCCAACATAATGTAATCCTATTGGGTCACACACAACTAGAATGAATTGGTTAAACCGGAGGAAGAATAGTTGAGAGTTTACGTATCGGCTATATATACCGCGCGACATATTAAGCCAATGGCTTAATATACCGCGCGACATATATCAGGCCGATCTGTGTTTGACACTGTCTCTCCTAATACGATTAGGAGAGGTATTCCTACTATTGTAGTATAAATACAAGGGTTAAATCGGACCTAAAAGGTCACCAAATTTTTCAAGCAAAATTCATAATTAAATACTCTCAATATTCTTCAAGGTTTAGATCTAGCAATCATCAAGAAGTTGTTCTTGGATTCATTCAAAGGTGTGGATACCGAAAGAGGGTCTTCGCTCGTTCATCGATCAAGGCCTAGAGTTCAAGCAAGTTGAAGAACGAAGTTTGTGATTCGATATCACATAATCAAATCGTTCGATAGCTCAAGACCGGAAAGCGTTTCAAGGTTGGTTTAATTCTATCTCATAGGTATTCAAATTAATTGTATAGAACGGATCCTAGGGCTTCTTGGGTTTTATGTTTTTAATGCTTAATTCATTGCGCATGGACCCGTAAAACCCAACGGTGGTATCGAGCCCCGTTCGTATGGTTAAGTTTGAATTAACATGTTAGATTTAAGATATAAATTGTTTATTTGCTTATTGCATGTTTTGTATGCGATAGAATTTTTAATTGTTTATGTGAAACAATGTGAAAATCGTTTTCGTATTATGCTGAATTAAATCTGTGATAAGGATGTTTTACGTGATTTAATTACATGTAATCTGTATTGGTTCGAATCGGAAATTCCTGTAACCTGGCTACTTTGGTCGCGCGACATATTGAGCCATGTGGAATTCGGGTTAAGCGGCTGTTAGGTCGCGCGACATATCAAGCCTCGGGCGATGTTGTCACGCGACATAATAAGCCAAAAGCTGGGCAAAATCGGTTTGTTCAATTTTTACGCTGTTACTGTGATTGTGTTTACAATCGATATGTTGATATGAAAATCTGGATGTTATAAAATTGAGTTTATAAGTCCGCGATAGATTGATTCATTGATATACATGATTAATTGATTAAAATATGATTTTAATAATTATTGCAATGTATATGAAAATTTGGATGTTATAAAATTGAGTTTATAAGTCCATGCTAGATTGATTCATTGATATGCATGATTAATTGATTAAAATATGATTTTAATAATTATTGCGATGCATGTTTTATTTGTTCTTACATGTTAAGAATTTTTTTAAAAAATTAGATGTTTAGTTGAAACATGATATTTAGTTTCCTAATATGTTTAGATTTAGACATTGTAAATTTTGGATCTTATGATTGTTTATGGAAACAAGTCATAAATACGCGAAATTTAAAAGGAAACTGATTGTTTATAAAAGGTAGGGATTATGTTGCCTAATCAGAGTTGATTTCTAATTATGCATGTCTAGGAGAGTTCTGTCAAAGGAAGAGTTGGTACTTAAGAAGTCCTTGTGGCTCACCTATCTTCCCTGGGAACTTACAGTGCATGATTTTGACTATCTTTCGACATGCTTATAATCTACCTTTAAAGAACCTTCATTTAACTTTTAAGTTCTTTATGCCAATTCATGATTAAAAACACTTGAGACCATTCGGATAGTTTTGGGTGGGCTTGCCATAGCAAGGTGCTTTGATTCTATTCGAATGCGAGCAAGATGAGGAAATGGTGGTTCCTATACGTTTTAAAGTGAATGAACTTAATTGGGTTATCAAAATGGTTTTGGACCCAAGGCATAAGATGAGATTAAAATATGCCTAGACATATGATATCTTGAATTGATCTCATAAAAGATCTAAGAATCATATATGTGATATGATTGATGTTTTCTACCTAATTAATTTAATTTTGAGCGGTTTGCCATAGCAAACTTGAAATTGAATTAAAGTTGGATCTTAGCCCATTAAATGTATATTATGCTTATTTGCATTTGAAGGTGTATAATTTAGTGGGAGCATTTATTTAAATGCACTATACTTCTCATATAATATGTTTACTTATATGTGTTCATATTTTATGTATATCTTTTTGTAGAATAAATGGCATCAAACAATAATCATTTTTCACTGCGATACTGTCCTTGAGAAGGAAAAGTTGGAAGAGAATGGTACAAACTATATGGATTGGATCCGTAGTTTGAGAATTGTTCTCAAACAAGAGGAGAAAGCATACGTTCTCCGAACCTATTCCACACGAACCTGCTTGCCAATGCTTTGCTAGGGCAATAAGGGAACAATATCCGAAGCACAAGCGTGACTCTACAGCATGTTAGTTGCCTTATGCTCTCCGCCATGTGCAAGAGTCTTCGAGAAGAATCTTGAGCACTTGGGGACAATCGACTTAAACAATCGGGTGATGGAAATGTTCCAAATTCAAGCTAGGCAAGAAAGGTACAACACGGTTGCGGCCTTGACCTCATGCAAGATGAGTGAAGGACAAGGCTGTTGGTCCCCATGCTCTCAAGTTAAAGGGCCACATTGAGCATCTTGAAAGGCTCGGTTTTCCAATTAGCCAAGAGTTGGCTACCGACATAATATTGAATTCATTACCTAAAAGTTTTAGTCATTTCATAATGCACTATAACATGGGTGGAATGAATAGAAACCTTTCCGAGTTAGTTCAAATGTTGACTCTTTGCGGAAACCAGTATTGTCGAGAAGAAGACCGATCAAGTGCTAATGGTTAACAAGGGAAAGGGGTCAAGGGTAAAGGAAAAGCAAAGGTTGCTAATCCTAAGGCAAAGGTTGCCAAGCCCAAAGAGGCTTCCAAGCCTAAAGAGGCTAATCCTAAGTCCCAAGAGGACGCAATGCTTCCATTGCAATGAGATTGGACATTGGAGGAGAAAGCTGCGCAAAATACAAGGAAGCACCGAAGAAGAGCAAAGGAGTTGCTTCAACTTCAGGTATCTTTGTTATAGATATATTCCTATCTACTTCTAGTTCTTGGGTATTGGATACCGGATGTGGAACTCACATTTGTTTAAATGTGCAGGGTCTAAAGAACAGAAGGATGCTTAAGGAAGGTGAAGTGGACCTACGTGTGGGGAATGGAGCAAGAGTTGCTGCATTAGCCGTAGGAACTTATGAAGTTACTTTACCTAGTGGACTAATACTTGTTTTGAACAATTGTTATTACGTTCCAGCTTTAAGTAGGAATATTATTTCGATTTCATGTTTGGATAATAAAGGTTTTGATTTTCTTATATGTGATAAGAAATTTTCTATTCACAAGAGTGATATGCATTATTGTACTGCTGTTTCATTCAATGGCCTTTATGTTCTTGATATTGAAAATCGTGATAATGATGTCTATAACATTAACAAGAAATCTAAACCCAATGATGTAAACCACACTTACTTATGGCATTGTCGTCTTGGCCATATAAACGAGAAACGCATTTCTAAACTCCACAAAGATGGATTTTTGGACTCACATGATTATGAATCATATGAGACATGCGAATCTTGTTTACTTGGCAAGATGACCAAGAACCCATTTACCAAAACCGGTGAAAGGGCGAGCGACTTATTAGGACTCATACATACCGATGTATGTGGGCCTATGAGTAGCGATGCTAGGGGAGGATTTCGGTACTTCATAACATTCACTGATGATTATAGTAGATTTGGATATGTTTATCTAATGAAACATAAAAGTGAATCGTTTGAGATATTTCGAATATTTCAAAATGAGGTGCAAAATCAACTTGGCAAAACTATTAAGGTACTTCGATCCGATCGAGGTGGTGAATATTTGAGCCAAGAATTTGTGATCATCTTAAGAGTTGTGGAATCGTTTCGAACTCTCTCCACCGGAACACCACAATGGAATGGTGTGTATGCGAAAGGAGGAATAGAACTTTGTTGGACATGGTTCGTTCTATGATGAGTCAAGTTGAGCTTCCTTTATCCTTTTGGGGACATGCACTAGAAAGCTGCTGCTTTCACTATAAACGAGTTCCTACCAAATCGGTTCAAAAGACCCCATATGAGATGTGGCATGGAAGAAAACCTAGTTTGTCTTTCATGAAGATTTGGGGTTGCGATGCATATGTCAAGAAGTTAACTTCCGACAAGCTAGCACCTAAATCGATAAATGTGTTTTCGTGGGATATCCTAAGGAAACCAAAGGATACTATTTCTACAACCGAAACGAGAACAAAGTGTTTGTTGCTCGAAATGGTACTTTCTTAGAAAAGGAGTTTCTTCGCAAAGGAACCAGTGGGAGTAAAATAGATCTCGAAGAAGTTCGAGACCCCGAAAACAACATTGAACCAATGGTAGAAACTGAACCAAGTTCACAAACCGTTGTGGAACCGGTTCAAGATGCACAAGTTCCTCGCCGAAGTGGTAGATCACGATCCGAACCCGAGAGATAAGGATTTCTCGTTACGGAAAGTGATGAAGTGGAGTTAATCGAAAATGATGAACCCACTTGCTATCAAGAAGCGATGTCCGCTCCGGATTCGGAAAAATGGCAAGAAGCCATGAAGTCCGAATTACAATCCATGGCTGATAATCAAGTTTGGAACTTGATTGATCCACCCGAAGGTGTAAAAACCATAGGGTGCAAATGGGTTTTCAAGAAGAAGACCGACATGGATGGGAAGGTGCACACCTATAAGGCTAGGCTAGTAGCTAAGGGATATAGGCAAACTCATGGCATTGACTATGATGAAACCTTTTCGCCTGTAGCTATGCTTAAGTCTATTAGAATTTTACTTGCCATAGCCGCATATTATGACTATGAGATATGGCAAATGGATGTCAAAACGGCTTTCCTTAATGGGAAGTTACTTGAGGATGTATACATGATACAACCTGAAGGTTTTTCGATCCAAGAAAATTCTAACAAGGTGTGTAAGTTGCAGAAATCCATTTATGGATTGAAGCAAGCTTCAAGGAGTTGGAATCTACGTTTTGATGAAGCAATCAAGGAGTTTGGCTTTATCAAAAACGAAGATGAACCTTGTGTATACAAGAAAATTAGTGGGAGCATGGCACTATTTTTAGTGTTGTATATCGACGATATCTTACTCATTGGAAATGACGTTCCTGCACTAGAGACTGTCAAGTCTTGGTTGGGAAAGTGCTTTTCAATGAAAGATATGGGCGAAGCCGCATATATCCTTGGTATCAAGATTTATAGAGATAGATCTAAGAGGATGATTGGTTTAAGTCAAAATACTTACATTGACAAAGTCCTTAGAAGATTCCAAATGGAAAATTCTAAAAGAGGAAACTTGCCAATGTTGCATGGTATATCTCTTAGCAAGAATCAAAGTCCTAAGACTAATGATGAGCGAAAGAGAATGAATGGTATTCCATATGCTTCGGCAATTGGGTCTATCATGTATGCTATGTTATGTACTAGACCCGACATCTCGTGTGCTCTAAGCATGACGAGTAGGTACCAATCGGATCCCGGCGAACCACATTGGATAGCAGTCAAGAATATCCTTAAGTACTTACGAAGAACTAAGGATGTATTCTTGGTCTTTGGAGGAATGGAAGAAGATCTTGTAGTAAAAGGCTACCCAGATGCTAGCTTCCAAACCGACAAAGATGATTTCGAATCGCATCTGGATTTTTGTTTACGCTTAATGGAGGCACCGTGAGTTGGAAAAGTTCCAAGCAAAGTACCGTCGGCGATTCTACAACCGAAGGCGAGTACATAGCGGCATCCGATGCAGGCTAAGGAAGCGGTTTGGATCAAGAAGTTCATTAGTGATTTGGAAGTCGTTCCAAGCATCAAAGACCCTATTGAACTTTATTGTGATAACAATGGTGCCATTGCACAAGCAAAGGAACCAAGATCACACCAGAGATCCAAACACATACTTCGACGTTTCCACATTATCCGTGAGATATGTGAAAGGGAAGACGTTAAGATATGCAGAGTAGACATCTGATGACAACGTGGCGGACCCACTAACTAAGGCTCTCGCAAGCTAAACATGATGGTCATGTTAGGTCCATGGGTATTCGATACATGGTAGATTGGGCCTAGTGCAAGTGGGAGGCTGTTGGTGTTATGCCCTAGGCCTATGATTGATAGACTTATGGGTTGACATTATTTATTATTATATGAGATGTTTATTATTTGATTATTATATGTTTTGTATATTTGTTTATAATAATCTCTCGTCCTAATTATTAAGAGAATAAATTAGTATAATTGTCAATGGATAATCATGTGATGATTATATGCATAAGAGATGCACATTGAAATTATGGGTACTTGTTAGAGAACAAGTGATCGGACATGACCCGCATGAGATTTAAGTCATGGTCAAATGTCATACTTAAATCTCATACGGTTACTTCATTTATTTCCTAGACCTAAGATTATCGTAACCTTACATATGATGAAAGTCATGTTTGATTTTAGTCAAACGATATCTTAACACGATATCTATAAAGACTATCATTGGCATGATCGGATTCATGATGGGAAGGATGATAAGTCAAGAAGGAATTTGTCCCTCGGAAGAGAGATGTTATGCTTGGGCCCCTCGATGAGTGATAATGATGAAAGTGTATGGCCGTACCCCAATATGATTGGAATTATCATTATACTCAATAATCGAGAAAGCATTGAACAATAACAAGTTGACAAGGACCATGACTTGTGTTCAATATAACATCGTGAGACAAAAGGGATAAATGGAAGTACACCGTTGGAAACGTGAACTCTTACGTTGCATTATTTGGGTAGACATAATGGCTTGCTAGAGTCCGCTTATGTCTTATGAGGTTCGATATGATCGAACTCATTGCCAACATAATGTAATCCTATTGGGTCACACACAACTAGAATGAATTGGTTAAACCGGAGGAAGACACTACAAAAAAAGGAGTCTTTTACCACACTTTATTTGTTACGGTCCGTCGAACCGACACAAACAGACTTTTATTTATTACGGTTTTTAAGACCGTAAGAAATAAAAAATTGTCTACTACGGTTTTCTACAAACCGAGATAAATAAATGTTTTTGTGTCGGTCTTTTCTAAAACGTAACAAAAGCTTTTAAAGAGCAATTTTTTTTTCCATTTACAATACTTTTAATATGACCGTAACAATTATTTTTATAAAAATATTTACTTTTTTCATTTTCATTAATTGCATCAAAAAACAAAAAAATTTCCAAAATTCCCTCCACACAGGTAAAAGCTTCCCTCCCAAAATTTCGTGAAAGCCTAAAGCCCTAAGCGACTCCATTTTCTCAGCCAATATCCCCTCGTTCATTCCCCTCCCAGCCATTGTCGCCGCTGGAAATTTCGCTCTCGCCGCCGCCGTTGATTCGCTCACCTCGATCACTCGGCAATCTCTCTCGCTCTCTCTCTCTCTCTCTCTCTCTCTCTCTCTCAATATATGCGTAGTTTCGAACAGACCAATCTACAGCAATGGATTTCAGTATGAGCGATCTGAACGAGGCCCATTCCATGGGAACCACCATCATCGGCGTTACTTACAACGGCGGCGTTGTTCTCGGCGCTGATTCTCGTACTAGTACTGGTAAACACCGATTCAACAACCCTTTATCTTAATTTACATTATTTTTTTGCGATTTAATTACTGCACATTGAAAATAATTGTTTCTATTTTGTGGGTTTTGCTCAATGGCCGATTTCATGAAATGCCCTAGTGTTAAATTGCATTTCTCAGCTGTTTGAGGAACTTAATTTGTTTACGAAATCGTTGATGTTGTTGTGTAGGAATGTACGTTGCAAATAGAGCTTCGGACAAAATCACTCAGCTGTCTGATAATGTCTACTTGTGTCGCTCTGGATCAGTAAGCTTCCGCTCCCCCCCCCTCTCTGTGTCACACAGAATCATATACACTCTTAATTGTGTATGTATAATTCTTTGAATACATGTTTATTATTTTTTCTATATTTAATGATGGGCTTGATCTTGGATGGATATTGTGTGTGTGTATTCGATTAGGTTTATTTGATATTGTTGTGTTGTAGAAAGTAGAGCCAACTTTACAATTTACCTTTTCATGACTAGTTTTAAGCACGCATTAAAATGATTTTGAAACCTAATATTGAAAACGTTGGACTCTCTCTCTCTCTCTCCCACACATATGGAGCTTACTTATTCTTTTATTTCTTATCTTTCATTTTGGATGGGGTTCTTTCTCATAGAGCCGACCTATTTTTTTAATTCTTACCTTTCATTTTTGGTGGGTTGGCAACTGTGTCATATCTATGGTTAGGACAAGGATGCTACCCAAAACTTAAGTGCTTCTTGTTAACCACTAGTGGACCACTAAATTGCACTTCTCTATGGTATAGTTTGTGAAAATCTTACCTGCTGAATAGCTTAGACACTTGATATGTTATGCATGATCTTGATCCACTGAAGGAACTTCAGAAATTAGACGTCTCTCTCTAGGAGAGCATGCTACTTGGATCAGGGGTTTACTTTTTTTTTTTTGAAATTGATTGGTCCTTGATATTAATAAATGTGACTGATTTTGCATACCTTAGTTGGATTATATTCTTTGTTCCTTTTTAATGAACACAAGATAATCCTTCAGAGCCAACAGCAGGTGGTGATTCTTGACCGTCCCTTGGAAATTCCTCACATGACCTATCTTCTTTTCTTGATTTAGGTGGTTATATTAGTACTAGGTTACCAGTGATGTCTGGCTAGTTTAGTGTAGAATTTTTGTGGTGTTGCTACTGTATAACTTACTCGATCACTGCATGTATGAACGCTAAGAAAATCTCGAAGGTCTAGAAAACGCTGGATTTGAATAGGTACTTGTTTTTGTCAAACCAGAGGTTACTAAGCCACACAAATAGGAAGTGACGTGGGATTCAAATTCAGAATAGATGGTGGGCTCAACCAATTACCATCAGCCTCTTTCTGTAATGGGGATGGAAAAGAAGTTCAGCCCAAAACTCACAAAGAGAAAAGCCAAGTAGCTACCCATTGAGCCTAATTCATAAGTTGGGACATGGGAATCCTCTCTAGAAACTTCATCATGAAAATTTAACATGATCTTCAATTTACTTATATATGCCAACAGCAACTGATTCCATTTGCAATCCTGTGATTACTCACATTTGGATCTTGTGGAGAACTAACCTCCCTTCTCTGGGTGTGCAAAATCTTTGTGCATATCATATTTTATTAAAGTACGTTAGAGCTGCTGGTAGCCAACACGCTGTAACATATTAAGCACTTCCTTGCTTTAGCAGTTTAATATTTGTATGCATGAAAGGAAAAGTTGTGACTGAATATTTTGTCATGGTTCATGGTTGAGGTTTCTAGTTTGGAATATGGTTCTTGGTTTATGAATAACTGAAAGTTAGTCATTGAAACTGCTTAAATAATATAAATAGCCATTGGCTGTAATTGTTTGGATTAATAGTAGGATACATAACAAGCTCTAGACCGCTTTACTGAATTATTATCTTCATCCTTCTGTAGGAGGAAATGATTGTCCTAAAAATAATTGCATCTTTTAGGGAAAATAAGTATTAAGAATATTGTGTGATACTTCAAAAAGTATTTGTCCTTGTCTAAAATGTGTACAACTTTTCATGTTTTCTCCATTCATTAATCTTATGCGGCATATATTCATGTATGCTATATGTTTCTTATCTTAAAACTTCTTGCTTTGTTTCGTCTTTGGTGATGGTTCTTCCGTGTATTTTGAAAGTGCCATGTGCTTGCTGGATGTATAGGTGTATCCTGAAGGTACTCATTTAATGATCCCATGGTTTGAAAGACCAGTCATTTCTAAAAATAATTGCATCTATTAGGGAAAATAAGTATTAAGAATATTGTGTGATACTTCAAAAAGAATTTGTCCTTGTCTAAAATGTGTACAACTTTTCATGTTTTCTCCATTCATTAATCTTATGCGGCATATGTTCATGTATGCTATATGTTTCTTATCTTAAAACTTCTTGTTTTGTTTCGTCTTTGGTGATGGTTCTTCCGTGTATTTTGAAAGTGCCATGTGCTTGCTGGATGTATAGGTGTATCCTGAAGGTACCCATTTAATGATCCCATGGTTTGAAAGACCAGTCATTTATGATGTTCGGGCACGACCCCATCTAGTGGAGAGCACTTCTGGTAGCCGTGATCTTCAGATGGTAAATTCTCTTCTCTCTCTCTCCCTCTCTCATCTCTCTGTCTATGCTTATATGCTCTTCTACTCTGCTTGACATATAAATGAAATGTCAACGATGGTGTTCTAATTCCAATACATTCACATAGCTAAATTCTCCACATGCTGCAAAGCCAAACAAAGCTTATGGAGAACTCATTGCACTCACAATTTCAACATTCATAATGCACTTCAAGGAGAAGAAGCAAGAGAGCGTACTTGAATCAGTCTTGCATGCCAAATCGCACAATGGAAATAGAAAATGCAGGTGAAGTTAGGGGTTCAAATTGAGAAAAGATGAAGGAAGACTAGGTCATATGATTATGTGCATTTTAACACACTACGCAGACGGAGGGGGAGAGTAGCCATTTGGTATTCTAAACACTCAAATTCCAGTATGCAATACACAACAGTTGATTTACTACTATTAGTCAAATGTTTGGCATCTATAACGTGAAGAACATCTGTTCCTATGCAAGTTATTAGGTTATATTTTTCCCTTTTCATTAAAATCCTTTGAGGTACAGTACTTATATAACATTATATAGATCCTTTAGAATCATCTGTCCTCTTTTATTGTTCCAGAGTTTTCTACTAGGTTCTATTTTCACAGAAATAATTTCGCTGTTTGTTCGAATATGAAGCAACAGGACAAAGCAGGGAATAGAGGGTTGGGCCTCTCTCTCTCTCTCTCTCTCTCTCTCTCTCTCTCTCTCTCTCTCTCTCTCTCATTGTGCATGCCTGCTTGTGGCCTGTGCTTATGCGGGTGCCCTTTTGTCTACGGCTTTTATGCATGTGCATATCTACAGGCATTTTTAGAAATACACGTCTATTTGCACTTGTGGTTGTGTGTCCCATTGTCATGTAGACTAGCTGGATAGGCATTTTATTGTACATGCAAACTTGCTTCTTTTGTTGGAACTTGTTAAGTCTCTAATATTTTTTGGGAGAGTTGGCAGGCTGCTGCTAATTGCAGCCATTATCCACATGTACCCTTGTAGCATGGGGAAACAAAACTAAAGCTAGATCCTGTAAAATCGTTCATTATTGGGAAGATGATATACTTCTTGCATGTTTGATATCCTTGAAACGGGTTCTTCTAATAGGAGGAGGATGAAATTACTAGCTCTAGCAAAATCAATCTCTGAAATAGTGGATTTGAATTTGTTTTGCAGCTCGGAATTTGAAAAGAGGTCGAATTTTCTCCTTTTGCATATATAAATATATTTCTCCTGTGATGTGATATGTCTGGTGCGGTATGCTTTATATATATATAAATATATTTCTCCTTTTGCATGTATACCTGATGTTGCACAAGTATCATATTCTAGTGAATCGTGTTCTATCAATTAGTGGCTGATTGTAATCTTTTGGCAGGGTAAATGTTATTATTATATGGCTTTGTGGTGACTATGCATTTAGTTTGTAGTCTTTGAGCTGTAACTAATGTACTGACAGGAAAACAAAAACAAGACAATGCAAGTTTTGGTAGATGTTTATGCCTACCCCTGAGTTTCTACATGGAAGTTTTATGTTTTGTACTTTCTGCAATACATACATATCTGATTATGTTGTTATCCTTTCCATTCTTTTGCTAAACTTTCATTTCCTTTTTGTTTGCATGGAATTTTTGTTGCAGGTGAATGTTTTGACTCATATTCCATCTAGTGTTAGTCAGGTTGGTAATTTTATTATATAAATAACTTTAATTTTCCATAAATTGTTTGGTTTTATATACCTTGTTTCATTTACTCACAAGTGATGTTATGAGCATCTTTATGTCATCTATCATTTTCTATGGGCATTTCCTGTGATTTCATAGTTTTTGATTCATATACATAGGTGAATCCTTCAACATCTGGTGATACAGAAGATGGGCTTGATGGAATGTCTAGCTAGTGCTTTAGTGTGTTTTGTGTTTTCAGGTAAGTGTAGTTAGTTTATAATTATTTTTTATTGTATCATATATATGAATCAACTAATACTCCATTCGTCCCATAATAAATGTCACACTTTTCCTTTATTTTTAGTCTTCCCAATATGAATGGCACGTTTTAAAATAAGGAATGTGACATTTATTTCGAACGGAGGTAGTAAATATTTTTTATTGCTTTTAATTTCCTTAGCATAATTTTACTTTTACATATGCATGCATATATATACTGAATATTTGTGTTATATATTTTATTTATAGGAGTATTCGTGGCAGAAAGATTCTACTTGTTGGCAAAGGATACATCTTCAACAGTTCCACCGCTAGTGACTTAAGAGTTTATCTTTTGACATGGCTCTATGGCTATAATGGCTTTTGGACAATGTTATATATTTAGCACATGTTTAGTACTATGGGATTATTTCTTTTGGATGTTAAGCACTTTGGGATTATTGTGGTATTATTGATTTTGGAATGGAAAAGTTCTCTTTTTCATATACATATTTTCTAGAAATTGTGATTTAGTAAAAATATATCACCATTTTAGAAACTATTGTATATATATATATATAACTTTTAAACATATGACAATGTTTTTTTTTTGCATTGCTTTTGAACCGTAATAAATATATCAAATGTGACGGTTATATCTGTCGCAAAAAAGTGTAACAACTTTTAAACATATGGCACAGTTTCTTTTGCATTGTTTCTGAACTGTAATAAATATATCAATTGTGACGGTCATAACCGTCGCAAAAAAGCGAACATAACTTTTAAATATATGACACAGTTTCTTTTGCATTGTTTCTGAACCGTAACAAAGACCGTCACAAAAAACAATTATGACGGTTTACCACCCGTCACAAAGTATTTGTGACCCGCGCAATTAAGTCGGACACAAAACCGTCACAAAACCGTCACAAATACCTTTTGTGTCGGTTTTTGAGTTTTTTGCTACGGTCCGTCGACCGTCATAAAAGGGGTTATTTTTTGTAGTGAGAATAGTTGAGAGTTTCTGTATCTGGCTATATATACCGCGCGACATATTAAGCCAATGGCTTAATATACCGCGCGACATATCGTGCCGCACGCGGTTTGATGACTGTCTCCTAATACGATTAGGAGAGGTATTCCTACTATTGTAGTATAAATACAAGGGTTACGTCGGACCTAAAAGGTCACCGAAATTTTTCAAGCAAAATTCATAATTAAATACTCTCAATATTCTTCAAGGTTTAGATCTAGCAATCATCAAGAAGTTGTTCTTGGATTCATTCAAAGGTGTGGATACCGAAAGAGGGTCTTCGCTCGTTCATCGATCAAGGCCTAGAGTTCAAGCAAGTTGAAGAACGAAGTTTGTGATTCGATATCACATAATCAAATCGTTCGATAGCTCAAGACCGGAAAGCGTTTCAAGGTTGGTTTAGTTCTATCTCATAGGTATTCAAATTAATTGTATAGAACGGATCCTAGGGCTTCTTGGGTTTTATGTTTTTAATGCTTAATTCCGCTGCGCATGGACCCGTAAAACCCAACACTATCAATAACTTTTTTTAGAATTGCACAGAGATATCTAGACATTCATAAAATCATTGGTCATGACCCGCACAGTTGACCACCAGTGCGGTTTGTAGCGGGACAGAGGGAGTATATATATATATTCGGTCCGGTCCGGTTTCAATCCAGAATTGCATATATTTTTTTTCAAAATCAGGACTAGACCAAATAATCGATTCCACGTTAAGTTAAGTGCTCAATATTCCATTTTGGGATTTTCCCCTTAAAAAGCCAACTTTCGATAAAGCTTTGCTCTCTCCGTCTCAATAAAGGACGGGGATTAAAAAAAGTGTAAGTGGGATAAGTGTAACGAGTATAAAAAGTAAGGTAGAAAAGAGATGTGAGATAAATAATAGTAAGTGGATAGTGGTTGGGAGTATGCAAGTGTGTTTTATTAAATAAAGAAATATTTTAAAATTTTCTTTTTGAAAAAGTGTAATTTTTAGCGGGAGACTCTTTTATTTTATACTCTCTTCGTCCCACTCCAGTGTGGACTTATTTCCTTTTTAGGACGTCCCACATTAGTGTGAACTGTCCAAAATGGCAAAGAATTTTTACTATTCCACTCGCTCATTTTATCTCCTACTTTACTTTTACACTCACAACATTCTCTCTCCTAACTATTCCTCCCACTCATTCTCTCTCCTATTTAATATTTTATACTCACAAACACCTCCTCCACCTATTTTTCTCTCCTACTTTTTCTTAATTTCCGTGCCCAAAAAGTAGGTCCATAGTGGAGTGGGACGGAGGGTGTATGTAATAAGTGTATATTTTAGTGAGAAGAAAGGGGATACTCTTTTACATGTAAAAACACATTTTAGTGAGAAGAAAGGGGATACTCTTTTACATGTAAAAAGTGTATGTTTTAGCGAGACGAAAGGAGTACATATTTATTTTTTCTTTCATGTTCGAAGTATGGTTTTCTTACCTATTAATATATAAAAAGAAAACAAGTTAAATATTTCCTCCGTCCCTAAAAAATTGTCCAATTGTACATTTTGTAATTATTAAAGAAGAGCTTCACCTTCTTATACCTTAGTAGATTTGCACTAACATTCATGCCTAAGTTTAGAAATGGAACATACTTTTTGGGACAAGTCAAAATAGCAAATGGGGCAATTTTTCAGGGACGGAGGGAGTATATATCATTAGACTGGAAAACCATTAACTGTTGACCATGTTGATGCATAACGTTGACCTTAACTATGCCCATGTTTAACCCCCATTTTTGGTGGTTGTCAACCCCCAAACTCCAAGTGACTTGAAAACTGGTACTAAAGCAATTGCTATTTAGTACAGACCTTGAATATCACTTGAGACATTTAACTACTACTTTCAAATATAACTAGGAAAAATGGTGGTCAAAATTTATGGTTCTGTTAAGTCAGCCTGCACACAGAGAGTGTTAACTTTTCTGTTGGAGGTTGGAGCCGAGTTCGAACTTATACCTATCGATCTTGATTCCGGTGAACACAAGCGACCCGAGTTTCTACTTCGTCAGGTGAGTTCAATTCTATCATGTCAGTGAAGTATAAATCTATACTGTGCGCAATAAAATGGGCAACCTGATGCTAAAAGAACTCCCAACTGTGAAGCATAGAAAAACAATTTTATTTCACCTCTAACATTAATTTGTTAACTTATGAAGCCATTTGGACAAGTCCCTGCTATTGAAGAAGGTGACTTCAAGCTATTTGGTAAGAATTCACTAGCATTTACTATTGTCATGAACATATTATTACATCATTCCGAAAGATAGTCTACGAGCATTAGGCCCTTGTGAGCCCATCCCTTCCCTGAACTCATCCATATCGAGAGCTCTTGTAGCACCATATTTTTTTAAATATGCGGAGTATATATTTTATACTGATTGGCACGGCACATTCATTCAAACTAATTCCCTCCTACAATATTGAGTGCATAATCAAGGGCGATCGTCAGGTACTATGCAGCCAAATACAAGTCCGGCCTACTAGGAACGACCCTGGAGGAGAAAGCGCTAGTGGATCAATGTCTAGAAGTGGAATCACAAAACTTCAATGAAATGGTCTACACGATCGTTCTTCAGCTAATGGTGTTCCCTAAGATGGGGCAGTCGACAGACACTGCATTGGTCCAGAAGTCGAAAAACAAGCTTGAGAAAGTGCTTGATGTATATGAGGAAAGGCTGTCGAAGAGCAAATATCTTGCCGGAGATTTCTGCTCGATTGCTGACTTGAGCCACCTCCCGGGGATTAGGTACTTGATGATGTTGTGAATTTGGTGGTACCCCCATTGCAATCTAGACAAAGAAATCAACATACCCACACGCACAAGAAAGAAATAATCACACAGACAAGAACACAAGAGTTGTTTACCCGGTTCATTCAACACATGAACTACGTCCGGGGGCAATTGCCAAGCCAATATGTTATTAGACACCTTCTAATATATTGCTACACAACTACAATATGTTCTAGGCCGAAATTATGCTTATATAGTTATACAAGGAAGCCCTAACTCAGTTTAAGAAGAGATCCTATCAAAATAGGAAACAAAATCAGACCAGGAATCCTCCTCCCCGACGCCAGCGCGGTCGCGCACCCTAGCAGCGCGGCCGCCCTCATTGGCCGAGAATTCAACACCCAATAATGTTCACCAGTGCGGTCGCTCTCCACCACGAGCGCGGCCGCTCTCCTTGACAGAAGCTCCTTCGACGTTTTCTTCCTTGCAGTTTAGGATCCCAATCCCAACAATCTCCCACCGGAGACTAAACTAACAAACATAAAATCACCCATCAACTCCCACCACGGAGTAAAGACCTTCGAACACATTTCCCCCTCCATATTGGCTTGACACTACCTCTCCTCTCCTCAAGTAATAAGGCGAGTTGAAACCAAGCGACATTTCAACCTCTCCGTGTTAGATGATTCTTGCCTCCCCAAATCAGCTTCTACCTTGATTTCTCCCCGCAAGTCTAACTTCGCCTTCTCCCTCCAGACCCACCTTCCTCGCAATGCTTCCCCTTGAAACTCGGACACACCTTGTTTCTTGCATCGACTGTTTTTGGTCTGAAACCGCTCTCTGTTAGGGCACTTGGACTTGCACACCACGTTGATCAACTTTGTGTCCCCCCCAACATACCGTTTCTTGATGTCTCCCCTTTTTACACCAACAGGCCGGTTCTTTAGCCTTTTGCTCCCACCGGAACGAACATCGACATTGTAGGTAGAGTACAACATCTTCCCCTTAACCCCACGAGCTAACACCTTAGCCCCTTTTGTGACTTCCCAAGACCCACTAATGAAAGAAACACCATACCCTTCACTGTCAAGTTGTCCCACAGAAATCACCCTTCTCCTCAAATCCGGAACATGCATCACGTTGTGTAGTTGTAAAACAGCCCCGTTAGGTGTCTTCATCATCACATCCCCCTTACCTTTGACCTTCAATGGCTGACCGTCACCAAGATAGACAACCCCAAAGTCTCCAGTTTTGTACCGCTTCATTGATTCTGCATCCCCACTAGCATGACAAGAAGCTCCAGAATCCAACACCCAATCTTCACCCGACTGCTCCTCTCCTAGGATCAATACATCTCCACCATCATCCACCACGTGTGCACCACCATCTTTTCCCGGACAGTCATAACTGATATGCCCCAATTCACCACAATTGTAGCACTTGACCTTTTTCCCCTTTTTCGGTCCTCCCCTTTTTCTCTCCACCCTAAGTGCAGCCCCATCTACGGAAGATTCTCCCCTTTTCTCTTTCCTTCGCAACTCCTCTTGAAGGATGAGATCTCTAACCTCCGTATACACCAATGCTGTTTTCGACGTACTAATCGTTGTGACAGTAACCTCCCAACTATCAGGCAATGACTTTAGTAGAAAACAAGCTAGCACTTCATCGGAGAAAGTAATATCAACACTTTTCAATTGGTCCACCATACCTTTGAAATTGCCGATATGACTTACCGCTGTCTGCCCCTCTGACATCTTCGCATTCGCAAACCTCTTTATCAAATGCACCTTATTGATATTCGACGGCTTCTCATACATGTCTGACAGCGTTTGTAGCAACTCCACCGTTGTCTTGGCCTCCATAGCGTTCCGTGCAACGTCGTCGGTTAGGGCACTCCTTACCGCTCCTAACGCCTTCCGATCCAACGTCTCCCAATCTCCTTGTGACATGTCTTCGGGCTTCTCCTTCAAGGGTTTATGAAGATCCTTACAATAAAGGTAATCTTCAATCCTTGTCCTCCAGAACTTGAAATTCACATCGTTGAATTTCTCGATTGAGTTCTTCATCTGACTGCTTCACCAAAATCCTCAAGAACGCGATTCAAAAAATCAACTAATGAAACTTTGAATCCTCCGAACCAATGCTCTGATACCAGTTGTTGTGAATTTGGTGGTACCCCCGTTGCAATCTAGACAAAGAAATCAACACACCCACACGCACAAGAAAGAAATAATCACACACACAAGAACACAAGAGTTGTTTACCCGGTTCATTCAACACATGAACTACGTCCGGGGGCAATTGCCAAGCCAATATGTTATTAGACACCTTCTAATATGTTGCTACACAACTACAATATGTTTTAGGCCGAAATTATGCTTATATAGTTATACAAGGAAGCCCTAACTCAGTTTAAGAAGAGATCCTATCAAAATAGGAAACAAAATCAGACCAGGAATCCTCCTCCCCGACGCCAGCGCGGTCGCGCACCATAGCAGCGCGGCCGCCCTCATTGGCCGAGAATTCAACACCCAATAATGTTCACCAGCGCGGTCGCTCTCCACCACGAGCGCGGCCGCTCTCCTTGACAGAAGCTCCTCCGACGTTTTCTTCCTTGCAGTTTAGGATCCCAATCCCAACAGATGAATGAGGCAGGGATGGAGAACTTGGTGACGAAAAGGAAGAGCGTAAATTCATGGTGGAGGGAGATTTCAAACAGGCCATCTAGGAAGAAAGTTAAGCTGCTAATGGAGTAATGTATTTATTCGTGAAAATGTGGGTTACTGAGTACATGTGGGCTCGACTCTCTAATGGATCTCGCGCATAAGATCTCTAGTAGTACCAGATTGCCCTTTTAATGTGTGATTTTTCTTTCAGTAAATATCACTATGTTATGCATTCAATATGAATAATTATCACTATGTTATGCAGTCAATAAGAACAAATATCATAATAATGACAAGTACATTGACCTAATTATGATTGCTCTTACTGCTTAATGAAAGCTGAAGAACAAAAAGTTAGCATTTTCATCAACATGCATGGATGGTAACATTGAAATGACAAAGCTTAATAACAACAAACCATATAATGCCCGTATTCCAAATAGTGGTGGTCCAAAACTCGAGTTTGCAATTATCTTAGCATGCCTTCAACTTGTAAGCGATACATAAATGATGGCCTCTTAGGATCATACATGCACATATATGTACTAGCTATAGTTTAGATATATTCGGTGCATGTTAGCTAGAATATAGATAGTTGCTAGAATATAGATAGTTTATTATTTGCCTTATCCTATACACCCTAGATAGGACTGATGTACATTATAAATAGTGAGACTACAACAATGCATTACTCACGTTGAGTCATTATAATTACAAGTCATATTCTCTCTTTCTCTAAATAGTAAGACTACAACAATGCATTACTCACGTTGAGTCATTATAATTACAAGTCATATTCTCTCTTTCTCTTCCATGGCATTACTCTTCGTCCCTATTGCTAATTCTTGTATATCATGGTATCAGAGCCACCGATCCATGGTGGCCTGATTTTCGCTTCCACTATTTTTCCTATTTACTCTATTTTTCGTCTTAAATTTTTTTTTCTCTTTTCTTAAAACAATGGATGACTTTTGGTTCGATCCCGTATGCTTTGATACGTTACCATCATCCTATGTTATTTGTCAGTTATGTAACGAACTTGGTCATACCGCAATCGAGTGTTTGCGTCGTTTTGAACCAAATACTATTGTTCATACTGCTTCTTCTTTTTCTGTATCAAATTGGCTATATCCGGAACAAAATGAATTTTTAAATTCAAATGACTGTTCGTCCGCCGTAGAAGAACCATTAACTGATGTTAATGCGTCAACTCCTTCCCTTCTCTTAAAAAAATCGAATTGGTATATTGAGGATCTTCTCGACCAACTCTCTTGTCTTCGAAAACTTTCCTCTCAATCTTTGAAATATTATTTTTCTGAAGCAAAATCGATTTCTTATGCTCTTGACAGGGTCGGATATTCAATATCGGAAATCGAGCTTATGGATTTTCTCGTTGATGGTCAAAATCCATTATACGAAAAATTTGTCAAATACTATTATTTTCGAAAACCACAAATCTCGTTAGATTTTCTTTTCGATTATCTTATTGATGAGGAAAAACGGTGTAGGAAATCATCTCTTGTTAAGGCATCTGATAAGAGCCAAAGCAATGTTTTATCAAATTTGGTTCCCAATTTGAATCAGATTTCAGTTAGTGCAGCAAGGATTCAAGCGCCCATGCTTAGTCTGCCTTCACCAAAAGCAACAATGCTTGGTTCATTCACTTTGTCCCTTGATCCAGCTGTTGACATCTTACTTTCGGCTACAAAGGTTGCTGATGCTACTTCTGATCTGAGCAGGCCACCAGAATCTTGCTTGTTCCCTAAATCCACAATTGATTCTTCACAAGAGTCGACTATCTTGGTGGATCCTTCGTGTGGACTTTTTAATTCAACAAACCCACATGTTGTACCCTATGTAGCAACAGCCAAATATGGGTCAATTATTAAGGTGTGTGCCCAGCTTCATGAGGCTGCCAATGAGGAGTCATCAAATTCTTCAACAGCTCAAGGGAAAAAGGAGGATTCAACCAAAAAGGCTGGTCCATCCGCCATTGCTGATGCTGCAACAATTACAGCATTTATGAATCAAGTATCAGACCTTGTTGAGCTCGTAGATTCAAGAGATATCATGGAACTGCAGCTAAAGCAACAAGATTGTGAAGTTCTTATAAGAAAGAAGGAAGCTTTACCACCGCCTCCCGCTGCTCCTTATGTTATGATGTAGTCCACCTCTCCACAGTATGCGCCTCAACCACAGGCTGCTGGTCCCCGCTTCTCCAAAGACTGGGCCCATCTCCAGCCTTCAAGCACCAAGATTACCTCCGCCCTCGCAAAGCCAAAGTCCTCCCATCCTCTTATGAAAAGTCCTATGGCTGGAACATTCTATCGCTCACCTGCGCCAGGAACACCTGCTTTTGTGAAGGTAGGAGACAAGGTGCAGAAAGGTCAAGTTATTTGCATCGTTGAGGCCATGAAACTAATGAACGAAATCGAGGCTAGTCTAGATCGGAAACCCATACAACCTCACCCATTCTTGTGCGAGGACAACTCATATGAAGATGAATCATACATATTGTATCCGCCGAGTGAGTGGCGGTACATGCCTTGTCGTGACCACCTCTATCTTCGGCTACTGTTCATATTAATCAACTACTATCGGTATTTCCATTCAAGCTGCATCTCCGTACCTCCAATTGGCTTGAGGGAGGGTGTAAGCGATACATAAATGATGGCCTCTTAGGATCATACATGCACATACATGTACTAGCTATAGTTTAGATATATTCAGTGCATGTTAGCTAGAATATAGATAGTTGCTAGAATATAGATAGTTTATTATTTGCCTTATCCTATACACCCTAGATAGGACTGATGTACATTATAAATAGTGAGACTGCAACAATGCATTACTCACGTTGAATCATTATAATTACAAGTCATATTCTCTCTTTCTCTTCCATGGCATTACTCTTCGTCCCTATTGCTAATTCTTGTCTATCACAACTTACTCACCCTAGATAGGACTGATGTACATTATAAATAGTGAGACTGCAACAATGCATTACTCACGTTGAATCATTATAATTACAAGTCATATTCTCTCTTTCTCTTCCATGGCATTACTCTTCGTCCCTATTGCTAATTCTTGTCTATCACAACTCACTCAGGCCGGCTGTGGAGTAGCTGAAAGTTGAATAGCTAGCTGCTGTAACAGTATGACACGTCTTAATTGCAGAGTAAAAGGTTGTGTCACCTTCATTATTGAGCTCCTCCACCTTAGAATGGTGTTATCCTCGGTGACCCTTTTATTTCCAAGTTGAAATTTAAAATCTGCAACTACTTTGTCAACAAGTTCATCCAGATGTTGGTGGGTACAGAAAATTTTCATTCAAAGTGCAAGTAAATGGAATAGACAAAATGTGCTACTTTCCGATCTGCCAGAAAATATATAATTTCAAGAACTGAGAAATAGCCATCAATAGTTAGTTGGACGAACATCTATATCTATTGTGGTTCATGTGACCAGAATCATTAGGGGCTATGATTTTTCTTTATTTTTTTTTTTATTATTGTCTTAAAAAAATGGGGGCAAAATTTCAATTACTGCACCAAATCCACTGAATTTGAAATTATTTGGCAAAACTAGTATTAGTAATTTCTTTGTTTTTTAATCAAATGGAGGCAGTTGCGTCCGCTAGCTTATGGATGGCTCCCGGCCTGACTAGAATAACAAGGTCTTTCCCCAAACGTTTCAATTGTCTAACAAAAACTTCGGATAAAATGATTGTCCATTATATATAAACTACAAACCATATGATGGATTAATTGATGACACTTTGCAATGAGATAAAATGATCTAACACTAGATGGTGAAATGGTATGGAAAGTTTTCAAAGGAAAGCTTACCTTTTCAGTCAAGACACGATTTTTTTTTTAATCTTTTCAAAATAGGTTTTTCAAATTAAATAATGCCTTTTTTTTGGGTATTGAGATGTACTCCCTCTATTCTATTCCCAATTTTATGCAAATAATGAACAATGTTTTGGTATGTCCCAGAATTAAGTTCACCCTCTATTCTATTCCCATTTTTATGCAAATATTTTGCCCTTATAAGATTTCAAGAACTACAAAAAAAAAAACATTACTTAACTAACCTCCTTTTTATCCACTTGACTTATGAATAGTATTTTGGACAATTATGTCCCCCAACCCACTTGAATTGTTTACCCATTTTGTATTGGTTTCTTAATAATTATGCAAAGTCAAAGAGTGAACCTTAAATAGGGACGGAGGGAGTATTGTTTACTAAGATTGACAATCATTTCAATCGAAATTGAAAACTAGTATCAAAGAGTACGAGAGAGGCTTACGTGAGTTGTTGGAATTTGAACTCTGTCTCTGGGTGTGGGACTGCCCCAATCTGAAGTGAGTAGAGATTTGCATGGCTAGGTAGTAAGCAATCAGAAGTATGAAGATGGCGAAGATGATCATGTCGGCGAACTCAATGGGAGAGTTGGGATACTCAGGGTCGTCGAATTCCTCGGCAAACAAGAGAACACAGAACACCAAACACAGAATCATGAAGTATGCCTCTTCCCATCTCTGTCGACCTGTAATTAAAATAATGCTAAACTCATGGGTGAAAATGTAAAATTAAGTTTTTCACTGCTGAACAGCTTATAATTTAATTCATGATAGAGAAGAAATATATATGTATATATACATAAATGAGGCCACTCCGTCTCATAGAGCTTTGACTTCACAGCATCTGTAACGAACCCTCTTAATGCATATTCGCGTTGCTGCAGACGATATAGTATGTTAAGATCATGGTCGCCATTTAGGAATCTGAGAAGTAGTTTGACTTCCTTCAGAAGACGGAGAAGCCGAGGCATATCAATTGGAGGTTGGGAGAAATTATCAGCACCAGCAGTTGATGATTCGCTTGACTGCTGCTGCCTACTACTGTAAAATCCTGTTTCAAGGGATTCTAAAATTATTTTAATTTTCTCGAAAACAGGATTTGACCAACGTGTGAATACTTCATTTCTGATCCTGGAGAGTAGGTATCTTAACAACCCCTCCGTCACCACTTCATCCGCCACTGCAATTAACGTAGTACTAGCTAGTTAGAGTTATTTCAAAATATAAACACTACCTCAATCCCAAAATAAATGTTGCGTTTTCTTTTTTGGTGATTTCCTAAACAAATTTCGTGTTTCTAAAACATGAAACAATTTTAGTGGGCCATTGATTGAATGGGGACTGAACTGATCTGTTGAGCCTATTTGATTCATTATACTTAGGTATATATGTACCTACCTGCCGGATTTGACAGAGCCAACTTGTCCAGCTCCTCTATCACGTAATCCCCATAGAGATACATGAGCCTTCCTCGTATGATCTCCAGGTCCTTCTTGAAGGAAATAGCAGGCATAGATGATGCTGATATTTTGATCCCAAGCCAAAGACAAATGCTGGCATTGAGCGTTCCAACCTTGGACAAAGGTGCCGGCCGTTCGATTCCAAGGAGCTGGCGAATGCGGTCTTCGACTTGTGTCAACAGAGGGAGAAACTTGTTAATCATGAAAGTATGACGAGATGATTCTATCTCTGACAGCTGCATATCTTCGACCATTGGTTCCATGGAACGCACAGTTTTTTGAAGGTCTTCCCAGGAAGAACGGAAAAAAGGTTCTGCTGATGATTTCAATATTGCTTCCATTATCTGATTTTTTACATTATCATATCTGCTGACAAGCTCTATACGTCGATCCTCCTCTGCCATCAAAGCTCACTCTGCCCCTCCCTATTAACAGAATAACCAAGCTGTTCTTAACATAGTTACACTTGATTTTAAACAAAATTCCATCATTCAATATAACTAATGTCATATTTTGATTTAATTGGTTGTAAGAAGCAAACAAACTACAGTAGATTAACTTCAAAATAAGAATTGTTTACTTACAACTTAAACAGAAGTTTTATTATTTTAAGATAACGCCTTATCTTAAAAACAAAATATAGTGGTTACAGATAGTGAATCCCATCATTGTTTTACTGTTTCGAACATTATTTGTACAATGATTTAATTGCACTAAGTACTTTTCCTTGTTTGGAAACGAGACAAGCCAAAATGAAAAGTGTGACATTTATCAAAAACAAACAGAGAGGAGGGAGTAACCCAATATCCAGAAATCAATAAAATCAAAACCAACACAAGGTATCAAATTGTTGAGGGAGTAATTATGATTGCTCTTACTGCTTAATGAAAGCTGAAGAACAAAAAGTTAGCATTTTCATCTACATGCATGGATGGTAACATTGAAATGACAAAGCTTAATAACAACAAACCATATAATGCCCGTATTCCAAATAGTGGTGGTCGAAAACTCGAGTTTGCAATTATCTTGGCACGCCTTCAACTCGCTCAGGCCGGCTGTGGAGTAGCTTAAAGTTGAAAAGCTAGCTGCTGTAACAGTCTATGACACATCTTAATTTTAGAGTAAAAGGTTGTGTCACCTTCATTATCGAGCTCCTCCACCTTAGAATGGTGTTATCCTCGGTGACCCTTTTATTTCCAAGTTGAAATTTAAAATCTGCAACTACTTTGTTGACAAGTTCATCCAGATGTTGGTGGGTACTGAAAATTTTCATTCAAAGTACAAGTAAATGGCATAGACAAAATGTGCTACTTTCCGATCTGCCAGAAAATATATAATTTCAAGAACTGAAATAGCCATCAATAGTTAGTTGGACGAACATCTATATCTATTGTGGTTCATGTGACCAGAATCATTAGGGGCTATGATTTTTTTTTTTTTTTTTATTATTGTCTTAAAAAAAATAGGGGCAAAATTTCAATTACTGCACCAAATCCACTGAATTTGAAATTATTTGGCAAAACTAGTATTAGTAATTTCTTTGTTTTTTAATCAAATGGAGGCAGTTGCGTCCGCTAGCTTAGGATGGCTCCCGGCCCTGACTAGAATAACAAGGTCTTTCCCCAATCGTTTCAATTGTCTAACAAAAACATGTACTCCATCCATTCTATAAAAAATAAATCCCATTGGACATGTGATTGCAAATAAAGTCAATGAAATGACCAACAACCTAAACGAAAACAAGTGTTGGATGAAACATGCCAACTTTCCGTTCAAAATCTAACTAAATTCTTGCTTGGACCTCAAATTGATAAAAAAATGAAAGTTCAGACCTAAAGTGAGAAAAATGAAAGTTCAGGCTCCCAAAGAATACATTCCACTTTAGTGACCAAATTATTATTTAATCCTTATGGAAACAACAAATCATTCCACTATTTTTTTTAGGAATACACACTTTAAAGAAAGTGCACGATGAAAGGAATAAGAAAAATAAATTACATACCTCTTATGAACGTCTCCGCCAATAAGTGACACAGTTTCAAGTGCTTCTTTCCATTCTTCAACCTTGTCTTTCCGTTGGGTCCTGTAATGCCTTTGGAGTCCTTGGCCAAACTTGCTTTCTGGATCAGTAAGGTCATCTGGTTCTACATCATAAAATATTGGTCTAATCATGTAGCCTTTATATGTCTTTTCCCGTTCCAGAATGAGGAGAAGCTCTTCTAGACAATATTCCGATTCACCATAATGTTCAGAGAATATAGTTATCGCACCAACCGAGTTACTGATCGCACTTTCTATTTCATCCAAAAATCTTTTTGTTTTGCGGGAGTTCCTTTCATCAAAGAATGTTCTTATATTTGCCTTTTCCAAACTAGTGTGGAAGACACCAGCAACTATATAACGAATTTCTTTGGAACCTCTGAAGTTCAAGAAGATATCATATTTCTTTGGCTCATCTGTATGTTGAAGACATTTAAGATAATTAGAAAAAAAAAATTCAATGGAGTCTGTGTCTGTGAAACAAAAGAGAAAATTACCCAAGCTAATTACCCACTTGCTTCTTAGCCTTTGAATATTTTTTATGTTGAAAAACTAATGTAATCCTTGTCTAATATTGATGAAAAACCTTCTGTATAATCCAATCCAAGAAGCAAAAACTACTTCGCAAAAGAGAGTGACTTGAAGCTAATCTGGTAGCAAAAAAGAATTTGTAAGAAATTCCTATCAATAAAATCCTTTTTCTTCTCTACCATAGCTTCCGCACTCAACAAATTTGGCATCAAAACCCCAAATATTTCAATCTTTGATGAAAAACACCACGAGTATTAGCCAAATGCAAACATTCTTTGAGCATATGGACGTGATTGATGGAGAGCTACAAAGAAGATGAAGAATATGCCAAGTTGCATAAAGAGTTCAAAAGAAAATTGCAACGACACATCGATATATTCAACGATTAGCAACAAAGACAAATTTAAGACAATTGATGGAAGAGAACCTGGAACCGCCATAACTATTGCTACAAATGCCACCACCACCGCAGCCAAAATCTTGAGTTGGAACCCTCCACAACCTGCAAAACATTTTACCCAAGGTGAGGGCTTTGGTTATTTGGGGGATATATGAGTCTCTATTTAAGTTTTTTTTTTCCCGTATTAATTGTATTAATGATAGCATGAGGAATGCAATCTTAAATATAGCCAGTCCCTCCCATACAGTTAGTGCAAAACATCAATAGTGTTTCAGTTAAATGATCGAGCATTAGGTGTAGTTTACATGATATACCTCCGTCCCATAATAAAGTTCTGAGTTTGACTTTGCACAGGGATTAACAAAAAGTAGTTGTGAGTATGAAAAGTAAAGTAAGAGAGAGAAAGCTGATAGGGAATATGTTATTGTGAGGGTAGCAAGTGGGTCCCATTTTTCATTTTAATTAATAAAACAACTAAGAACCCCATTCCAAAAAGAAAAGTAAGAACCTTACTCTAAAACGGATGGAATAGTAAACAATAATCATTGAACCCTCAATGTCATTTTAGAATGAAAGAAGTAGCTCAATATCTTTATATATTGAAGATAATAAGACTAGTTCTCTTAATGTCTATTGAAACCTTCAGGCCACATTAATTTACATTTCTTCTTAACCTAGATTAATTGTCCATTATGTATAAATTACAAACCATATGATGGATTAATTGATGAAACTTTGCAATGAGATAAAATGATCTAACACTAGATGGTGAAATGGTATGGGAAGTTTTCAAAGGAAAGCTTACCTTTTCAGTCAAGACAAGAATTTTTTTTTAATCTTTTCAAAATAGGTTTGTCAAATTAAATAATGCCTTTTTTTGGGTATTGAGATGTACTCCCTCCGTCCCATCCCAATTTAAGGTTCATACTTTTCTTTTTGGTATGTCCCACGATTAAGTTCACCCTCTATTCTATTCCCATTTTATGCAAATAATGAACAATGTTTTAGGCTAGTTTGCCCTTAAAAGATTTCAAGAATTACAAAAAAAAAAAAATTAATTAACTAACCTACTTTTTATCCACTTGACTTATGAATAGTGTTTTGGACAATTATGTCCTCAACCCACTTGAATTGTTTACCCATTTCGTATTGGTTTCTTAATAAGTATGCAAAGTCAAAGAGTGAACCTTAAATAGGGACGGAGGGAGCATTGTTTACTAAGATTGACAATCATTTCAATCGAAATTGAAAACTAGTATCCAAGAGTACGAGAGAGGCTTACGTGAGTTGTTGGAAATTGAACTCTGTCTCTGGGCGTGGGACTGCCCCAATCTGAAGAAAGTAGAGATTAGGTAGTAAGCAAGCAGAAGTATGTAGATGGCCAAGATGATCATGTCGGCGAACTCACTGGGAGAGTTGGGATACTTAGGGTTGTCGAATTTCTTGGCAAACACGAAAACACAGAACACCAAAAACAGAATCATGAAGATTATCTCTTTCCCTCTCTGTCTATATGTCTGTAGATCTGTAATTAAAATAATGCTAAACTCATGGGTGAAAATGTAAAATTAAGTTTTTCACTGCTGAACAGCTTATAATTTAACTCATGACAGAGAAGAAATATATATGTATATATACTTGCATAATGCCAATCTATCTCATGGAGCCATGACTTCATAACATCTGTAACGAACCCTCTTAATGCATATTCGCGTTGCTGCAGACGATATAGTATGTCAAGACCATGGTCACCATTAAGGAATTTGAGAAGTAGTTTGACTTCCTTCAGCAGACGGAGAAGCCGTGGCATATCAATAGGAGGTTGGGAGAAATTATCGGCACCACCAGTTGATGATTTGCTTGGCTGCTGCTGCCTACTACTGTAAAATCCTGTTTCAAGGGATTCTAAAATTATTTTAATTTTTTCGAAAACAGGATTTGACCAAGGTCTGAATGCTTCATTTCTGATCTTGGAGAGTAGATATATTAACAACTCCTCCGTCACCACTTCATCCGCCACTACAATTAACGTAGTACTAGCTAGTTAGTAAATAAACGTTATTTCAAAATATAAACACTACCTCAATCCCAAAATAAATGTGGCATTTCTTTTTTGGTCATTTCCTAAACAAATTTCGTGTTTCTAAAACATGAAACAATTTTAGTAAACCTTTATATTGGTACAAACAAGGTACTAGAACGTAAGTAAAACACTATCCTTTATATACTTGGCGTTGGGAGTGCTATATTGTCCCTTGGGCCATTGATTGAATGGGGACTGAACTGATCTGTTGAGCCTATTTGATTAATTATACTTAGGTATATATGTACCTACCTGCCGGATTTGACAGAGCCAACTTGTCCAGCTCCTCATTCACGTAATCCGCATAGAGATCCTTGAGCCTTCCTCGTATGATCTCCAGGTCCTTCTTGAAGGAAATAGCAGGCATAGATGATGCTGATAATTCGATCCCAAGCCAAAGGTAAATGCTGGCTGCAAAAGTTCCAACCTTGGACAAAGGTGCCGGCCGTTCGCTTCCAAGGAACTGGCGAATGCGGTCTACGACTTGTATCAGCAGAGGGAGAAACTTGTTAATCATGAAAGTATGACGAGATGATTCTATCTCTGACAGCTTCATATCTTCGACCATTGGTTCCATGGAACGCACAGTTTTTTGAAGGTCTTCCCAGCAGGAACGAAAAAAAGGTTCTGCTGATGATTTCAATATTGCTTCCATTACCTGATTTTTTACATTAGCATATCTGCTGACAAGCTCTATACGTTTATCCTCCTCTGCCATCAAAGCTCACTCTGCCCCTCCCTATTAACAGAATAACCAAGCTGTTCTTAACATAGTTACACTTGATCTTAAACAAAATTCCATCATTCAATATAACTAATGTCATATTTTGATTTAATTGGTTGTAAGAAGCAAACAAACTAAGTAGGTGCTGCTTCCCTGTCTATAAAATCCATTAGAAATTATGTATGGATAAAAGAAGTGTAGGTATTACCATTTGTGTGGCTTGCTTATGTATCAAAGATTTTCAAACCATTGTGAGCAACATTGGAAAAAATAGATTTTCTTTTATTTAGTTAAAAAAATAATATTATGTGCTTTTGAACTTTCCAAAAAATGATACCTAATATTGTGCCCTTTCAAACTAACACTGTTTTTCTTCAAAAATGGAGTGCATAATATTATGCCCTTTTCTTTAAAAGAAATTATAATTGTGCAATGGTAAAAGTGAACGTAAACTCAAAGTCTCAAAGTACAATGAAAAACGGAGTTGGGCCATTAAGCATTAACAGTTTACAAATCTCTTCCCATCCTTAATATACATGTTTATAAACAGGAATTGATAACATATGAACCTTACCGACAAAGGGAAGTATGGTGGAGCTTCACCAAAATCCTTCAAGCAGTTCACCAAATTAAATAGAAATCATAAAACACAGTAGATTAACTTCAAAATAAGAATTGATTACTTACAACTTACAATCTCGGGACTCAGTTACAACTTAACATGTATAGTAACCTTACCAGCAAAGGGCTGCATCAACCAGAATCACTCTTGTTTGAATAGTTGAATGCTCTTTGAAAGCCTCGTTTGCTTGCTTGATCAATTTGCAGAAGAAACTGCTATGTTGACTTGAAGCGAAGTGTAACATACATACAAAACGGGAGTTTTATTATTTTAAGATAACGCCTTATCTTGCCAGGGTGCATCCAACAACTATGGTAGGTAGTGCCTCATGATTTATTGGCCATGAATTAAAAACAAAATATAGTGGCTACATATAGTGACCCCATCATTGATTTATATTATGTATCCATCCAAATCAAACACCAATTATTTATCATAAATCAAATGATTGATCCAAAAAGGTCGTATTAAAAGGTTCTGACACCCGTATCCGCCCTGACCCTAACCCTAACCCGAACACACGAAAAGCCTAACCTATGGTAAAAAGAATACATTATATCTCATGTTTAATAGGTTTTGGAAGAACAGCTAAATTTACAATATAATTTTACAAAGAGACTGCGAAAAAGAGGAAATTGAGCTGTACAGTGATGGTTAAAGAGCGGAAATTGAATCAAGAAGAGACAGAAGTTACCCAATTTTGATATTGAAGAAAGAGAATCTTGAACCTTGATTTGAGGCCAAGATCAGGCATTACAATTCATGTTCATGGCTGTTTTGCAGTGAAAATAAACTTCTTTGATGATGTGATGCCCAATCTTTAATTTTTTTTTTCTTTGGGGCAAATGATCAAACACTTGGTGTGCTCTATTCCTGTGGTTGATTACTTCTTTCACCTATGTGTTAAAGCTCATGTCAATCCTTCAAAAGCTCATTACAAGATTAAATCCAAAGGGAGAGGGAGATGGGATTTACCAGGAACATGAAGAGAAACTGTTTAAGGGAGAACAGGAAGAGGTACTCAGCAATTTCACGCAGCTAAAATCAACTAAGCAACCAAAAGCAAGAGAAGTGCAAATTCTCATACGCTGGCTAATCTAAATTTTGAAATGCATGAGAAGTTATACTACCAGGGAAATCTTGACGATTTTTATATTAACAACACTATGGGCTCGTCTCGTCTGGTGCACAGTTTTATAAACGGAGATTTTTTAAAACGGAGCTTTTTTTGGACGCTATAATTTTGAGCGGCCAAAATATTCCCAACTATTTAAAATTCAACCGTCTAAAACTCTTGACTAACACGCTTAATTAAAAAAAAGCTGAGTTTTTTAATCTCCGTTTTAACAAAAACGCTCGACAAGACAGGGCCTATATCACTCTCGTGCGATGCAAGCGGCGATAGCATTGTTTCTTTTATATAAAAAAAATGGGTACGGTTAAATTATAAATATAAGTTAGAATGTAAAGCAACAATTTTTTTTAAATTACTACATTGTTTCTTTTTTATATAAACTAGTGAGTAACCTGTCGAAATTTGACGGGCATGATGAGGCTAATTATTTAAAGCACTTTTTTTTGTCCTTTTTTAATTCGAGATATGGCGAGCCAAATCTTGTGATTCACTTTTCGGCGTGCAGAGTTACCTTTCATTCTTGGTCTGCCATTGTCCCTCACTTACACAAATTTTTTATCAAAATTCAATCAAGTTTATAAATAAATAATATGCAACGTTTATATTGAATTAAAAATGCATACTTGATTTACGTAATTTCATTAAATTCCTAGTGGATTAACCCAAAATCAGGAACATAAATTTCTAAAAAGGACGATAGGAGATCCAACGCAAAGTTAATAAACCCAAAATCAGAAAAAATTAAGCTAAAAAACATTGAGAACTCGAACCCTTTTCCTCTTTCCTCCTCTGGCTTCATAAGAAATGAAGATTCCTCTTCATTGGTCAGCTCAACTCAAAACAGGTAGGTGACCTGCAAATATTTTGAAAATGAAAATTATGTTTTCTAGTCCAAAGAAAAACCCTTTCTCTTATACACCCCCATTCCTTCGCTTATTTCCCACACGCTCTCTCTCTCTCTCTCTCTCTCTCACACACACACACACACACAGTCACTCCGCCTCCCCAAACTTCGATCCGATCAAACGGTCACTTTCCTAGACGTTCAGGGAATCGTCTCAAAGTTCTCTTTCGATAAAGCCAAACTCTAAGACGTAACTTCTCATCTCTCATTCCTCTGTTTTGTTTTCAATTTTTGATGCTCATTTGATTTATGGTTTTATTTTTATTATGTGAAATTACTATGAATTAGGATTTGTTTTAATTTTGTGAAATTACTTTGAATTAAGTTTCATTTTGATTCCGTGAAATTACTTTGAAATTAGGGTTTATTTTTTTATTTTATGAAATTACTTTGAATTAGAGTTTATTTTGATTAATGAAATCAGGAGGTGATTGAATTGTTGAATACCTGACTAAAAGGAGAAAAACCTGTCAGTTTCTTAGTAGTTTTTTTCTATTGCAATAGATTTTGGTCATGTAACTTCTGTCCCTGTCCCCTGCCCTTCTTCCTCCACATGAAATGTAAAGTTAATAGTTTAGTTTCTTGTCCCAACTTGTACATATTTGAAAACTAATAAAGTTTACATTTTTATTTACGAATAATCAGAAATAAAAAAATATCAATGAAATCACAGTCTACCAAATAAAATTTTGTTCAACAATCCCACTCAATCTATCCGCGATAATGTCAACCGGGTAAGAAATAGCAAACACTGTAAGGGGTATTAAACCAAGACATCCTGCTCAATTGTAAAACATAGAATCAAATATTTGAAATAAAATGCTAATCTCTCCTTATTTCTTTCCTACTTATCTAATTTCTCCTGCTTGATTTGCTTGATTCCCTTAGTAACGAATAGTTGAATCTCCTTATCATTGGATACATTGTTCAACAAACGCTTCTTTGGAGTTATGGATGTTGAAAAACTATCCCCCATAAATTCCAAGGGCGTATCCTACAAAAAGATAAAGTTAAATAAAATAGTTAAATAACATGTACAATCTATATAATAATGAAGATTATATAAAATTTAGATGTCGAGTCAATTGCGCAAATATTATCAATCAAGATTGACACATTTTCATCATAACGAAAAACAAATAAAAAAAGTGTAGTAGAATTAGGAATTTACCTCATTATTACCGTTTCAGCCGAACATATTCACCCGATTGTTTCTTTCTTTTTATAATTTTAGGGTTTTTGATTTTGGCTTTTTGGGAATTGGCTTCTCGGCCGGTTTGGTCGATGAAAGCAACCTTTTTTAATGTAGTGTCACTATTATAGGGCCTCCCGATACGTTATAGTGAGTTGTTCTTTTTCTTGTTTTTGTTTAAAGGTTCAAATTTATGTGATGTTAGTTTGTTGGGATGTTTTGTGTTTAATTTTGATTGATTGAATGAATGGTTTGAGATAATTGTAGTGATTGCTTGGGTTTGGGGTTTTGGCCACCAATTGAATGATTTTATTTGTATTTTCTTGGGGGTACTGTGTCCAGTTGGGTTTTACTTTTTATTGTGGTTTTTGTATATTATTGGTGCTGATTGAGATCTTCTTCTATATATTATTGATTTCTTACAATAAGTTCGATATTAGCTGTAAGCATGTGCCACAAAAAGGGACTGAGAATTCGTGGTAGCAATATTTTGTTAGGGGAATGTAGAGGAGTGATTTTTTTTTTTGGATTTGTTGTTACTGTTAGGACCTAACTATGTAAACCACATAGTTATAAGAGGTTTTGACAAAGAAATATATCATATGTTATCTAACAGCCAAGATAACATATGACCTTGGACAGCTAAGCCATCAACTTCAAACTGCACTTCTATATATATCAACTGGACAGCTATGATTCAATCATCCTACAAAGATATCACTCAAAACCACTCATGTACATTAATGTATCTAATTACATATGTAGTATGATGCTTTACATATTGCCTAAACCTTCTAAATCAAGAACTTAGCTCTGACAGCTAAGGTTCTCTCACAGCAAAGACTTCATCCCTCAACAGCTATGATCTTCAACATCAGCAGCAATGAAGAATTCCTGTGATGACCAAGATGTGCCTTGCCCAATCTCTCCATACAGATGTTGCCAGCTCATCTCCATAAAGATCACATGCTTGGTTGCAGATTCCAGCTATATTATTCTCCAGTCAACAAAGGCTCTAAATGCAACTCCAACATGCATTTACTACCTTGTCTCCTTGTCTCCTCCAACGGCTATTTCCTAGCCTATAAAAGGAACTCTCCAAGACTGAAGAACTCACCCCTTACACACACAACTTCTACAAACCTTGCATCCAAACCTTCTCAACCTGCAACCAATAATCAAAACAACATTAAGACACTTGTAACTGATCTCAGGTGTATAAACTGATTTGTAAGAACCCCTTAAGACTGACTTTAAGTGGGTAGTGTGAATTGCTCAGTGTAGAGCTTAATCCCTAATAGACTGTACTTATTAGGAAGAGGAAGTTCAAGGAACTTGCCTATCCAATCCTTTGTAAATCTTAACGGGAACTAGATTTAAGTGGATTGATCTCACTTGTCAAGGTTGACAGTGAGGGTGGACGTAGGAGGAGTGAACTCTGAACCACCTTAAAATTCCTTGTGTTCAATTGGTATTATCACACAACACACACACACATATACACACACATACACTATTCACTTGTCTTTACATTATTTCAAACACTTTTATTCCGCTGCACATTTAACTCTAATCTTTAAAACCAGTTAACCTCTGACAGCTAAGATTTCACCTCAGCTGTCAAACCTTAACTGCCTAACCTTTAATTTGATCTAAGCAAACAGGACCTTTCAATTGGTATCAGAGCTTGTCTTCACACACAAAAGTCTAACAACTTGTGAAGGATCAACTACCAACCCACCATGCCTCAACCAAGGAGAAATAATGAGAAAGACATTCCCCATATTGATGACTGTGGATCATTTGAAATATATGCATCAAAAATTAAAACATACCTTGATGCCAATAGTATTTGGAATTGGTATGCCCTTGAAAATGAAGTCACATACCCTGTTTCTGTTGATACAAATGGTGGACCTAGCAAAGTAAAATCTCCAGAATTGCAGACGTATTCAAAGACAGCTAGTCAGTGCCAACCTTAAAGTCAAGAACATACTCCAAAAGAGTGTTAATGACTCACTTGCTCAAGAAATTGCCAAGGAACCATCTGCAAAGGCTGCTTGGGAACTCATCCATACCAAGTTCCAAAAACACACCAGTGTTAGAACACAAAACCTATACAACCTTCTTAGACAACTTGACAACTTCAAGTTCTACCCTGGTGAGAAAGTAAGTGCTGCAAAACCAAGGTTTGAAGACTTGGTAAGATCTATTGCTGATCATGGTAAAACCTTTGAGAACCAAGATCTGTGTCTCAAAATATACTCCAACCTTCCTCAAGAATATGAGAAGGTAGCTCTACCAATAAGAGAAGGCTCAGAATGGAGCACCATGACTGTTGAACAATACTTTGGTAAGCTTGAAGCTTATGACCTAGAAGGAATGATAAAACTCCAACCAGTTCCTTCCATTTCACAAACCCTTGCCTTAACTGCCCAAGAAACCACTCAAAAACCAATCACCCAACAAGACATTGATTCCATGGTTCTTCTTTCCCTCCAAAAAGTAAACCTTCCCTCAAACAACCTGTCTCAAGGAGATCTACCTAGTCTCATATCCATGGCTGTCAGAAATACCTTGAGAGCACATAAGAAGTCCTTTGAGAAAAGCTATAGCCCATCCACCTCTGATCAAGAAAACCATAAAAAGAAAGTTGAATGCTTCAACTGTAAGAAGCTTGGACATTACTCATCTGATTGCCCTGAACCAAGGAAACCTAGGGAAAATCAGACAGCTAAGAAGTTCTCATACTCCAAGGAGATTATTCACAGTTCAAGGTGTAACTGCTACAACTGCACAAAGAAGAAAAATAAAAAGAACAAAGAGCAAGTATTGATTGCTGACTCATCTAAGTTTAGTGATGAGGAATGTGACTATAGTGACTCTGAAAGTGAAGGAGAAGAAGCAATGATATGCTTGATGGCTGGAGATGATGAAGACTCAGACAATGAAGAAGATCTTGAAGCCTTAGCTGTTGCTGAAGAACTAAAACAGGAACCTAGGAAAGGAATATGGTACTTGGACAGTGGATGCAGCAGGCACATGACTTACAACAAGGAGTGGCTACAACAATATGTCCCTAAAAATGGTCCAAATGTAACTTTTGGTGACAATTCTCAAGCCAAAGTCAAAGGATCAGGAAACCTTGTTACTAAAGATATTATTTTCACTAATGTATCTTATGTAGAGGGTCTCAAGCACAATTTGATTAGCCTTAGTCAGATTTGTGATAAGGGATATCATGTTGTTTGTTCTAAAAACCACTGCACTGTCAAGGATGTCAACAACAAATCAATCCTCACTGGAATAAGAAAAGGCAACCTCTACTGTCTAAACCTAGAAATTGTGGATTCCTCAGATGCCCATTGCCTACTCTCCTTCAGTCAATCTGACATGTCTTGGCTATGGCACAAAAGATTGGCTCACTTAAACCTGAAAAGTATCTCAAAACTATCCAACTCAAACCTAGTAAAAGGCCTACCCAAAATACCCTTCAAAAAGGACAAGTTGTGCAAAGCTTGTCAATGTGGAAAACAAAAGAAAACCTCCTTCACTGCCAAAACCAGATTAGATACCTCAAAACCACTTCAACTTCTCCACATGGACCTTTTTGGACCCATCAGAACTAGATCTCTTGGTGGAAAGAGATACTCTCTTGTTGTAGTTGATGACTACACTAGATTCACTTGGATCATTCTTCTTGAATCTAAAAGAGATATATTGGAACAACTTGTCAAACTGTTCAATAAAATTCAAAACCAAAAGGGTTTATCCATCATCAAAATCAGATCAGATCATGGTAAGGAATTTGAGAACACTGGTGTTGAAGAATACTGTGATCAAAAAGGGATTGAGCACAATTTCTCTGCTCCTAGAACTCCTCAGCAAAATGGGGTTGCTGAAAGAAAGAATAGAACAATTTGTGAGGCAGCAAGGTCTATGCTGTCAGAGCACAACCTTCCTAAATATTTTTGGGGTGAAGCAGTCACCATGCTTTGTCTATGTTCAGAACAAGACCCTTATCAACAAATTTCAGTCCAAGACTCCCTATGAACTTTGGAATGGAAGAACACCAACCATTTCTTACTTCCATGGCTTTGGAAGTAGATGCTTCATACACAACAATGGGAAAAACAATCTTGACAAATTTGATTCAAAAAGTGATGAAGGAATTTTCCTTGGATACTCCAACACTAGCAAAGCCTATAGGGTTTACAACAAAAGAAGACTTGTTGTAGAGGAATCAATTCATGTAGACTTTGATGAAAATAATGACCAAAGTCACACTGAGCTATGTGATTTTGATGAAGCTGTGGGAAATTCAGATAACCTACCTGAAGTGTCTCCTGTGCATGATCCCTCATGTCTCATTCCTGAAGAAGATTCACCTTCCCTTCCCTATATAGTGCCCAAAGACACTAATAAACAACCTACTTTGTTTGACAGCCAAGAATCCCTTCTCAACAGCAAAGGTGAATCTGACAGCCAAGGTGCACCTCATAACCTACCTTCATCCAGTCATCAAAATTCCCTTGAAAAAGATTCTATCCAACCTGATAACAACTCCTCTCATTCAAATCCTCATCATGAAACCATTACCCACATCATTCCTTCAAACAAAAGCATCTATATTGACCTACCTATACACAAAATGGACATTCCACCTGACATGCCTGTTCTTGACTCTCTAATGAGTGCCTTCATCTCTCAAATTGAACCCAAAAAGATAAATGAAGCCCTTCAAGACCCAGATTGGATAGAAGCAATGGAGGAAGAATTGGAGCAATTTGAAAGAAATAAAGTTTGGAAGCTTGCTCCTAAGCCAAAGAACCAAACTGTCATTGGAACAAGATGGGTTTTTAGGAATAAGATGAATGAAGAAGGAATTGTAGTAAGAAACAAAGCTAGACTGGTTTCTCAAGGATACAGACAAGAAGAGGTATTGACTATGATGAGACTTTTGCACCAGTTGCAAGACTTGAAGCTATAAGGTTATTTCTTGCCTATGCTTCATTCAAGAAGATGAAAGTGTTTCAGATGGATGTCAAAAGTGCATTTCTGAATGGAGTCCTAAATGAAAAGGTTTTTGTATCTCAACCTCCTGGATTTGAGCATCCCAAATTTCGTGATCATGTATACAAATTGGACAAAGCATTATATGGGCTTAAGCAGGCACCAAGAGCTTGGTATGATACCCTATCTAAATATCTCCTTGGCAAAGGATTTACCAAGGGCCATATTGATAACACTTTGTTTATCAAGAAATATGGAGATGATCAGTTGCTCATACAAGTCTATGTTGATGACATCATCTTTGGCTCATCAAATGAGGACCTGTGCACTGAATTTGGGGATATTATGAAGAATCAGTTTGAAATGAGCATGATTGGTGAGCTCACTTTCTTCTTAGGGCTTCAAGTCAAACAAATGAAGGAAGGAATATTCATTAACCAAGCTAAATACACAAGGGATATGATCAATAAGTTTGACATGCAAACTGCTTCCCCTACCAAAACTCCCTTGTCAACCACAACCAAACTTCATGCTGATCCAGATGGTCAAAGTGTAAATCCAACACTTTACAGAAGTTACATTGGATCTCTTCTTTATGTGACAGCTTCAAGACCTGACATTATGTTCGATGTCCTGTCTCACGTGCAAGATTTCAAGCAAACCCCAAGGAATCTCATCTCTCTGCTGTCAAGAGAATTTTGAGATATCTCAAAGGAACCCCTGATTATGGTTTGTGGTATCCTACTGAATCCCCATTTTCTCTAATTGGATTAACTGACTCTGACTATGCTGGATGTAATCTAGATAGAAAATCCACAAGTGGTGGATGACAATTTATTGGATCTAGAATTATTTCATGGTCAAGCAAAAAGCAAACCTTTGTAGCCACCTCAACAGCTGAAGCTGAGTATATTGATGCTGGCTTGTGTTGTTCACAAATACTTTACCTCAAAAGTCAACTACAAGACTTTGGAATTGAATTGTCTAACATTCCCATCTTTTGTGACAACTCAAGTACAATTGCCATGACAGAAAATCCTGTCCAACACTCAAAAACAAAGCATATTGAGGTCAGACATCACTTCATTAGAGATCATGTTGAAAAAGGGAATATCAACCTTGCTAAAGTGTGTACTGAGGAAAATGTCTCTGATATTCTAACAAAGGCTATGGATGAGAAAAGATTTGAGATGTTAAGAGCAATGCTAGGCATGATCAACTTACCAAAATAAAAACTCTTATTCCTTAAAGATAAAACCCTATCTTATGGCTGCTGTCAACAACATGGTATCTGACAGCTAACCCCTTCCACCAAACCAAAAGCCTCTTAAACATCAAAACCAAAATTCATTCCTACCTTACAATCAAACTTCAAACACAAAGATCATAAAAACAAACATAAACCCATATTACCAAAAGCTTCACAACCCTCCTTCTCATCACAGCAAGCCCTTTTGAAAAAGCTTTGACAGCTAAGGACTGTCAGTCCTGTTTATCCCATAGCTGATCTTGGAAATAATCATCCCCATATCCTTTATCACTATTGATAATGTCTGGAGCTTGATATGCATTCTCTTTAATGTCTTCATATCTCTCTAGCCATACAGGGTGCCTCTCCATAAAAGGATCAATGGCTGTGGTTGAGAACTGCAAAGAAGGATACACCCTCCTTGGCCACCATTCTTCAACTGCATTATAAGGAGGATACTCACTGAGTGGTGAGAGAAAGCTGAAGGTACCTGAAGAATTTGCACTTGCCTGTGCAATGATAGCTTGATCAGACTGAGGACCTTCATCTTCATCACCATTCAGAACAGCTGGACTCAAACACTTGAGAAATTGAGAAAACAACTTCATATAAACCTTGGAAGGAGAACTTTGCACTCCTGCAAAGTTATCTCCAGTTCCCTCAAGAACTGTTTGGCTAAGAGTTAGGGAATCCCTGGTGACAGCTGTGTATTCCTTGACAGCTATGAAATCAGGTTGACCAATTTGTGTGTCAACCTTAATCCTTTCATTACTATCAAGCTTCACTAGCTCACCCAAGGTATAAACCCTCTCTACACCATCCTTAACTTGCTTACTTGATTCTCCTTCCCTCTCCTTTCTTGACAGCTTAACCATAGCTGTCAGATCATTATGCCCCTCCTCAACCATCTTAGCTTTACCCTTGTTCTTAGCTATCTCCCTCAACCTATTTTTCTCTCCTTCCAAAAGTGCTAGTCTCTCCTCCTCCCAAAATTTCCTTCTTATCTCTCTCTCTCTCAACTCCTCTTCCTTATGTGGATCATCATTGAGCATTTGATCCACTTCATGTTCCAAACCAGATCGCTTGAAGCCTATATGACAGAAACTCTCTCTCAAACCTTGCCTCTCTTGTTTCATCTACCCTTGGACTTTGAAAAACAAGTCTCTTTCTTTGTCTTAGCCATTTTGCTAGGACCGAACTTTGAAACAAGTCTTCCCATTGGCTATGAATGAAATGAATTTGGTAAATTTCTTCATTCGAACCATTTCCTTTTATAGCCAAATTTAGTTTCGAGTCAAAATAGTGGCAATGATTATTCAAAATAGGCTTGGCTGGTCATTAAGTCTCGACCTATGATTTTAGTTCTTGCCAAATCGAGGAAGTTTTGGAACTTGCCACTAACACATATCTATTAATGTCTCTGTTTATTCCCTCTGAAATTTCGCCTTTGTGTACGGAAATAACTCCCATGTTTTATGGGAAGTTATTGTAAAAGTAATTAGTGGAGACAAATATCACTGTTCATGAACAGTCTCTCTCTTAAATGCAAATTTTAACCGTTGCAGTAACCCACGTATTAGCCGTTGAACTCCACCAATCCCCACATCAAACTATCATTTAACCTTGCGAATTAATCCCTCGCTAACAATCACTATTCTCCCTTCAAAATTCATCCTTTGATTCCCTCTGTTTTTCTCATAAACCCTAAAAACTCTCTGTTCTAAGTTCAAACATGTCTTACCCTGAAGCCCATGGATATTTCATCAAACCTGAGTTCTATGAGCACAATGTTGGAGCTCTCATCAAAGAACTTCTGGATTCCAATCATCTCTGCCATATGATGGAAGCTCAACCTCCAATTTATGAGAAGCTATGCAGAGAGATTTTTATGAAAGGAGAAAGACAATCAACTGGGGCAATCAAAACCACCATTGAAGGTACTGAAATCAATGTGACCCCCAAGGTTATGTCCAAGGTTTACAACATCCCTATCAAAAGTGAAGGTCTCTCAAATCTGTGGAATAGGAAAGACAACAACTTGGAACCATTCTACAAAAGGTTCTTTGACAAACCAAGTTGCAAATATCAATTGGTTCAGGACAAACCAATCAAAAAGAAGGAACTTGATCTGTTCAAATCAACCCTAATGGATGTTGTCATCAAAGGGTGTTTGATGGAAAGCAATCATCTTTTGATCAAATTAGTCCTAATGAATGGAAGCAAGCCCTAAGTTTGATAACCAAAGAGGTAAACTGGAGTGTTGCTTTACTGCATAACTTTCAATTGGCCATATCTCCTTCTCCTTGGAAATTCAAAAAGCAAAACCCAAGGATGAACAATTTCAGATTCATGAGTGGAATTCTTCATCACCTTATTCCAAGGTTGAATCCTCCCCTAAAGGATGAGTGGCTTGAGACTACATCTCTAGTATCAACCAGAAGCTTCAACTTAAGTACTTTCAAACTCAAGAGCAAGAAGAAATTAGAGCTTGGGGACAAACGAGAATTTTGATGAAGCCTCTCAAAGACTGAAAGAAAAGACTGAGAAAGATATGAAGATGTGGAAGGGATTGGTAAACATGGTGAATGACAAAAGATCCAAGAGAAAGCATGACAAAGGTGTTGTCATAAAAGAAAGAGCTCAAGAGACCTCTCCTAGCAAAATCAAAAGGAGAAAAAGCCTAGCCAAGATGAAGAGAACTGGAAAGGGAAAGAAGCTTAGCAAAGGAAAGCAAATTCAAGAAGAGGTAGCTGTTGAGCAAGAAAGTGCTCAAGGAACTGACAAAGGGAAGATGGTTGCTGAAGAACAAGCTGACAGTGAAGATACTCAGTCAGATCCTATCTTCAAGGACATTGATGAGTATGATGGTGAAGAGGAAGAAATCCATGATGCTGTGTATGCTGGTGAAGCTCAAGGTGATGAGTATGATGAAGATATGAGAAGAGCTGTTGCTGAGTCACTAATGGAAGTGAGGACAGCTAAGGTTGGACAGTCCTCTGGGACAGCTATGGAAGCTTCATCTCTGACAGCTAAGGTTGTCTCAATTGCTGAAACCCCATCCAAGGTAACCTCTAAGCCTTCTCTTACTCTCAGTACTTTCTCTAGGAAGAGAAAATCAGATAAAGATGCTCCCCCATCCAAAAAGTTGAAGCCAACCACTCCTCAACCCTCCTCATCCAAAGACCAATCCAGTTCACCTCATGACTCTGTGGCTCAAGGCATCTTGAATCTTAATCCCTCCAACATTAGTCCAAATGAGCCTAGTGTTGAAAAAGATAGGGGGAATAGCTCTAGCTCTGAAAAAGATGAGCCTCTGTTAAGGGGGAATAAAAGTCCTATGTCTCCCATTCTGACAGCTATGCCTCTCTCTAGTCAAGGATCACCCTCTGATAGTCCCTCAGATCCTTCCCCCATTCCTGAAAACATCTTCAAAGCATCTGAAGGACTTTCCTTAGAGGATCCCAAGCATGTCCCTGCTGTTCTCTACTACTTGAGACAACTGCTAACAGAGGAAGAAACCCAAAAAGCCTTGAAACTTATCAAAACCAGAGATTTGGCTAAGAAAGCAAGCATACCTGAACCTGAACCTGAACCTCAACCCAAACCTGTTGAATCTGTTCAAACTCAAGAACCTCATGTTGTTACCCAATATCCTGAACCTCAACCTGAACTTGAACCTCAACCTCATCTTGAACCTGAACCTCAACCTGAACAAGAATCTCAATCTAAACCTAGTGAGCCTGTTCAAACCCAAGAAACTCTTGATCCCTCTCTTAAATCTGAAATCCTTCCTACCTGTGAACCTTGGATTTTAGATTGTGACATTGACTTTTCCTTCCCCTCTATCATGGCTGCCCACCAAAGATTGAAGGATATTTCCCATTTCCCTGAAATTGCCAATCCTCACCTAGTCTCCAATCCTTGGCTGTTAAGCAAAAATTCCATTATAATTCATGCAAGGAATAGATGTGGCCTCATAATGTTTGCCCATGAGGAATGGAAAAAGTACAGAATAGCTCTCCCCAACTCCTTCTTTCACAAGGCCCCCTTGCTACCAAACTTCATGGATATTTCTACCATAATAGATTGGGAAATTCTGTTCTCCCAGCTTCTCTCTTCAAATATCAATGAATGCATTTATATGCCTTCATCTCTTGTGTATGCCCTATGCATTGAGCTTGCCAAAGAAATGTATTGGAGGATTTGCCTCAATAAATCCATTATCATGGCTGTCATTGCAAGACCAAGCCTGACAGCTATGTTTCTCCCTTCATCTTCAGTACCCTCTTCCTTCATCCCCCTAAACACAAGATCTCTCCAATCCAACCTTCCTCCAAACCTCAATCCTTCAACTTTTGTACCCCCATATCATGTGACCATCACAGACATGCAAAGATTTACAAGGTCAATGATAACCAAGATGAGACACATTTTAGAAGTCTCAACTGTGTCAAAATCTGAAAGAAAGACCTCCAAAGGAAAGGTCATTGAATCAAGAAGAAGCCGCTTACCTGGGAAAGAGAGCCTCTGGTGCGCTCCCAATGTGATTCTGTCAAGTGATGATGAAGATGATTCTCCTGTAATGAAACAAGATCGCTTCTCAACCTCTACCGTTCTCACCGTCACAACTGATCCACCTCTACATCAAACTCAACAACCCATCTCTCTTCAATCAAACCCCTTCTTTTCTAACCTATTTTCAGGAACAAGGGGTCAGAGCTCAAAACCAAAGAAGGCTCCCTTATGGGGTACTATGAGATTGAGAAATGATGAAGAGCCTCTGTCCAAAGCTGTTCTCAAGGAAAGGCAAAACCAAACCTTCACCTATGATGATGAGATGAGCTGGGAATGGAACAATGAGATGTACTACAGAGGTGTTGAGGACAAGATGAAGAGAGTGCTACTTGCAGAAAGAGAGGAGATCCTTGCAGCAAGAAGAGAAAGAGATGAATTTTCTTAAGAAAATTTTATGTCTTTTTGGATAAGTCCTTTTAATCCCTACCCTTATCTACTGCTTTAAAAACAATGTTTATTTTGGCTAATATGTTCTGTTTTAAAGCTCAGTTGATTGAATCAAGAAGATTGTTCTCATCTTCATTGGTATATTCATTCTTGAGTATCTTGCAGGTTATATCTTTATTAGATATATTATTTTGCCAAAAAGGGGGAAATTGTTAGGACCTAACTATGTAAACCACATAGTTATAAGAGATTTTGACAAAGAAATATATCATATGTTATCTAACAGCCAAGATAACATATGACCTTGGACAGCTAAGCCATCAACTTCAAACTGCACTTCTATATATATCAACCGGACTATGATTCAATCATCCTACAAAGATATCACTCAAAACCACTCATGTACATTAATGTATCTAATTACATATGTAGTATGATGCTTTACATATTGCCTAAACCTTCTAAATCAAGAACTTAGCTCTGACAGCTAAGGTTCTCTCACAGCAAAGACTTCATCCCTCAACAGCTATGATTTTCAACATCAGTAGCAATGAAGAATTCCTGTGATGACCAAGATGTGCCTTGCCCAATCTCTCCATACAGATGTTGCCAGCTCATCTCCATAAAGATCACATGCTTGGTTGTAGATTCCAGCTATATTATTCTCCAGTCAACAAAGGCTCTAAATGCAACTCCAACATGCATTTACTACCTAGTCTCCTTGTCTCCTCCAACGGCTATTTCCTAGCCTATAAAAGGAACTCTCCAAGACTGAAGAACTCACCCCTTACACACACAACTTCTACAAACCTTGCATCCAAACCTTCTCAACCTGCAACCAATAATCAAAACAACATTAAGACACTTGTAACTGATCTCAGGTGTATAAACTGATTTGTAAGAACCCCTTAAGACTGACTTTAAGTGGGTAGTGTGAATTGCTCAAGCAGTGTAGAGCTTAATCCCTAATAGATCGTACTTATTAGGAAGAGGAAGTTCAAGGAACTTGCCTATCCAATCCTTTGTAAATCTTAACGGGAACTAGATTTAAGTGGATTGATCTCACTTGTCAAGGTTGACAGTGAGGGTGGACGTAGAAGGAGTGAACTCTGAACCACCTTGAAATTCCTTGTGTTCAATTGGTATTATCACACAACACACACACACATATACACACACATACACTATTCACTTGTCTTTACATTATTTCAAACACTTTTATTCCGCTGCACATTTAACTCTAATCTTTAAAACCAGTTAACCTCTGACAGCTAAGATTTCACCTCAGCTGTCAAACCTTAACTGCCTAACCTTTAATTTGATCTAAGCAAACAGGACCTTTCAGTTACAATAAAATTCCTATTATAAATTCAAATCATTTTGAGGGTCCTATCTATTGTCTCTATTGTCTTGCGGCTATGTACATCCAAAAGCTGGTTGTCTTCCCTTTGGGTTGTATTAAAAATGAAGCCGAGTTTTTGCACTTGTTTTTTTAAAAAAAATAAAAATACTCTTTTGCCTTTTTCATTTCTGTTGTGAAATAGAATCTAAATTGATTGGTATGGGGGAAACTGATATCCTTGCTTGTATAATTGAAATTCTTGAGAGAAAACATTGTTTTTGATTCATGAACCTTTTCTAACTTTTCAGTGATGTGGTTTCTTTAATGCCATCATGACATTCCCTCAATATTATCCAAACAACCCTCCAACAGGAGATTTATCTTAGAGGTCTGGCACCCTAATGGTAAGTGCATTGCTTCATATTCATATATTTACATCTTCCTCTCCTCTCCTCTTCCCATCCCCTGATCCCATGATTTCTATTTAATAAATAAGCTAATTTATTTAGGATCTCTGTGTATTATGTGATGTTAGTTTGTTGGGATGTTCTTTGTTTAATTTTGATTGATTGAATGAATGGTCCGAGATAATTGTAGTGATTGCTTGGGTTTGGGGTTTTGGCCACCAATTGGATTATTTTATTTGTATTTTCTTGGGGGTACTGTGTCCAGTTGGGTTTTACTTTTTAGTGGGGTTTTTGGATCATGATACAGGCAGAGGCGAAGCCAGAAAAATTCTGGAAGGGGTCAAGTTTGCTTTAAAAATAAATACTATAATTACGGTATCCAAATTTATCATGGAAGGGAGTCAAAAAAATTATTTAGTACAAATTTTATGAAAATTAAGAGGGTCAAAATTAATAAAATTACTAAATTTATGGGATTATTGTTTTAGTCTTGCATGGTGCTGATTGAGTTCTTCTTTTGTATATTATTGGTTTCTTACAATAAGTTCGATATTAGCTGTAACCATGGGGCACAAAAAGAGACTGAGAAATCGTGGTAGAAATATTTTGTTAAGGGAATGTATAGGAGTGAGAAAGCTAAACATTTCTAAAGGATCATAATAGTGAAAACGCTCTTCCATTAACTTAATAGATAATCCCTCTAATGATAAATCCCAAATTGTCAATGTCTTAAGCTAATACTCAAATGGTCTAGTAGACGGAAGAATGACACTACGACTACGACTATTTCTCTTTCCCGTATTACATCTTTCATTGACTAAATACCTTTCTCCATTCACATATTACATGTCACACTCTTACTCCATATATCTTTCTATTTCTCCTTATGCCCTATCCTCCTTTTTATTTTGCCAAACACTCCCTCCCTCTCTCTCTAATTCTCGGCTTTTGTGAATCTGACTTGTGATGAATGCCTTAAAGAAAATCTAAGATTTACTGTTTTTTAAATGTGATATAGGGGGTTGAGTAGAATGTCTAGATTTTAGAGAAAGAACGCCAAGGGTTTATTTGGAAAGAGAAAGGGTTTTTGTTTCTCATCTTGTTTGATAAGTTTTGGGGTTTTTTATAGGGCGGTGGTGGTGGGGATGTATGAATGGTCGCTGCAGGTAGTCCATATAACCACATGCCCACGCCTCCCCTAACATAATTTTTTGTCTGTGTCATTGATTTTTGCTTGTGTGTAGATTTCAAGTTGCAATACTTTTTCATCTAATTTGTTCAACATCTTATTATTTTTGCTAGAATTATTATATGCTAGTATACTAAATCCAGTAGCACATAATTATTTACGGAATGATAACTAATTGTATTTGTGTTCAATTTTTAAGGTTTTGAGGTGGGATATCCCATGGGAAACATACATGACAACTAAGCTGATCACAGAACCAGCCTTCAGCTGCTAAGGCGTTATGATAAAAAAGTTGAAAGTTATAAAGCACAATTACTTGATGATGTAATGTGTTGGCTCTTTTTCCCTTTCTCTAAACCAATTTTGTCTTGCTATTTTTTCTAAGTTTATGGTCTTTCTCAATTAATTTATCCTATTTGAAGCTATTATATAAGTGTATCCAACCTTCTATAATGGAAGAATATGATATATCACTAAACTATTTTTTAAATTAAGATTGATTAAAAAATTTCACCCAATGGGTCAACCTTTTCCTTTCAATAATATTTATAATCAATAGCAATCAGTGTAGCACAACAGGTATCTATTCTATATTGATTACGTGCATTCAAAGTTATTTCGAGATGTTGACTAAAAAATCTAAGCAAGCGACTCTGAGTTACTAATAAAAGAAATTAAATGTTACATGATGGTCCATCATATGTTCGCGTTTTTGTGAGCATTTTTTGCAAGACATATTACAGTTGAATATGTTCAATCCTTAATTGACGAGATGCTTACAGGTAATCTTGCAAGAATTGTGAACATATTTGATGATGCCAAAATCGTCAATTCAGCCCAAATCCAAGCGATCGTCTGCTCCGGAGATTGCTAGGCCTGAAAATAAGACAAAACACGTAAACTAAGCCGGGGCTTGACCGGCGAAGGCCCTCCGGCGTGAGAATAAGTCACGGTTTTGGTGTGAGAAACTAAATTGACAAAATTTCTGTATGTAAAAAGTAACGTACCCAATATTGTGCTATATGTCTTTTATTTATAGGGACAAATAGATAGAATCCATGTTGAATAAAACTTGTAAAGAGATAAGATATAATCATAAGAGAATTATATCTGTTAAGGAATCATTGTTTGACTTGAATTGATGTAGATGGTTGCAGTCCTGATTGGATAATAACTGTTGAATCCTTGTTTGATTAGGACTGCTCAATCTGCCGGTCGGATAGCCGAGGAACATAAATGCCTTATCTCGGCGTTTGTATGTAAGCCGAGGTGCATGATTTAGTTTCCTCGTCCATTGATGATCTGACTGCATGTAGTTATGCCGAGACGCATGATTCTGTCTCCTCGTCATATGAAGATATGCCGAGGTAAGAACTTTTCTTAATATTACAGGATGGTCCATCATATGTTCGCGTTTTTGTGAGCATTTTGCGAGACATATTCAAGGAGGACACAGTTGAATATGTTCAATCCTTAATTGACGAGATGCTTACAGGTAATCTTGCAAGAATTGTGAATATATTTAATATTTAATACTCAGATTGTGAATATATTTTACAGGTAATCTTGGATTGTAGTTAATAAGAACATAATCATTTTATTTCCTTTGGGATGCTCGATCATTAATATTACAGCATTTCTTCATTATAGAATACATACCATTCTCTATCCTGTTTTATTGCTGCCGACTTGTCTGTATTTATTTGCTCTTTACTTATTTTAGTAAAGAGAATGCTCATTTTGTAAACCATAGCTGTGAACCGAATTGCCAACAGAGAAGGTGATTATATCTGTGAGCTTAATTTATACATATGGTTGATAGTTTGTTTGTATTTATACTTGTGGATGCATTTGGTTGGCTATACACATTTGATGCATTTCTAAGAGCTATGAAATTGGTTATTTTACTCAGAAATTATTATCCCTTTCCTTTTTCTTGTGCAGTACTTGTAAGTATACCCCTCCATTCGGAAATGAATGCTCATTATTGTAAAACAAACCCCCCCCCTCCATGATGTCAAATTGACATTTATGCACGCGGGGTCTTAGCCTGATGGTTAGAGTTCATGGCTTCCAACCTGGAGGTCATGGGTTCGATTCCCCCACCAGTGGTTAGAGGAAATGACATTGCCCTCCCTAGCATAGCTAGGCGCCTCTGTGAAGTGCATCAAGGGGGGAGCGGTGAAATGTGTTGATCCCCTTCTTTTAAAAGAAAAAAAAAATAAAAAATAAAAAAAATTGACATTTATTTTGGTTTGATTGAAATATTAGTAAAATATTCATTTGTCCCATACCAAATATTGCACATCTCTCTTTGGTCCATATCAAAAACTAAATATTGTTTTCAAAAAACAAAAACTAATATTAGCATAATTTTATATTACATTATTTTCTTTTTATTAAATAACTATGTTGACACAAATATTGTCAATTTTTGCAGCATTATGTGCTGCTGGGGAGTACGCAGGAAGATTAAAGCACAATGTTAGTAGCATTTATTTGTTAATTATTTAGATATTAATTAGTTCTCCGTTCTGATATCTGATAAAAATCATTCTACCTCACAATTTTGGTGATGTTTGATTTTCGTACAGATGTCTGATATTTGATATAAAAAAAGAAGAGAAGAAAGATGAAGAAGAAAATGTCTGCCGAAGAAAAATATGGGAATATAATATGTTGCAAATTGAGAATATTGCAATTACATGGATGCGTCACAGGAAATAAGAAGATGAAGAAGAACAGGTCTGCAAAAGAAAAATATGAGAATATAAAATAATAATTTTACCTTAAGATGAGTTGAATGTGTCAGCAGGAGAGCAGGAGAAAAAGAAAAATGGCGGCAGGTATTAAAAGAAATAGAATATATGGTAGAGTTGTTCAAGTTATAGAGTTTTTTATTTTAAGAATTGTATAAATAAAATTATCTCTTATCAGTGTTTATCATTATTTAAGATAGATAAATTTAAAATCATCACTTATCCATTCAAGTTTGAATTTAGCTAGAAGTTAAATGAATTCCTTATTGCCAATAATGATGACTGAATTCCTATACTTTTTTTTTTCTTCTTATTTTTTCAAGTTACTGACACTTAATAAAGAATAAAAAAAAAATCAAATTGAACATTTTTCTTCTTATTTCCGATTCACTTTGTCTAAGAGTACACTTCAATAAATTTGCATTAAGAATGTTTCATTATTTAGAAATAAAACATTTTTCTTGACATTTATTATGAGACAAAAAGGAATAATTATTACTGCAGGGAAATTTTCACAAACATTATTGATAGTTTTTTTTTTCTTTTTCTGACATATTACTAATTTCTAATAAGAGATATACTCCATTTCCATTTGACCAACTTCCACGTTTTTTGCTCACAATCAATTCTAATCTCAACAAACAAACACAAATTCACGTTTATATGCATTTAAAAATTTAATTTAAAAATTGAAAATTACTAATTACTAAATAGCATGGATGTCGATTGACGAATAAGAAATCGCCACGTGGAATTCCACGTCATAATTCCACGTGGCAAGCTGTGGGCACGGTATTTTCTTCTGCTTTAATATTATATATAGATTAATTTATTTTTCTTATTTCAAATACATCTATAAATATTCTAAATAACCAAGAAATCGTAAATACAATTAAATGATTCTTAAAAGAAAAAAATTGGTTGAGTAACTTTTTTTTTCAAGTTCAATCAAATTTGATAAAAACCCCTTTTTTTGAAACATTGTTCCATATAAAGATCTCTATCCAATCACTCATTTCGAAAAAAAAAATGTTAAAAATTAAGCGTTTAATTGCGAACTTTGTAGTTGCAGGAAAAATAGATATTTAATGATTTTAAATGCACTTCTATTACCCTTTGTTTTTTACTTACCCTATTCATTTCCCTATTTTTATTTTCCATTCTCAATCCCTTAAATTTCGCCCCCAACGTAGGCCACTACTCCTTCTTTCCTTTCTCTTCATATTTTCGGAAAATAAACCTCTCTAGACACAATTATATTTATAAATGTATTTCACACTAGTACTCTCTAACCCGTGTCAATGGCACGATAACAGTATGAACAATGACAGTATGAAAATGATTGATCCTATAAAATGTCGACGTACTCTGCGATTGAGAGATTAGGGAGAAGTCTATTGCCTTAATATATTATAAAAATTTTACACCACCACCACAACACACATATGCAAAAAATTTTACACAACAATGACTCTACCAACCAAAAAAAAAATTTAGATTATTTTTTTTTACTCCAGAATATAAGCTTATAAAACAGCAAGGTAGGAGTATTAAATTATATAAACTCACAAATAAATTATAATCAACATTGGTTGTAGCAGCATAACATGTAAACTCACAAATATTTTGGACATTGTTGTAGTAAACTCACTAATTTATGGAGCTATATAATCATTCGGTCACTTAACTCATCGACTTACCTCATACATTAGTACTTTATAATCATCCAGAAGAAATAGTTGTGTGCCTTGTTTTTTAAGATGCCAGCAGGGATATGCTTTAGAACATTTGGGGCTAGGTGCAGCAACAGTAGGCTTAGGAGGCTCATTTATAGTAACCTACAACTTTCTTGGCGAAGCTTCAACATTGCTTGTGGAGACAGTGGTTGCTTTTGGCCTGCCACTTCTAAACTCCATGACCCATGATCACTGATTTTAAGTACTAAGAATAATCTCCACACCCTGGTCCAAATGATCGTAATGAATAAACAACCATAAGCTCAAAATAGGTAGTGCTTCCACAAAACTTCAGCATGTACATCAATATTGACAAAAGCCTCTCACTAATCACTATAACTTTTGCTAGAATGTAAAAAAAATGTGTATAAACGACCATTGCATATGTTTAAAAAAACCATCGCACATGTTTGTTTTTCCTAAGTTCTCACAGTAACAAAATATCCGCGACTTATTACCATATTATAAAGCGACCTACACCCTAGTATCATCCAAATGCTATAATTCTTTCAATCTAGCAAGCATTTCATAAAAGTTAATGTCACTCTCATGCACTTGTTCAATTTTCAAAACAATAAAAGAGGCCTAATTACGATGGTCATGAGAATTAATATTCAGACAAAAGAAAAAAATGAATGTTTACTCCAAATGTGTAAACGATAATTAATACTACTCCCTTCGTTCCAAAATAAATATTCAAGCCTTGCCAAATTTACTCTTGATCAAGATAAGAATTTAATTTTTATGGTCAAGCGAAGAATAAACACCATTAAATTCTCTCAAGTATCTCGAAATTCATCAAAATAGAAAAGCAAACAATAAAACACTATATCATAAGATCATATCACAACAACTTATATTACATTCATTCTGGATGATCTCACTACAACTAAAATTTGAGAGCAACTGATAACCTAAAAATGCACATAAATAAATAGTCATGAGTAGTAGTTTATCTCTCTTTATTGAATTGACTAAACTGCTAAAAAAAACCTTTAAAACTAATAAATAAATGGAAAGCGTTAAACGCATCAATTATTTCAAAGAAAATTAATGAAAAAAAATATTAAGAGAATAAAACATAAAGAATTAAAATAATCTCTTGGTTAATTTGTGAAAACGTCATCAAAATCTTGAACATGAATAAGTCTGACTTTTTTCGATATAAGGTGAGGAGCAGGAGAGGTTTGGGAGCGGAAGGTGGGGGATCAGTTTAACATGAATATCTTCCATAAAGAAATAAAATTAAAAGATTAAAATAAGATTAAAAGAAATCTCGTAAAGTTTGTACAATTTTGCGATTTTATATGAGTACTTATTTTCATATCTGAAAAATGCTTATGTAAAGCGATTTCTTCTTGCTTACCCCTTTACGTCCACCTAAAAAATATCTTTCTCAGCAAATTAAAACCTTCGCCTTCTTCTGGGTGAATTTCTCACAACTTCCATGGCCACAACAAAAGAATTCGGCCGACTCTAGCATCCTGCAAGCCATGGGTCCTATCAATAAAGGAAGAGAGGATCTTCAAATAATGGAAAATGGGGCTGAACGTAGTTGTTTAGTATCACCATATTCGAAGACAGATTAAAAAATGAGTATAAAAATAATTTTATGTGAAAATTGAACTTTTTCAAAGAAATTGTCTTACTTGCTAGTATATTTTAAAAAGCCAAAATCTAGGGAGAAACGCGTTTCTCCATAATTTATGGAGAAATGGGTTTCTGGATATCCAGAACCTTTTTAAAGGATATCCAAAAAATTTTGTATTGGCCATGATCTTGGCCCATGGTTACTTCTGGATATCAGTCTCAAAAGGTTCTGGATATCCAGAACCCTTTGATCATGATATCCAGAACCCTTTGATCATGATATCCAGAAGTTATGTTAGAATGGGACCAACACATACCCCAAATCTATATCCAGAAACCAGTGAAAAGTATATCCGTAAAAGCGGTGAAAAGTATATCCAGAAAAAAGTGAAGGCCATGACCAGAAAGTTGGTATGTGTTGGTCTCATTCTAACATAACTTCTGGATATCATGATCAAAGGGTTCTGGATATCCAGAACCTTTGAGACTGATATCCAGAAGTTTTGAAAAAACACGTTTTTCCATAACTTATGGAGAAACGCGTTTCTCCGGAGACCTACTCTTTTAAAAATTGAACTATTTTTTCATTAAACGAAAGTTATCAGATTTTACTGTTAATATAGAGTCAAATTAGATATAGAGTTTTTGAAATAAGAAAATTTGACAAAATGAAAAATGTTACAAACGGTACTTAAATTCAAAGGTTTCAGAAGAATACTTCAACACACCAACAATTTAAAAATATATACAAAGAAAAAAAAAAGCAAAGTTCACTTGAAAAAAAGAAAGAAATCTACCCATTTCACTCTTCTTCTCGTACTGGAATCTGAAGAACCGCAGGGACTAAAACTCCTAAGTGTGAGGAGGGGTAAATGGAAAGCATGGGAATGAAGATTTGAACCGTTGAGGTATTTATCAACGGCTTACACTATTGAAGAAGTCGGTAGGGTGGATAAACCTCAATATAACCGCCTGAAGGTAAGGAGGGGAGAGAAAAGAGTGGGTTAAGTTTTGGTCGTCAATTGTGAGCCGTTCGATCAATTTTCAACCTTTAATCTCAGACACCACCACTACTTATGAGGGGCTATGAGACGGTTATCTGCCCCTCTATTGTATTATAGATTTTCAGTTAAAGGCATTGATAATATCTTTTAAAATATTTATTTTAACTTAAAAATAATAAAATGAGATAATACAATTAAATTTAAGAATAATAACCCCAAGTCTTAGTTAAAATTTAAAACAAAAAATGATAAAATGAGATAGTAATACTCCATTCCAATAATAAATATTTTTTATAAAAAATCAAATTCACTTGTAAAGTGATTAAGAATAAATTTTAATTTTATATGAGAAGTATATTTTAAGATGGAAGGAGCAATAATAACGGTATCGATTCTAAAAAGAAAGAGATAACATGAAACCAATCCAAATAATAAAAATATACCTTCCCCTCATACATTTTCGGCTCTCCCTCTCCCTTCATTTATGAAATGATTCCATCTACTTTCTAGAAAACGTACCCACTTAAATAAAATTTATTTTGGAAGGTGAATTAGTAATAAAATAAAAAAGATAATTTTTAGTAATATAATATTTTAAAATGTCTAGCATATTCATAAATTTAGTTGGAGTTCATTCCTTCTCTCTAAAACACACAAATATTTATCTTCTCTTTTATACCTACAAAATTGTTTCCTATTAAAATTTATATAAGGAGAAAGTTAAGTGACCCGTTTTATCAATTTCATTCGAAGCAACTATTAATACGGGCTCAAAAATTTATATATAAAAAATTGTATACATTTCTTAAAAAATTATTTGTTTAATAAAAGAAACAACCTTTTTTCCTATTAATTAAACAACCACCTAACCCTCATTTGAATCTGGAACATGTAGAACCCCACCAACAACTCTCTCACTTTCTCTTTCCCTCTTTTTACTTTTTTAATTTGTAAAAAAGATGGCTCTTTCTCTCTCTCTCTCTTTCTTCCCTAACCCAGCTACACCTCCCGCCGACCCACCCCCACAAACTACAGTGTCCTCTTTAAACACTATCCCCACTCTCTCCATCGATTTCTTCTTCAGCTTCTAAGCTAGTCCGCCCCACCCAAGCTACCTTTTCTCTCCGCCACACCACAAACAACCACCACACTGTTACCTTCGTCGTCTTCAAACCTACCCTCAATCTCTCTCTCTCTCTCTCTCTCTCTCTCTCACACACACACACACACACACACACTTCCCTTCTTTCTCCTAGGAATTATGTTTTAACATTAAGATCACTTCGGATCCGGCGACTACATAACCACAACAGCCAACTCAACCGCCGGTTCTTCTCCATTTAATGCAATAACTACGCCTCCGTCTTAATTCCGTTCTGCATTCGCCGCTTCCTCTTCTTCTAAAATCGCCGCTGCCCCTTCTTCTTCTTCAATTTGATATTTAAAATTCTCTTCTCTATATCTAATCCTATAAACACATTTTTTTCATTTTGATTTCAAATCCATTGGATTTGGGAATGATATTTCGGATTGAAAGGCTATTTTTCAAAGTTTTAAATTAAAGGGTTATGGAAAGAGGACCTAAAACGTGGATTTTTTTCTTCTGCCTATAGCACACACGTGTATCCAAAACAACACCAGCTGTCAACAAAAGAGAGTAACTTGCAAGTTTGAATTTTCGTCAATTCCCTGGTTTTCCGGCAAACAGTGTGCACCCATGTGAAATTACCCGGATCCGGCTCGCGCGCGGGCCCCGGCATCTCGCTTGCATTGGTCGAGGAGGTGTCTCGCTGCGTTTTTTTGCTTGTAGAGTCGCCACGCCGTTTTGATTTAGCCCAAAACATTGAGAAAAGGCACCAGTTTAAAAACTGTTGTTGTGTGATGAGATTTTTGAGTACGGAGGTCAGGTTATGCCTCGGGAAAAGAATGTTAGAGCTCACCCGAGTCTCCTCGTAAAAACGAGTCTTTCGGTACCCCTTCTTTCTTTAAATATTGTGTGTGTTTGTATGTGATTTTAAAAATGCATGCGGTATCTGATGTATATATTGTACACTGCTTATTGAAATGTATTAAAATAGTGTAGGAAGGAAGCCTTACCAATGTTGGTTCGTGTCTGTCTTCCGCTGGGGAATATCGTTTGAGTGTTGAATAGTGTTCCGGGACGGACCGGGATTGCTTTAGGATGTGTCGGTTGTCTGCGGACAGAGCTTCGACGTGCCTCGGGATTGTCAGGTGTGCACTCGAGCAGAGTTTCATCGTGCGTTGGGATCGCAGGGATCATTGACTGGACTCGGGCAGAGGTTCGTTGTGCGTTGGGATCGTCGGTTGTGCTCGGGCAGAGTTCCGACTTGCATCAGGATTGTCGGTTGTGCTCGAAAAGGGCCGGGATGCCTCAGGATGGACCGGAATGCCTCGGGACGGCTTGGCAGGGCTTCGAGATGGATCGTGAGGCTTTGGAATGCCTCGGGAGTGCCTCGGGGCAGCTCGGGAGCGTCTCAGGAGCGCTCGACAGTGCTCGGCAGAGCTTCGGAGTACCACGAGGGGCCTCAAAATGCTCCGGAGGGAACCGAAAGGGACCGGGATTGCCCTGAAGGGTCTTAAAGGGGCTGCCTGAAGGCTAGGAGAGAGGAGAGAAAAGGGAGGTGTGAAAATTATGAGGGGGAGCCCTCTATTTATAGGGTCCAGATTCTGGCTAGTTGTGTTGCACGACATGGGCAGCCATTACCAATTTTTTGCTTTTTCTGGATTTAAGGGAATATTGTGGACTTTAAGGGGATTTTGTAATTATGATGTCTGGATGCAAAGTGGTCCGCACGGACTGATCATGCTTTTCCAAATTTTCCAAAATTCCTAAAAAGCCCTTTTGTACTTTTTAATCCCAGAATGCCCCCCCTTGGTTTGGTTGGTGGTTTTTGGGGTTTTTGAGGGCTACGGGTGTTCGAGACTGCATTTGTGTGAGTCTACGGTGCTTCCCGTGCGTTCGGAAGAGAGTGATCCAGATTGGGGTACTTACAGAAGCCCCTCGACGACGTCACTTACGGAGGAAGTGGGGTTGTCGATAAGATAAGGGTCCTGATCTGGATCGCGTACTAGGAGAGGATGTGACCGTGTAGGCCGGTTTATGAGGACGTGGCAGTGTCCTTTTGTGTGACCGTTTAGGTCGGTTGGCTGGACCCTTTGACAGGATTCCTACGTATCCCATATTGGAATCAAGCCTGATCGTAGTTCGTGTGTGGGGTGAGTGTTGTCGTGCACGAGGACGTATGATGTCCTCTGCTGAGACTCTGTGCGTGGACGTGGTGATATCCTGTGGGTGACCATTTAGGTCGGTTGACTGGACCCTGTGATAGGACTCCTACGTATCCCTAGCGGGAATCAAGCCTGATCGTAGTTTGAAGTGGTGTAATTGTTAGTTTATGCGGGCGTGGTGGTGTCCTGAGGTGATGTGATCGCTAAGGTCGACTGTGAGGACGTGGTGGTGTCCTGAAATGGAAATTTTACGGTTTTCTGAACCGGGTAATTTAAAGCCTTCCGGGCTGTGGATAATGATTTGGGAGGTTTATACGGTCTTTCGGACCGAGTAATTTAAAGCCTTCCGGGCTGCGGATAGTGATTTGGGAGGTTTATACGATCTTCCGGACCGAGTAATTTAAAGCCTTCCGGGCTGCAGATAGTGATTTGGACGTGTTGTGCGTGAGGATGTGTTGTGTCCTCTGACTGAGGTTGTGTCGTGCGTGAGGATGTGTTGTGTCCTCTGACTGAGGTTGTGTCGTGCGTGAGGATGTGTTGTGTCCTCTGACTGAGGTTGTGTCGTGCATGAGGATGTGTTGTGTCCTCTGACTGAGGTGGTGTCGTGCGTGAGGATGTGTTGTGTCCTCTGACTGAGGTTGTGTCATGTGTGAGGATGTGTTATGTCCTCTGACTGAGGTGGTGTCGTGTGTGAGGATGTGTTGTGTCCTCTGACTGAGGTGGTGCGTGCGTGAGGATGAGTTGTGTCCTCTGACTGAGGTTTCAGGCGTGGACGTGTCGGTGTCCTAAGCCAGGGACGTAAGTACTTGTGCCTTGGGGGGAAGGCACTCGTGCCTTAAGTGTTTTGATTTTGGGAGGCGTGTTTGCCTCATGTTTTGTTTTGCCGTTAAGTGGGTGAGGTTCAGACTTACGATGACAGCCGGGGTTTGGTTTACCGTTTCGTGTTTTGGAGGCATTTTGTGCCTTGGGATTTGTGTTTGGAGGCGTTTGTGCCTTTTGTGTTTGTTTACCGTTTAGTGGGCGAGGTTCGGTCTTATGGATGACGGCCGGTGTTAGTTTGGTTGGGTTAAGGACCAAACTGCATTGAATCTGCTGAAAAAGGCCTTTGGATGGCTAGGGGCAAATATTATAAGGGCAAAAGGGTAATCTTGCCAGGGTATGCAAATTGGTCAGCACGGATGACCTTTGTTTGCAAAGTGGTCTGCACGGATTGGATTTGAAATTTGATTTTCCAAAAATCAAATCAGCTTCAGCAACGAGGCCATTCTTCCATCTTCATCTTCTGTCGAGCGAAAAAGAGAGAGAGGGAGAGAAAAAATTTATTTTTGTTCAAAATTTCCTTAAGGAAATCTTTTGAGTCGCTTGAATTGCTTGCGATGGCGGAAAGAATTAGACGAGGTCGCCGCCAAAGGAGCCAAGAGGCTATCGAGAGGAGATTGGACCTTCAACGCAATTGCACTTCCTTTGTGCCTTCATCGAGAAATCCGGATGTGTTGTATCCGGATTCGGAGGTGCACAACTTGCGGGAGAGAACCGTAAGGGAGGTAAGAAATCAATTTTGTTTTGATTCTTACTTGAATTGTTGTATGCTAGAACTAGGTTTTAGTTTTCGCATATTTGGGGCTTTTGTTGTTGCCATGCTCTTTTTGTGAAATTTATGATGAATTGTTGAAATTGAGCATGTAAGGATTGTGGGTATGTGATTTTTGTGCAAAAATGTGGAGATTAGCTCTTATTTGTAAAAATAAAGTGCCTCTCTTTGAAATGCATGCTTTGGTGATTTATACCTTATGCTATTTTCGTATGTACCTTGTGGAAAAATTGCCGTGTAGAGACGGACTTTGTGTAAAAAGTGTGACGTGTGCCGTGTTTTTGTAACGAGTTTTTTTTTTTATTGAAAATGTGCCGTGTAGGGACGGATCTCTCTTTTGAGAAAATTGTATAGTGTGTGCCGTGTTTTTGTGACGGGTTTTTGAAAATGTGACGTGTAGGGACGGATCCCTCATTTGAGAAAATTGTATAGTGCGTGTCGTATTTTTGTGACGGGTTTTTGAAAATGTGTCGTGTAGTGCATGCCGTGTTTTTGTGACGGACTATGTGGGGAAAATTATGTGCAATGTGTGCCTTATTTTTGCTACAGGTTTTTTATGTTTTGCCGTGTTGGGACAAACTTTTTATGTTTTGCAGTGTTGAGACGCACTTTTTATGTTTTGCCTTGTTGGGACGGACTTTTTTTTTTTGATTTGCCATGTTGGGACGGACTTTTTATGTTTTGCCGTGTTGGGACGGACTTTTTTTTTTTGTTTTGCCGTGTTGGGACGGACTTTTTTTTTGTTTTGCCGTGTTGGGACGGACTTTTTATGTTTTGCCGTGTTGGGACGGACTTTTTATGTTTTGCCGTGTTGGGACGGACTTTTCCTGTTTTCGTTTCTCTTTGGTATTTTTGCATTAAGTACTGTTATTGACGTACCTTTGTTGTGTTTACCTGCAGGATGAGGTGCCTTCGTCTGGAAAAGAGAAGAAGATGAAGTCTCGGGGGTCGCTCGAGGCTGTAGTTGAGCTGTGGCAGCACCTGCCGGAGATCTCCAGGGAGGGTAGGCCGAGTCCTAAGAGGCTGGTCTTTGATTCTGGTTTGGGCGTGTTCGTTGAGAACCTTGCCGGATAGCTATGTAGAGGCGCAAATCACGGCCAACATCGGGGCTTATCGCCAAGGCACCGGATTGGTGACGGCTGAGCAGCTCGCGCGCTCCTTTCTGTGGTTTGCTCTTTCCGAGACTCTGTTCTCGAATCACGCCTCCTCCGCTCTTTTCCCTCTGCTAGAGAGTTTGGTGGACTTGGGGAGGGTTGGTGAGATTTCTTGGGGCGAGGCGGGCTTGGCCGAGCTCTATTTCTCCATGGACAGGTTTAGCCGGGGCGTGGCCAGTTCTCTGGGATGCTTCGACTTTGCACTGGAGGTATGAGTTTATTACTATTTGTGGTTTAATGGTTTGTCATTTCTCCGTCTTCTTTTGTTCTGAGCCTTATCTTCTTTTGTTGCAGGTGTGGTGTTACGAGGTCTTCCGGTGCCAGCCGTGGGACCGAGAGGCTAAGGCCATGGTGGCCTATCCTGCTATGCTAGGCTGGGCCCGTTCTTTGAGGAGGAGGAGGACGGTCAGGGGGAAGCTTACTGTTGCATATCGGGGTGTGCAGGAGTTCCTGGAGAGAGATAGCCCGGCGGGGTTCGAGTTGTACCCCTGGGTTAGGTATGGCGACGACGAGCTCGAGGGCGGTCCCGCAGTGACACGGCAGAGGAAGATGCTGCAGGACCTGACTTGCGATGTTATGCATCTGGGGGAGAGGGTTTTCTGGTAGCATGGCCCAGGCGAGCCTCCTGTGGCTCCGAGGGATCTGCCTTTCGGGATGATGCATACTCGTGATATGGATGTGATGGAGTACGATAGGTACTTGGAGGGTGTGAGCGCCGAGGAGTTCATCCTGTATGGTGAGGAGTACGGGGCCTTCGTCAGGAGGAAGCTGAGGATGCCACAGGTGTTGGCGAGGGAGAGGCAGGATGGCCCACCGCGTCCCCCAGATGTTCCGGTGCCTGGGTCGGACTTCACCTATGTCCGCGGGGATTCTTTGAGGAGGAGGGTGTCTGTGCCCATCCCTGAGCAGGCTCTTGCTGCTTATCGGGTTGACCCGGATGCTCCGGTGAGTGCGCTTACTCTTCTCCATCTTGGCATCTTTTCTGTATTTTTCTCTTTTTGTCGAGTATGATTGCTTTTCTTTAGCTGAGCGTTACAGGGAGAGGGTTCGTCGGCGCATCCCTTCTATGATCCTTTCACCGGGTTTGATCCTTCAAAGTACTTCGAGCATTAGCCTCAGGAGGGGGTCCAGTATTCTGATGACGAGGGTGTGGCTGGCGAGTTTGCCGAGATGTCGGACTTCTCGTTTACTGAGGTTGATGATGATGAGTCGGAGTAGGGCTCATTTGCTTTCCCTCTTTCCATTTTTTGTTTTTTGTTTTTTTTTTGATTAGCAACAGACATTTTGGTACCTGTAATAAAATATTTGTTTATGCACAACAAAGTATTTTATTTGAGATGTAATGCCGTATTTTGTGATTTCCGGGGATTGTCCTAGGAATTGTTGCTAGTTTATTATTTGTGCATGTCACATGAGCTGGGAATGCGTTTGTGGTTAGTGTATGGTTGCCGGAAATGTCTTTGGCCAGGATTTTGGACAGTTTGGGACAAGGTCCTGCCGGAAACAGTAGCTGTTTCACTACAAGAAAACTGTCATTTAGCGACGGACACAATTCCGTGGCTAATAGCGACGGATTAGCGAGGGAATAGTGAGGGATAAAAAATAAAAAAAATAAAACTGAAAACGACAACTTTACCGACGGATTTAACGACGGACAATATTCCCTCACTATTTTGTCGTAAAAATGGCGCCAAAAAATTGCGCCTCTTTTTACCGACGGTTTACCGACGGATTAACGAGGGATTGCAAATTTTTTTTACCGACGGATGTATTTCGTCGCTATAGAATTAAAAAAATAAAAAAATATTATTTCATTTTCATTTAGCGACGGATTAACGACGGATTGTAAAAAAAATTTACCGACGGATGTTTATCGTCGCTATAGAATTGAAAAATAAAAAAAAATTATTTCATTTTCATTTAGCGACAGATTTTTTTTTAATATATATACAGTCTAATGCATGTTTATTAATACCTAATTGTTAAGTTTACCTCAAATATAAATGAAGTAAGGCTAAATATGATAAAAATATGTGACATTCTTAAAATGTTAATAAGTTAATTATATTATTTAATTGTAATTTATATTTTTAAATTGAATATATATCTTTTGAAGAGTGAATATCAAATATTCATTTTATAAAGTATAAAATTATTTGAATTCATATTTTTATTTGGAATATAGTGTATAGGGTATATGAATGGTATATTGTATATTGAGTATACATGGTGTATAAAACTTCAATACTAAAAAATGTCCAAAATATTTATTTATATTCATAAAAAATAAAAAAAAACTATACATTTATAAATAAAAATTAAAGAATTTTACCCGTCTCTGATTTCTTTATTATACTTTCATTTGTTTACATGAATTAGCACAAGCAACATCTCACCATTAAATACATCACATATAATTGAATCCAATGGCCCAAATTTATTCTAAAAACAAACAAATACACTTTCTTTTGATTGACTCTTAATGTTCACATGGATTATTGATAAATCAATTCAGACCATTGATCACAATCAAATCCAATGGTCCCAATTCACCCACTTTAAAACCCTACCCACTTTTCTTATTTCTCTCTCTAGTTAACACACCGCCTCCCTCATCTCTCTCATTCTTCTCTCTCCTTCTCTTCTCCCCAACCCGTCTCCTTCTCTCTCTCCCCAACTCTCAACCTCGTTCAACGCTACCCGTCTCCCAACCTGCACTTTTGAAGATGGTTTGCTTCTTTTTGGTTCTTTTCACTAATGGAGTTGCAATTACAAAGAAACCATTGGAAAGTTGAGAGGGCGCCTTTGGCTACGGATATTTATTGGAACCATTTGGGTTCGTCAAAGCTGTCATTGAAGCTCAGGAGATTGTTTGTCAACGCGTGCCTTTTATTGATGCTCTTATTCTGCAGTTCCCCTTTGGCTGTGATTAGTGCTGTTAAGGGCGCAGGAAGGATTATCAATGCTGAAGCAATGGATAATGCTCAAGTTTGGTTGGCTTGGCTGCAAAGCTCAAGCTGGTTCACAATCATAGCTTTTCAGTTCATGCCCAATGTTCTTATCTTCGTGAGCATGTACATAATTGTCCCTTCAGCTCTCTCGTATCTCTCCAAAGCTCAAAATAGATTTTTCTTTTTTCTTTTATCTTTTTTCTTTTTCCTTGAGTTCTTGTACGTAGATTCTATTTTGTTAATGCCAATTTCTTTCTTCTTCATATTATTATCACAAAAGTTATGCCAATGAAGAGGGCAAATGTGTAAAACTAGAGATTGATTAGTTAGTTGAGGTATTAGTAGTGGTTGAATTGCATTTATCAAAACCCTTTTATTTCGATTTGTACAAACTTTTGTTTGATTTGTGTTGGTTGTGGATGGTGGGGGATGGTGGTGGAGCAAAGTGTAACTTTTGAAAAATGTAAGGATTGATTTGGGAATAAAAAAAGTTAAGGGATTGATTTGAGAATAAATATATGTATGTATATATATATATATATATATATATGTATATATATATATATATATATGTATATATATATGTATATATATATGTATATATATGTATATATATATGTATATATATATGTATATATATATGTATATATATGTATATGTATATATATATATATATATGTATATGTATATATATATATATATATATATATATGTATATGTATATATATATATATATATATATATATATGTATATATATATATATAGATATAATTTTTTTAATAAAAAATATCAAATTAGCGACGGAAATATCCGTAGGTAATTTGGTATATCAAAAATAAAAAATATTGAAAAAAGAAAATTTAAAAAAATTAAAAAAATTGTGAAAATATGTAATAAATTTTAGCGACGGATTTTAAACAATAACGACGGATTATTTCGTCGCAAAATATCATAAATTCGTCGTCCCATCCATATTTTTAGCGACGGTTTGGAATAGATTAGCGAGGGATTGGTCCATCGTTAAATTACCGACGGACAGGAAATTTCGTCGTTAAACTTTAGCCACGAGGGTTTTAGCGACGGAAATAAATCCGTCGGTAAATCGTTTTAGCGACGGAATTTTGGCTTTTAGCGACGGATTTTTCCGTCGCTAAAACCTATTTTTCTTGTAGTTGCTGAAATGGGATCAGGCTGCAAAGTGGGATTTTTATTTATTTAATTCTTTGTCTTTGTTCTTATTATTATAAGTAACTAGTTTCTCTAAATTTATGAGTTGGATGTAACAATACCAAATCTCTATGCTATGATCTAGTTCTTTCATTCAATCTTGTTCTAGTTCTGCAAAGTAATATTAATTCAAGGTTTTAGAGTTGCAACTTTATGTTAAGATAACTTTGGCTCTTTAACTATTTGGGTATTAATTGGATCATTAATTTTGAGTGATTAATATATTGACCGCTACTTTGATGGATAAATCCAATTGAAGCTGTAATAGAATTTAAAAGGATTTATGTTCATATAATTCTTGATTGTTTAATTTGTTATTTGCATGTTATGTAACCGTAATAGAGTACATAATATGAAGAGAACCAGCAACTCATCTCGACGCCCAACCCAGGGCTGTGATTGATCTGGGTAACAGCGGTGACGAGGTTGTTTACCGCGACGAGCTGAAGTTGGGGGAGGATGCATTTTCTTCGGACTCCTCGTTGGAGGGATACGGATCCTGGGATGAGGAGATGAGTTACTCTGAAACTCCTGAGGATGGTAGGGAGGCCTTTGATCGAATGACCGTTGATACTGCCAACAAGACAGTTGAGATCGTGAACGCCTTTCTGGAGGGCCATATGGGGACAACCTATGCTCGTGAGTAGAGTCATCGTGGTTCCTCTACTTCTGGGACCGCGCCTACCGTCCTTCCCTCTAAAAAGAAGACTGCAGCCCACATGGCTTTAAACGATGATATGGCTGCCACCTTCAACATAGACCCCAACACTTATTCTATCCGCGGGCTCAACAAGAGTCAGAGGGGTCGCGGGCTTGTCATAGGCATCAGGGGCCTCAACCAACTCACTTTCAACCCTGAGTTCAACCCTCTCCAGTCAGTTCCACGGCTCAACGGGTCAACACGAGCCCTCCTAACAAGTGCTTTAGCACTCTCTGCCTGAACGCGATCATGGGAAACCTGCAAAGCATACCCATCACAAAGTTCCTCAATCGGTGCATATCCCCAATGGTCTGCATGTCTCCATTAACATAAGCCCTCCTCTTGGCCTCCCATAATCGGGGTGGGACCCAATTTCCCCAATCATACTTCATGGAGAAATACCTATACAATTCTAGGGTTAGCTTAACCCACATCCCGCCGGCAACCATTCGGTAGATTCCATCGGAGGTCCTATCCACGACGAAGGTGTCAGGTAAAATCCCATTACCAAGTTCCAGAGGACGCTCAAGGTTACCAGCCATAGATAAACAGTGAAAGAGAAATGGGGAATTAAAGAGAAAACAAACATCGAAACAACTACCTGAGAAGGATTACAACGGAGGGAGTTAACGAAAGCTGGAAATATTTTCTCTCTTTAAGACTCAGACCGAAGGCAAGGGGTGATAAAAGATTATGAAGGAGAGAGGATCTCCTATTTATAGGCCCTGGACGGTTCAGGTTAACCCGTATTATCCTTATCGCTTCCACCAACTTTCACCACATAACACACGTGCAACGCCACGTGCCCCAAGCAGGGGAGTCTACACCAAGAAAGCGACAAACCTTCACAACACTTTCGCCTGCGACATTAATACAGTTCGTAGACCGAGCTCCATGTACGAATTCTCGCTTTGACCATAAATGATCCAGCGCTCGAAGTAAGAGGCCACTAATGAGCTCGGACCCTCTAGATCGCTTTGATCCAAACCGAACTAAATGATGTGGCACTTACAAATCGAGTTACCCTCAGTCCGCGTTTGACTGCATTCTCATCCAGACTCCCAGTTCCTAACAACTTGTGGATCACGATTTCGTTGGGCTCTGACATCAGTTGGCAGGTCTGTCCATGTCGCATTAAATGAGGCTCAGGCGACCATCACGCGCGTCGTGGCGCCGAACCAACTGTCACATGTGCCTTTGTTCTTCGTCTTTTCAACGACATTCTCTACATTAGCAGTACCATTTATTGTACTTTCCAACCACTGCTCTCCACGTGTGCTAGGTCAAGACAAATGTGCTCAACGGTAGAGATCTTACCCAACAGATCTCTCTACACTATAAATACTCTCCCTTGTTCTATAGGGCAAGGTAAGTCACATTATCTAAACCCTAGCACAAACACATATTAAGACATTTCAAGTCTTATTCTCATTTCATATTCCTCAGAGACCTTACTCTCACACTCGAGAGACTGAGCCGGAATCAACCCCGACTTGGTCTCTAACGGTGCTCATTGTTTGGTTGTGATCTAGGTAAAAGATCATTAAAAGGCAGTTATTCATTAGTGAGACCCCAAATTTTGTGGCGGCGTCATCAGAACCTGTTGAGAAACCGACCTTTTTTTTTACAAAAAAAATTGATTTATTATTATTCAGCCAATAAACTAACTAATTAAACTTGATAAAAAAACTAGCTGATTTTAAAAAAAAAAAAAAACAACAACATTTTCTTTCTTTTCTTAACAGTTTTTTTAAAATATGTTACAAATCTGATATTCTGATAATTATTTAACTACACATATAGTTTGTATTATAGAAAAAAAAGGGGGGGGGGAAGGATTTGAGGTTAGAAATCGAAAATTGGGAACCAAACACGAAAACCAGATGATGAGCATGTCTATGATCCATTGAGCCGTTATTATGTTCCATAAATAATTGTGTGTCACCACTATTAGCACCTTCTACCCTCTGTTATTAACATTAACTCTCGTTAATTAAATTTTGCGCCGCAAATGAGGAATGTCACAGATTTCTTACCCAGCTTGCGCGGTCTGAAAATAATCGTCAAGATTTCCATGGTGAAGTGATTATTATAAATGGATTGGACCTGAACAGTTTAGAGGGTTCAATGGGCTTGGTGGGCCAAGTATCTCAGGATGGGCAATAAGCATCAAGGTAGATAAACAATGACTAAGTAAATGATAAGTAATATTCTGTGTTAAAATGGCGAAGATAACATTGTATGTACTATAGTGCGGCGTAGAGCGGAAATTAAATATAGGCGAGAAGATTGGGTGGCGAGAAGACAATCTTGCCCCCCCCTTTGATTTTGGGTAACAAGAGCATCAGTTTAGAATAGGCGACCAAGCACGCCTTGTCGCTTTAGAGGGTTTGTCGCTAGGCGACAAACGTGACTGGTAGGTAATTATTGATTGGGGTATCTACACGTGGCACCCCCCCATAACTTATAACAGTGTAACATGATGGGACGAGTAGTACCTTTTACTGACTTTGAGGGTAGTTGGTCTAAAGTGGGTAAATGATTGACATGTGTCCTTTAAGGGCATGGTCCCCTTTACTGATTTAATATAAATATAGGGAATACATCATTATTATGTATGTTCTACTCTTTCTCTAAACTATCTCTCTTCTCCATTAATTTAGACAACTTTTCTTTGATCTGAACTTTGGACTGATTCTCACGCCGGAGTGGTTTCACCGGAGTCACCCCCGGTTTAGTTCACTGTTATTTGCGTGTGTGTAGGTCTCAAATCGAGCCATCCCAAGAAGATCAGCCGGAGTATCCATTGGAGTAGCTGGAGGTTCAGTTCCTGTGCAACACCATTTTTCATGGTAGCATCAGTTGGTTCCGTTGTCGGGACCTGAATGTTTTCTTCTTTGGGTGGCAAGGTGAAGTTTGGGGAGATTGTTGGTGACTGCTGGTGGTGAGTTAGAAGGTGGGGTGCTGTTATTGCTCTTTTGATGGAGCCCAGAAGACTTTAGTTGTCAATTTAGTTTAAAGAGTAAATGCTAGTTGGTTAGAAAATCAAGGAGGATTCCCAGGTGGTACTTGTCAGAGGTTGTTTTGTGGGTTGTTGTATTTGTTTTAAGAAGCCATAAAGTTGTCCTGGGAGATAAATGTTGTAAGTTCATTAATGCGTGTATTAAAGGTGTTTGTAGTCAGAAAAGTGACTTGTAAAGTTGTCAGAATAGTTGATGTGTTGTGAAAAGGCGTGGTTTGGCTCGAAGTGCTCGTTAAAGTATCCATTTGTTTGTGGGTAAGTTATGGTGATTGGACAAGAAAAAGCTACCCCTTCTAGGGCGGCTCAGAACTTAACGTTGGCAACCCCCAATGCTAAGGAAGCTCGTGCGGGAGCGGGATCTGAAAGAGAGGTGGAAGTGCATACTTCAGAGACTAACTCTAGCGTTAGGCGGGCTAGGGAGGAGGAGGAAAGGGTGAGAGTGGAGAGAGCTAAGGCAGTAGATGAAGGGCAAGTTCCCGCGAAGTCAAAAAATGCAGAAGTGAGAGAAAGGATTGAAAAGCTGAGGGCAGACAATGAGGCGTGGATGCGTGTTCTTGCCAATAATCAACAATTGAAGGATATAAATGCGGAGCCTTCCCATATTCCTGAGGAGTTATTGAATGGGCAAGCGGGAAAGTCCAATGTTGGCGGGCAAAATCGGAATGTCAGCGTCAGTGTGGCTAATAGGCCAAGGCGAGAGGTGGAAAATGCTCCACTCAGAGGATTGGTGGAAACCCGTAGGCGGGATGACGGCTTGGGTGCGAGAAAGAAGAAGAAAAAGAAAATTTACCATAAGGCAGGTAATTCTAAAGAAGAATCTTATTATTTCGAATATGATAGTAATGAATCCAGTGGCTCGACGCACAATGAGGGATGTGTTCCTGGTCAAGACCGTTATGTAAAAGAAAGGACTCAGTTATCGCGACATCATGATGATAGGCGGCACTGCGAGAGATCTCCGCGGGAAAGAGAGCGGAGGCGACAAGAAAGGAAGGATAGAGAGTATGAGAAAGAAAGGGACCGGAGGGCCGCAGAGGCGGCAAGGGTGGCTGAGGCCGAGAAGTTTGCAGATGCCTTGAAGGCCGCAGAATTGGCCAAGGCTAGCGAGGCAGAGAAGGCTATGAAGGAAGAAAAGGAAAAGTGGAAGAGTGAGATGGCTGAGATGGCAAGGAAAATCAAGGAGCTAGAGGCGGGAACGCAGAAAGTGGAAGGAAAAAAGCCGTTCTTGGTTCCGTTCATTCAGAGTATCAAAGGTGTAGCCCCAGATCCAAGTTTTCGCATGCCAACTTTGTCAAGTTATTCTGGAAAGACTAGAGCAATAACCCATGTTGGAGGATTTGAAGCAATAATGTCGCTATCGACTGAAAATGAGGCAGTGTTGTGCCGAGCGTTGGTGAGCACTTTGGCAGATCATGCATTGGAATGGTTTATAGCGCAGCCTGAAGACTCTATAATGGGGTATCAGGATTTCAGGGAAAAATTCTTAGCGAGGTTTAGCGCATCAGGATCGCAGCCAGTCCAAAAAATGGAGTTGTGCAGTCTTAAGCAAAAGGACGGAGAGGGGATTGCGACTTTCACAGACAGGTTCATGGGAGTTGCGAACCAAGTTGCTGACATCACTCAAGGCGAGATAATCATGTTATATAACACTAGTTTGCAGCCAGGACATTTTAAGCAGGAGTTAGGAATGAGGTTGCCAAGGACTACGGGGGAGTTGTATGAAAGGGTCAGAGGATTTTGTAGTGGAGCTAGAGTTAAGACGAAGGGGACTCCAGCGACAAACCAGGCGGCCAAGAAAATGATAAATGAAAGGGTAGAAGTAGTGCGAGATGATAAAAGGGGATTTGGCGGCAACAGAGGGGCAAGTCAGGCGGGAGGAAGCGGGGGTCGAGGTGATGGGCGCACGGGGGGTCAGAGAGAGTTCAAGCCAAAGACAGACATCAAGTATAGCCGGTTGAACACTCCTATCAGCGAAATTCTGAAGAAAGTGAATTTGCCCGAACCTTTTCCTATTACACCAGGAACGGGTCCGGCTAGAGATCAGAATAGTTATTGTGAGTTTCACAAGGATAAGGGGCATAAGACTGATGATTGCTATAATTTGAGGAGGTTGATTCAAGGGAGGATTGATAGGGGTTTCTTGCAGGAATACTTGGAGGAAAATATTGGGCGAGGTGATCAACGTAGGCCGGAGAGAAATTTAGTAGATGTCATTCAAGAACCTTTGCCCAGCGTGTCTCAGTTGAATACCCAGATTATGACCTTGACACACACGTTTGATGTTCCTCAGTTTCCCGCCAGCTAAGACAGAGTGATTAGTTTTTCCAGGCGAGAATTGGCTATCACCAAGAGCCATGGGAGTCAACCAATTATCATAACAATGTATCCAGGCAACAATATTGTGCAGCGAGTTATGGTGGACTCTGGAGCTAGTAGGAACAAGCTTTATTATGATGCTTTTAAAAGGATGAATTACACAGAGGCAAATTTGGTGCCTCATAAGGGATATCTTGAGGGCTTTACTAACCACTCTGTTAAGGTTAAAGGTACGATTATGTTGGATGTGGAAATTGGCGAGGGGAAGTCGGCGAGATGCGAGAATATTGAATTCATGGTAATTGACCTTGTGTCTCCTTATAATGCTATAGTGGGGATCCCATTCATGTTAAGTTTTGAAATGGTTCTGTCAATCCCCCACCAGAGGGTGAAGTATCCCACCACCAATGGGATAGGTTGTTTGAAGAGTGAGGCGGTCACCGTGGTGAGAAAGCAAAGAGAAATGCTGAAAGCAAAGGCGGAGAGTACAATTTCGATGACTACCAAAGGGGAATCCAGCCAGATGAAAATAAATATGGTTAAGATTATGGAAGTAGAAAATAGTGAACCAGATTGGGTCTTGACGGATAGTATGAGAAATGGAACTGCCATGGTGCCTAAAGCGACAAATCAAGTTTCAGAGCCTGCGAGAGGGATGTTCGGAGCGACGCGAGAAGTGTGTATGGTGGACGAACAGGATTCTGATTCTGAGGTTAGGCGAGAAAGAATGAAGGAGGTTGCAGTTTGGCGAGATGTAGAGTCTGGCATGGTGGAGCAGAGTGATGATGATGAAGAAGATTGTTGGGCAATGGAAATGGTGAAAGCCACGCCCAGTATAAGTTATGCCAGGGTTGTAAGGTTAGTGCGTATGGAAGAGCCGAGAATTGAAGAGGTGGTTGAGGGAAATGTTAAAGTATTTATAGACGAATCTGATGATGATTATGAAACCATTGAGGTGGAGGACGCTCAGGGGCGACCTACTGGTAATGTCTTTGCTGATCCCAAAAAATCAGTTCCCGTGAGTGTGAGGAAAAGAAAAAGAATAGAAGTGGAAACGCTGCAGGTGCGGGATGAGCCAGATATCAAGACGGGAGAAGAGTTGGAGGAGGTAGAAATCAATTGTTATTTTCCCGAGCAGAAGGTGAAGATTGGCAAGCAATTGTCGCAGGATGAGCGAGAAGCTTTGGTTGATTTTTTGAAGGAAAATTTGGATGTATTTGCTTGGAGACCGGAAGACATGAAGGGTATTGACGAGAATGTGGCTCTGCATTGTTTGAACGCTGATCCAAATGTGGAGCCATTTAAGCAGAAGGTAAGACATTTGTCGCCGGAGAAAGAGGTGGCAGTATTGGAGGAAGTGGAGAAACTGTTGAAGGGAGGAATAATTGAGAAAATTCAATATCCAGTTTGGTTGGCTTGTCCCGTGATGGTTTTGAAGTCAAACAAGAAGTGGAGAATGTGCATTGATTTTACTGATTTGAATACAGCATGTCCCAAGGATTGCTATCCTTTACCCAAGATTGATAAGTTGGTGGATTCCATTGCTGGTCACAGGGTGTTCAGTTTTATTGATGCTTATTCAGGATATCACCAGATTAAGATGGCGGAGGAAGACAAGGCGAAAACAGCATTTAGGACCCCAAAGGGAAATTTTTGTTACAAGATGATGCCATTCGGCTTGAAGAATGCAGGGGCGACGTATCAAAGGATGGTGAACGAGGTGTTCAAGTCTCAAATTGGGCGGAATATAGAAGCATACATTGATGATAAGGTAATCAAGACTAGGGAAAACAACCACTTGTTGGATCTCGCTGAAACTTTCGAGAACTTAAGAAGGAATTCGATGAAGCTGAATCCTAGTAAATGCACGTTTGGCGTTACGGCGGGAAAATTTCTGGGATTCTTGGTAAACAGGCGCGGGATTGAGGCCAACCCAGAAAAAATTCAGGCGTTACTAGACATGTCACCACCGAAATCTATCCGCGAGATTCAGCGGCTGAATGGGAGGATTATTGCCCTGGGAAGGTTCATTTCGAAGTCGGCGGAGAGATGTTTGCCGTTCTTCAAGGTTTTGAAGGGTGGGAAGAAATTTGAATGGAGCGAGGAATGCGAAGCAGCTTTTGAAGAAATGAAATCTTACTTGGGGAAGCCACCGTTGTTGAGTAGCCCTGTGGAGGGGGAAGAATTGTTTGTTTATTTGGCAGCTTCTGATTACGCAGTTGCCGCAGTGTTGGTAAGGGAAGACGGGGGAATTCAAAGGCCTGTATATTATGTTTCTAAGGCATTGAGCGAGGTTGAGTCAAGATATTTTAATGCGGAAAAGTTAGCGTATGCATTGGTGGTGGCGGCAAGAAAGCTAAGGGCGTATTTTGTAGCTCATACAATTGTTGTTTTGACTGACGCCCCTTTAAGGAAGATTTTGCAGCAGCCAGATTCTGCGGGAAGACTTTTGAAGTGGTCGATTGAGTTGACAGAATTTGACATCAGATATGAATCCCGTCGAGCTATTAAAGCGCAAGCGCTGGCAGACTTTATAGTTGAAACTTCGTTTACAAAGTCTCAGGCCGAAGTGATTGAGGAGCGCGAGAAGAAGAAGGCGGCAAAGCGGACTGAGCCAAGTTTGATTGAAGAAAAGAAGAGGCCGGCGGATTGTTGGGTCCTGCACGTAGACGGTTCATCAGCAAAGGACAGGGGAGGAGCGGGAATAGTTTTGATATCACCAGATGCGGAATGCGAATATAAGAAGGCATTTAGGTTCAAATTCCCAGTGTCCAACAATCAGGCGGAATACGAGGCATTGGTGTCGGGAATTGAATTTGCGCGGGATATTGGAGTAAAGAAAGTTGTGATTCATTCTGACTCACAGCTGATCGTCAAGCAAGTAAGAGGCGAGTATGGTGCGGTAAATTCATTCTTGATAAAATATTGTAATTTGGCAAGAAGCATCTTGAGTCATTTTGAGTTTTGGGAGTTGGTTCAAATTGGTCGAGAAGAGAATTCAAAGGCTGATGCGTTGAGTAGGTCGGCGGGAAGTGAAGAAAATGAGGCAGCTATGGATCCCCTGGTGGAATATGTGGAGTTGCCAGCTATTGACAGGCCTATGGTCATGGAGATAGGGGAGGTAGAGGCAAGTTGGGTTACCAAAATGAAAGATTTTCTAGACAAGGGTGAGTTGCCGCTTGATGAGGAGAGAGCTAAGCTAGTGAAGGTGACTTCTCCACGTTTTACGGTGCAGGATGGAATTCTATATAGAAGATCTTTTTCAAAGCCGTTAATGAGGTGTGTAGAGCCAGGGATGGTGGCTAAGATTTTATTCGAAATCCATGAAGGTGTTTGTGGAGGGCATCCGGGGGCGAGATCCCTTGCAGAGAAGGTTTTGTTCCACGGCTATTATTGGCCAAGCTTGAAGAAGGACGCGGAAGAATATGTGCGGAAATGCGAGAAGTGTCAAAGGTTTGGGAATATACCTCGACAACCCGCCTCTGAGCAGACGCCTATTGTCGCAACATGGCCTTTTGATATGTGGGGCATAGATTTGATTGGGCCATTCCTAAAGGCCAAGGGAGGATGCCAGCATGTAGTCGTGGCCGTTGATTATTTTACAAAGTGGACGGAGGCGAAGGCTCTGGCGACAATAAGCGAAGACAATGTGATTAAGTTCGTTCAAGAAAACATTTGGTGCAGATATGGGTTACCCAGGGCCATTGTTTCTGATCATGGAACACAATTTGGTAAGAAATTTGCAGCGGAGTGCCATAGGATGAATGTAAAGCATTGGATGTCGGCGGTGTACAGGCCGCAGTGTAATGGTCAGGCGGAGGCGGCAAACAAGCAAATTATTGCCGCTTTACGCAAGAATTTGGAAGGAAGAGGCGGTGCATGGTTAGAAGAGTTGTCAACTGCATTATGGTATGTAAGGACCACAATAAAGGGCTCAACTGGTGAGACAGCGTTCGCTTTGACCTATGGATCTGAGGCCATGGCACCGGCCGAGATGGCCTTGCCGACATACCGGGTGACTTATTATGATGAGGCGAGAAATGGCCAGCGACGGTGTAACGATCTTGATTTGATTGATGAAAGGAGGTTGCAGGCGAGAATGAGGATGGTAAATTACAAGCAGAAGATGAAGGCCCAGCATGATAGGCGGGTTAATAAGAGGTCTTTCAATATGGGTGATTGGGTGCTGAGAAGTGCAGAAGCCACGGGACCCAAGCCAGGCTTCACCAAGTTGAATGAAAAGTGGGAAGGGCCATTTCAGGTGTCTCAAGTTATTCGAGAAGGGACTTATCAGTTGAGGAGGCAAGATGGTGAAGAATTGAAGAATGCTTGGAGTGTTGATCATCTGAAGCGTTTTTACCAATAAAGTTGTAGCAAGTTTTTGTAGTTGCATCTTTTGATTTTTGCTCTAGTTAGCAAAAGCTGCGTAACTTTTCTTCTGGAGTCATGTGTTTTTGTTTATATCACATTGACAGAAAAGTTGTGTAGAATTTGCCAATCTAGAATGATGTAACTTGTGAACATGATGGAAGGGGGAAGGAATTATTCAGCGACATACTGTTTTATGATTATCATTTTTGCTAAAACTTGACAGATTTTCTGTTTTATGAAACAGTTAAGTGAAACGGCGAGATCAGAAAAAGGAAAGTGGTCAAAGGAAAGCAGCTTTTATAAGAGATAAAGAAATATGATAAAGGAGGCGACTGCTGAGGCATGGTGAGAAAAGCGAGGAGAAATCGTCGCCAACACCTGATCAAAGGGATGCGGTGTCTTGGTTAGAGACCAAGGCACCAAATGGATGCGGCGTCTTAGTTAGAGACCAAGTCGCCCAAATCGATGCGGTGTCTTGGTTAGAGACCAAGGCACCAAATGGATGCGACGTCTTGGTTAGAGACCAAGTCGCCCAAATCGATGCGGTGTCTTGGTTAGAGACCAAGGCACCAAATGGATGCGGCGTCTTGGTTAGAGACCAAGTCGCCCAAATCGATGCGGTGTCTTGGTTAGAGACCAAGGCACCAAATGGATGCGGCGTCTTGGTTAGAGACCAAGTCGCCCAAATCGATGCGGTGTCTTGGTTAGAGACCAAGGCACCAAATGGATGCGGCGTCTTGGTTAGAGACCAAGTCGCCCAAGTTGATGCGGTGTCTTGGTTAGAGACCAAGGCACCAAATGGATGCGGCGTCTTGATTAGAGACCAAGTCGCCCAAGTTGATGCGGTGTCTTGGTTAGAGACCAAGGCACCAAATGGATGCGGCATCTTGGTTAGAGACCAAGTCGCCCAAGTCGATGCGGTGTCTTGGTTAGAGACCAAGGCACCAAATGGATGCGGCATCTTGGTTAGAGACCAAGTCGTCCAAATTGATGCAGTGTCTTGATGAGAAGCCAAGGCACCAAATGGATGCGCCCAAAATTGTCACATCAAATAGTTGGTGAGAATCTATACTTGGGAGTGAGGCTGCCTAAAGACAAGCCTCACTTTTTTGAAGGGAGTAGTATGTATATAGAGATAGGATGGAGGGATGCAATCTTCGATGAACTATCGAAGCAAAATCCTGGCGTATCAAAAGAAAAACACGCGACATGTAAATGTTAATGGTGTATAAGTAAAGATTGGAGACAAGTCATAAGAAACAAGGCACTAAGCAAAGGATCGCGAAGGAACAGCGACAAAATAATTGCAAATTAATTAGAGGCAAAGACCTACTATTGAAATTAAGGTAAAAATCGTTTGCGACAAAATAAGGGTGCGAGAAACAAAAGACGGAAATTAAAATGCAGAAAATAAATATTGTTTGTTACAGACCAAGGGCAAGTTTAAAAAGTCTGGCGACGATTAGAGATTACAAAGGAAAGCTTACTGGCCATTGTAGGCAGCGTTAAGAGCATATTTGTTCTTTTGCATGAGGTCAAAAAGGGCGGGAATGATATTGTCGCTACGGGTCTCAGGAACAGGCCAAGCCGCTTTGCCGAGAACTGCATCTTCTGCAGCAAGTTGGGCTAACTCTTCTTCGCTAAAGGGCACCAGGGGATGTCCTTTGCGGCTTTTCTCGCTGTAGATAGTTTCAGAGCCCCACCTCGCTAACATGGCTGGGGTAATGGCGGGATTGGCTTCCGCGGCAATAGTCCTTAATGTGTGAAGGATGGCATTATCAAATGCATCCATTTCAGCCGTTTCAACTTTAGACTTAGCCAATTTTAAATCTTCCCGGAGCTTGGTGACTTGATTTGCTTTGACAAAGTCCTCATCCCTAAGCCGCCTATTCTCGGCTTCAAGCTCCGCAAGTTTAGCAGCATCAACTTTGTTTTTCTCGCTCTCAGCGACAAGCGTGGCCAGTTTCTCTTCTGTCTCTTTATTTTTCTTCTTCAACTCTTCCAAGCGAACCTTTCCCGCTTCGAGATCAGCATCTGCCTTAACGTTGAGATCCTTGAGCTCTTGAATGGAAGTATCTCGCCTGGATACCTTCCTTTTATATATATTCCGTTCACGCTCAGCCTCAGTAAGCTCTTCTTCTAACCTGATACACTTGTTGCTTAGGCCCAAAAGGGTGCTGCTGGCCTGTGAAAGGTGAAGCGACAATAAAAGGTTTGGATGAAAAATTAATTGTGGGAAATTCAAATGAAAGGAAGAGGAAATAAAGCTGTCTTACCAAAGAAAGTTGGATTCCCGCATGGTAGGCCGAATGAGCAGGATTCTCTCCTTTAACGTATGCAACCTGATCAGCATCGCTTGATCGCCTAAGGGCGGTGGAGCCCAGCAAGCAAGAAACCGTATCAAGTCGCTCAGTTATCAATCCCTTGAGCTTGGGAATAGCATTTGCTTCCCGGCAGAGGGCGACCATGCCTGCTTCATCTTCAGGAATTTTGAATCCCTCCTCTAACCAGCTGGCACGGCGACGAGGAATAGAGCGGGATGATGAAGGGTAAAGGGGAGAGGAGTTAGGGGCTGCTTCAGGTGGTTGAGCTGAGGGAGGTGGAGTGACGGATCTCGCAGGGTTATCTGAAGGGATCCCCTCAGTTTCAACTCCTTGTTGGTCAGAGGGAGCATCACCCTCCATTTCATTATTGGGGTCATCGTTTTCTTCTTCTTCTCTTTCTTCATTTTCTTCTTCTTCTTCCTCTTCATCTATTAAGTGGAGTGTCTCAACTTGTTCTCCAGAAGTGGGAACAGAGGCGGCTTTGCGTTGCCGTTTTTGAGGGCAGGAAGAGGTAGGAGGAGCTCTCTTGCGAGATGTTTCCGAGATGACCATCTCATCTGCACAAGTGGTTGCGATGGGGATAGTAAGGTTAGCAGGCAGGGCCTTGAGGCTGGCATTTCTGGCCAGGGCCAGGCGCTTGGCTTGCTGCTCCGACATGCTCTGAGCTAATCTTTTCTGATTCATATACATGGTCCTATGAACTGCAGGAAACAAAAGCAGGGTAAGCGACAATAAAAAGTCGACAATGCATAAAGAAAATAGGAAACAAGAGAAACCATACATTGAACTTCTCGCATGGCAGGGCACATGTTTTGACCATTCCCACAAATAGTGCAATCCGTGCCAAACTTGTAACCCGTGTGGCGTTCCCAGCCAGGCCAGGATTCAGTGAAGGTCATGGCAACCCGCGGAGGCATTGGCGGGAAGGCAAGGGAGAGTCCCACTTGGCTAAGGAGGGAGTGATCGGCAAGTATTTGTTGAATTGAAAATAAGGCGGGAGAAGGGTCAGTGGTACTGGCATCGGAGAGAAGCCGGATCATTGTCGCTTTCAAACGTTTTTCATCTTCATCTAGGGCCCATTTTTTATCAACCTTAGGGTGGATTCCTTTCAAGTCAGTAGGAAGAGCCCATCCAACGCGGGAAATAATGAAGAGTGGATCGTCTAACCAGTTGTGGACTTTGGAGGGAAGGGGAGTAAGAATTTTAGGTTGCTTATATTTGAGCGAAATTCGCAATTCTTGGGTTTTCTTATCCTTCTGTTGATAACCAGTGAACATATCCATAAGAAGATGAGTGGTGGGTTCTCGCCGAAGGGCGCGACAAATAGTTATGAAGCAGGTCAACACCCTAATGGCATTGGGGTGAAGCTCAGCTATGGCCGCTTGAGCTTTATATAGGACCAGGGAAATGAAGGGGTCCACTGGAATTTTAAGCCCAGCCTCTAATTGGGCGGGAAAGACTACTATACCATCCTGCCTGTGCCTAATTACGGAAAGGGACATCTCGCCATCATAAGGAGCTATGTGATAGTTGAGATGGTCAATGTTATATTTGGTATGGAAAGGAGTTATATGTGGATTTTGGGGAGGGTTATTTCCCGCTGCAGTTGAAGTGGATGGGATATTAGTCAAAGACGAATTCCCGCCAGTTGAAGTTGAAACACCAGGAGCTTCAGTGTGAGACATCCCGCCTGAATCAGAAGAAGAGATAACTTGTTTATAATGGTTCCTATTAGCTAAAGATCTCGCAGCGAGAAAGTCAGTATCAGAACTGTCAGAATATGTAGGGGGACCATAGAAGCGACAAAGATGTTCGCAAAGTTCGCGGGGAGTGAAAAATGTTTTGGACATGGGGGCTGAGGAATGAAGAAAACATTTTCCCCTAATTTCTACTGTGGCAATTACGGCGGGATCTACCTTATTGATCCTAAGACAATTCACTAAATCATCCCGCGGGATCCTTGCCCAGATGCCCTTAGTTAAGTAGTAAATACCCCCAGTCCTTTGACACTGACCATATCTAATTCGTCTAAGGCAATTTTTAAACCTAGCCATGGCGATAAACAAAAATCTTAAGGAAAACAAAGAAAACCAAAATCAAAGAGATTACCTGGAAAATATGAGGGATCGTTGATGAAGTCAAAGGCGGACTGTAAGTTCGCCGGAATATTCAAGGTCCGGCCGAAGGAGTGATTTTCCAGGGTGATTCAATGGATGAATCAGGCTAATGAAGGAACATTTATGAAGGGATTTCAAAGGGGAATTAGGATTTGGTCACTAGAAGGGGGGAAACAACAAGGAAGAATGATAATACGTTTGCCGGAAAAGGTATCAAGGTTGCCGGAAATCGCCTATAGGTTTTCAGATCAGGAGAAGGAAAAAGGTAAAAGTAGGGGTGGGGAGGTTATTTATATCAAGGGAATGTGAACAGGTTCGTAGGGGACAGTACAATTAATTGGCACTCAAAATTTTGAAATTCCCCCCATTAAATGATTTCAAAATTCAAAAAGTCTTTTCGTATGTCACATCACACCAACCGTCAGTCAGTGGAAAGACCTAGGAGTGTGACACGTGTCTTACAGATGACGTCATCGTATAACGCCTAGCGAGGTGGCTACTCACGGGCGGGAAGTAGTAAGCAATGTAAATTTCTCACCTGAAACATAAATGATTCAGGACTCGAAATTGGGGGCTTCTGAAGTGATTATTATAAATGGATTGGACCTGAACAGTTTAGAGGGTTCAATAGGCTTGGTGGGCCAAGTATCTCAGGATGGGCCATAAGCATCAAGGTAGATAAACAATGACTAAGTAAATGATAAGTAATATTCTGTGTTAAAATGGGGAAGATAACATTGTATGTACTATAGTGCGGCTTAGAGCGGAAATTAAATATAGGCGAGAAGATTGGGTGGCGAGAAGACAATCTTGCCCCCCCTTTGATTTTGGGTAACAAGAGAATCAGTTTAGAATAGGCGACCAAGCACGCCTTGTCGCTTTAGAGGGTTTGTCGCTAGGCGACAAATGTGACTGGTAGGTAATTATTGATTGGGGTATCTACACGTGGCACCCCCCCATAACTTACAACAGTGTAACATGATGGGACGAGTAGTACCTTTTACTGACTTTGAGGGTAGTTGGTCTAAAGTGGGTGAATGATTGACACGTGTCCTTTAAGGGCATGGTCCCCTTTACTGATTTAATATAAATATAGGGAATACATCATTATTATGTAAGTTCTACTCTCTCTCTAAACTATCTCTCTTCTCCATTAATTTAGACAACTTTTCTTTGATCTGAACTTTGGACTGATTCTCACGCCGGAGGGGTTTCACCGGAGTCACCCCCGGTTTAGTTCACTGTTATTTGCGTGTGTGTAGGTCTCAAATCGAGCCATCCCAAGAAGATCAGACGGAGTATCCATTGGAGTAGCTGGAGGTTCAGTTCCTGTGCAACACCATTTTTCATGGTAGCATCACATGGCAGTTGGGTTCTTCTCCCCAAAGAAAAGAAGTATACTCTCTCTCTCTCTCTCTCTCTCTCTCTCTCTCTCTCTCTCTCTCTCTCTCTCTCTCTGTGTGTTTCACCTTAAATTAAATTAGACTAACTTTTTGTACATTAGATTATGTACAATGGGTAGATGTAGGGCTGTTATACGAACCGAGTTGCTCGAGATCGACTCGAAAAAACTCGACTCGAATGAGCTCGAGTTGAAGTTCGAACTCGAGCTCGAACAAGAATTTTAACTCGTGAAATTTTCGAGTCGAACATGCTCAACTCGTGAGCTCGAGAAAGCTCGATTCGAACTCGACTCGATTCGAGTTCGACTCGATAAACTCGACAAAAGCTCAAATTTTACTATGTTTGATTTCATATAATTCATAAACATATAGTTTATAATGAGGAATAATGTCCAAGGGCCAAGGCCAAAACAAATTTTCTAACCCTTGGCTGCTGGTTATATAGGCAATAGGCCAAGCCAAGTTTGTTTTCATTTCAATGTGGGATAATGTCCAAGGCCAAGGGAGGCAGCCAAGGCAAGGGCCAGCCACGGCCGAGCCAAGCAAAGCCAAGGCCAAGGCCACGGGCTGTTTTAGTTTAATTTATTTTCGATGTGGGATATGTCCAAGAGGGCCAAGGCAGCCAAGGCGGCCAAGGCAAGGGCCGGCCAAGGCCGAGCCATGGCAAGGCCACGGCCAGGCGCCTCATTTTCTTGGTCTTTCTTTTCGATGTGGGATAATGACTTGCTAGGCCACGGCTAAGGCCAAGGCCGAGCCAAGGCAAGGCCAAGGCAAATGCAAATTTTTTTTTTTTTTTGAAAAATAAATATTTCATAAATTTATATATATATTTTTGAATATATATATAAATTTATGAAATATATTTAAATAAATAAATATTTCATAAATTTATATAAATTTAGAACACTGTTATTATTAATAATAATTTTTAAATTTTTATTAAGATCATTATTTTTTATTTAGGGTATAGGATATATATATATAAAATAAATTTATATATATATATAAAATAAATTTATATATATATTTTTTTAAATAAAATATAACAAATTACTCTAAAAAAATATATATAAGTCAATAAATATTATTTTTGAAAAATAAATAAATTATAAATTAAAATAAAATAAAAATAGAGCTAAACAAATTTTAAAAAATCAAATTAACATCGACATATTATTCCGCCGCTACTACCACCACTACTACCACTACTAGTCTACTACCACTACTACTATTACTACTACCACCACTATTACCACCACTACCACCATCACCACAACCATAACCACAACCACCACTACTACTACCATCACTAATTCACTATCACTACCACTACTACCCCTATTACCACCACCACTATCACTACCCCCACTACTACCACTACTACGTACCCCACTACCACCACTACTACCATCATTACTACCACTAAATCTACATTTAAGATTTAGGGAGTTTAAGGGATAGGGTTAGAGTTTAGGGTTTAGGATTTAGGGTATGGACTATGGAGTATATGATCCACTCAAATCTCATATACTTATACCCCAACCCCTAATTGTGGATCATATACTCCATACCTAAAACCCTAAACCCTAATTACTATACCCTAAACCCTAATTGCTATACCCTAAATCCTAAATCATATATTCCATACCCTAAACCCAAAACCCTAATTGCTATACCCTAAGCCCTAATTGTTATACCCTAAACCCTAAATCCTAAATCATATATTACATACCCTAAACCCTAATTGCTATATCTAAACCCTAATTGCTATACCCTAAGCCCTATACCCTAAACCCTAAACCCTAATTGTAGATCATATACCCTAAACCCTAATTGTGGATCATATACTCCTAATTGTAGACCATATACCCTAAACCCTAATTGTAGATCATATACTAAAATATCATATTTATGCTATGCCCTAAACCCTAATTGTAGATCATATACCCTAAATCCTAATTGTGGATTATACACTCCTAATTGTAGAACATATACCCTAGACCCTAATTGATGATATTTTTAACAAAATTATCTTAATATTTATTTTGGAAATGAGAGTATAATAATTTTAAATTGGTAACTGTTTTGGTCAAATTTCAACAATTATATTTTTGTGATGGGAAAAGTGACTAAAGTGATATGAATCTAGGTACAATGACTATCAAGTTGAATAGAAATGGACACAAGATGTTTGTTGACTAGGGAAAGCCCTTGAACAACTTGTTCGCCGGCACAAAACCCCGGGAGGATCTGGCTCCTGCCTTGACCGAAAGTTTACTAAGAATTCTCTTGAGATTACAATGCTAAGAGCGTATGAAAAAGGGAGCTTAAGCTAGTGAGGAACGTGTGTGTTCCCCTTTTATACCTCAAAAATAAACTAATTAACAAAAAAGAGGATTATGGGCCTATAAACTCGGAATTAGGGTTGATCCTTGGAGATATATCCGCACTCGTTCGTTTTGAGGAGGAGATAGTGATTTGTTTGCTGATGAAACGTGGTTGAACTGGTCTTCGCTTTCTTTGGCACGATCCCTATAAAATAGGAATAGCGTTACTGGTCCAATCTGTAGGAAACCAAGTGGTAAATGGAACAATTCAAGTTGTTAGTACCAAGTTGTTAAGTGTAAGTTGTAAACATGTTGACCGAAAAATGTAGGGCCCAACAATTGCCCCCAAACTTTTTGAATTTAAAAATGAGGAATAGAAAGAGACAAAAGAATTCAAAAAGTTTGCCAAATAAGGAAAAAAGATGACGGTTTTTAAGAGTGAAGAAAGGGACAAAGGAATTTAAAAATCTTGTCAAAGGTGTGTGAGAAAACGGCGGTTTTTAAATGGAAAGAGACGTGATAGGACAGTTTGAGTGGTTTTCCAAAGCAAAAAGTTGTGTTGGTTTTAAAGTCCAACCGCTTTTAAGTTCCCCACAAATAAATATACTCCTTTTCCAACTCTCCCTTTCACCAAATCAGAACAGTAATTTCAACGGAGGTTTTATAGGGAGACCCAAGGAAGACGACCGGAGAGGGAACCAAAATAGAACTTTCTGGTGAGTTACTTGTTTCCTTTTCAATTCCATCTTTGAATTTTTGTTTTAAGCTTGAAAAATGGGGAAGAGAAAGGTGGTAACTTTAATCGAGAGTGGAGAGGGTTTGCCCGCGGGTTTTCTCACCCAAAACATGTTGAAGAACCCTGAAAAAGAAAAGTGTAGAATCCCTGCTACTAATTTAGAAATCATCAAGAAGAATCATGCCATGGCATATGAAACTGAGTTTTTTACCCACCTTGACCTAACCCCAGAATGTTATTCCCCTGAATGGGTATGTTTCCCCGAATACCCCTTCACCATTGGTTTGAAATTCCCTTTCCCGATCTTAATCACCAAGTTCTTTGCTGCTACCAAACTTAACTATGCCCAACTTATGCCCCAAGGTTGGAGAAGCCTACAAACCCTCGTAAGGTTAAATGCAGAAACAGAGTTGGAAATAGGTTTAGAGGAATTCGCTCTCACAAATGAAATTAGGAGTTTTGGTTTAGGGAGGTATGGCTTTAGGGTTAGAACTGGTAGGATGTCCTTTCTAAATGACAATGTTGATACCGCTGATAGAGGGTGGAAGAACAAATTCTTTTTTGCCAAGAAGAGCACCCTGGTGAAGGATGAGGGTGCCAACTTCAAATGGAGGTCCCAAGGTAGTATAGGCAATTTTTCTAATTCTAATAATTCTCCTTAGTTAATCAGGTAACTAATTCTCCAATTTTCTCTTTGGCTTAGTTGCGAAATTGGATGTGCTCTTTCCTTTTAAGGACAAAGACGGAGGAGAATGTGAGCAAGATTTATGATTTGGACTGTTAGTGAGAACTTTTAAGGTACTACCGGTTCAATTTGTTGCAGATCAAGACGAGGAAGTTGGTCCTGAAGAAGTCCAAGAAACAAATCTTGAAGAAACTTTATCTGAGCCTACCCCAATGTCCACAGGTTAATTAAATACCTGAAATCTTTGCCTATCTCCAACTTGTTTCTAATTCCTTTATTTTGTTCTAACTTTTCAACCTTTTGCGGCCACCCTCTCTAAGGACACCGTTAGTCTTTGGCCTACTTCTTGCGGCTAGAGCAAAGAGTTTAGCAAGGCAAGACGGTAAGCCTCCTACTCCCGTGTCTGTTTGTGGCTAGCTCCGATATAATTGCATCCAAGAAGAAGGGGGATGCGAAGAAGAGAAAGCTAGTGGATCTTTGAAGCCACAGATACGAATGGTGACATGGATATGGGGAAGTTAGGTGAAAGGTTCAGAGTTGTTGTTGAGAAGGTAAAGATGAAGGGACTTTTGAATTTTTCCAAGGAATTTGATAGAATACTAATGCTTTCTTTTATGCAGGAAATTATGATCCCTATTGTGGCCCACATTGATGTATTGAAGATCAAGGCGGCAAGGCTCGATCATGAAGGCTGAGGAATCAAAGAAGGAGGCCACAAAAAATGCCAAGGAAGTGGAGAAATGGAAGAAGGAAGCAAACAAGCATGCTGGTGAAATGGAAGGTTTGAGGAGGGATTTTGAATGCTTAGAAAAAGAAGTGGAATCCATCAGGGCTGAGAACAAGGCTCACATGAAAGAACTTGCGGCTGCGGAGGGGGACTTTAAATTTCATGCCACCAAGACTTTGTTAGAGGCTCGAATTCAGATGATTGAAGAATATAAAAATGGGCAAGCCACAACTTGGAACCTGGAGGACGAGAGAAAAGTTTTGGAGGACCATATTGGGGAGCCAGCGAATGCAGAAGAAGTGAATTCCGCGGCCCTGGAAGCCCTAGTTGATGATGCTAACAAGGATCTGAACACCATAGTAGTTACTCCAAATGATCAAGGGGAGAAGACAACACTGGCGGCAGCAGGCCAAGAAGTTTGAAAAACATTTTAAAACTTTTGGGTATTTTTGGATGAAAAAACAATTTTTGTGTACCTCAGCTGGTACAACAAATGGGGGAAGTGTCCCCAAAAACAAGGTTTTTTAGTTTGTAATGGCTCATAGGAGCCGAGACAATTTATTTGGGGGTACTAGGTTGGTCTAGTACTCCAAGGTTTTTAGGGATTTGTTGGCTTATCCAACTCGTCCTTTAGTTTGCAAAAAATCTTTTGGAAAACACTTAATGGTTTTTTAGCAAAGTATCTTATGTCTCTGAGAGACGCTTGTTTGTTCTTTAGATAACATGTAAATGTTATAAACCGAAGGTAACATGAAAATGTTACAACCAATAGTTCACAACTTGAATAAGTGTGAAAACGTGCGCCCAGGCGAAGGTGTCAAAACCTTAATTCGTAAGAAAAGATGAATATCTTTTAACCATAAGTACCTTTGATCGTAGGTAATTCGTTTGAAGAGATAGAACAAGTATCGGCCGTCTGGCGTGTCAACAAGTTCTATCCCTCTCCATTAGAATTCCAACATGTATCGGCCGTCTTGGCGTGTCAACATGTTGAAATTTTCTTCTTCGAGTTCAAACATGTATCGGCCCGTGCTTGGCGTGTCAACATGCTTCGACCTTTGTCCTCCTCGAGGCTCAAACATGTATCGGCCGTGCGGCGTGTCAACATGTTTGTCCTGTTCCAGCTTAGGTCTCAACAAGTATCAGCCGTACTGGCGTGTCAACATGTTGAGCCTACTCTGTTTGCTCAAGTTTACACCTTGCAAAACAAATTCATGTTAGGGTTGGGCGTTAGCACAGCTAACGCCCCTCCGACGCTCAAGTCAGTAATGTTTCAATAATAGTGAAAAATTGAAATGCGTAATTGAACTTGACATAAATTTAAACCGTACTTGAGGAGTCTAGTTATAAATAACTGGACTTACATAAAATAAAGTTTCAAGTGGATAGCGTTCCAACTTCTAGGGATTCTGTCCCCACTCGGGGTTGACAACCAGTATGCACCTTTGCCAGCTTCAGCATCGATGAGATATGGGCCTTCCCACTTGGGAGCCAGCTTACTCGCATTCAATTCTCTTGTATTTTGAAATACTTTTCTTAAAACTAAATCACCAACCTGGAACCTTCTAACTCTGACATTCTTGTTGTAAGACCTAGCAATTCGCTGCTGATAAGCTGTCATCCTTATCTTGGCTAAATCCCTGATCTCATCAATTGTATCTAAATCTTGAGTTAACAAGAGGTTATTTTCATCTTGAGTCAATAAGCCATACCTTGCTGTGGGGACTGTCGCTTCAACTGGAATTACAGCTTCAGCTCCGAATACTAAAGAATAGGGAGTTCTACCTGTGGCTCCTTTAGAAGTAGTTCTATCTGCCCATAGCACAAGTGGTAATTCTTCAACCCATTTTCCCTTCTTCTGGTCTAGACGCTTCTTCAAGTTGTTGATGATCAACTTGTTGCTTGATTCAGCTTGGCCGTTGGCTTGAGGGTGGACAGGTGTTGACATGACTAACTTGATGCCCCAGCGAGTACAGAAATCCCTGGTCTTCTTACTTATGAACTGTGACCCGTTGTCACATACAATCTCTGATGGTACACCAAACCTGCTAATGATATTTTTCTTTAAAAATGAAATTACCTCTTTATCTCTTACTTGTACATAAGCTTCTGCCTCGATCCATTTCGAGAAATAATCGGTTAGAGCCAACATGAATACTTTGCCTCCGGGAGCTTTAGGCAACTTGCCTACAATATCCATGCCCCACTGCATGAAAGGCCAAGATGAGACTATAGGGTGTAGGGGCTCGGCAGGTTGATGCAAGATGTTGCTATGTCTTTGGCAGGCATCACACTTCTGTACGTAGCTCATGGCATCTCGACGCATGGTTGGCCAATAGTATCCCGTCTTGAGGGCCTTGGATGCTAATGCCTTTCCTCCAGAATGGTTCCCACATATTCCTTCATGGATTTCTTTAAGCACCACTTCAACTTGATCATTATCGACACATCTCAAGTAATGTCCTGCAAAAGACTTCTTAAACAGCACATTATCTATCAAAACGAAAGTCGAAATACGAATCTTAAAAGATCTAACATTCTTAATATCGGGTGGAATAGTTCCAAGTTGAAGAAACTCAATTACAGGTTGGGTCCAAGAAGGTTTAGCATCTTGTGCCCCAGTAGATGGTGTAACCACTTGAATTTCCTCAACTTGGTCTATTCTTTGGGTACTTAACATAAATAATGGGTATACTAGAATGCAACATTGATTTGCAAGTTGAACCCAAGTTAGCCAAGGCGTCTGCTTCTGCGTTCTCTTCTCTAGGGACCTGTTCCAAAGAGAATGATAGAAATTTCGAAGCTAAAGCCTTAACATGTTGGAGGTACAGAGTCATCTTGGAATGTTTCGCCATATAACTGCCATTAAAATGGTTAGCTAGCAATTGAGAGTCAACAAATACATTTAAATGTGTAATATTCAGATTCAAAGCTGTAGTTAAACCCATGATTAGGGCTTCATACTCAGCTTCATTATTCGTTGCACTGAATTCACAAGATACAGCTTGAGGTATGATATCACCTTGAGGAGATTTTAAGACTATTCCCAACCCAATCCCTTTGGAATTTGAAGCTCCATCGGTATACAGTGTCCAAAATCTAGGAACAGTTTTACCTTCAAGTTGTTGCACTTCCAGTTCTACCTCAGGCTGCAAACTTGGACTGAAGTCAGCTACGAAATCGGCTAGGGCCTGCGATTTGATGGCTGTTCTTGGCTCATACGAAATGTCATACGTGCTCAACTTGACTGACCACTTTGCCAACCTGCCCGACATCTCTGGCGTTCTCAACACATTTCTTATAGGATAATTAGTTATAACAGTTATGGATTGTGTTTCAAAATAATGACGTAATTTGGTAGCAGCAGTAGTTAAGGCTAATATTAATTTTTCAAGATGAGAGTACCTTGTTTCAGCATCCAATAAAGACTTACTTACATAGTAAACAGGATGCTGTTCACCTTGGGTTTCCTTCACCAATACTGCACTAACAGCATTTTCAAATACAGCTAAGTATAAATAAAGGTGCTCACCATGTTCGGGTTTGGCAAGCAAGGGTGACGTCACCAAGTATTCTTTAAGTTGTTTAAAGGCTGCCTCATGTTGGTCAGTCCATTGAAAGAGTTTGTTTTTTCTTAGTACTTCGTAGAATAACCTGCACTTATCAGATGATTTGGATATAAATCTATTCAAAGCAGCTACTCTACCTGTTAACCTTTGTACGTCCTTGATGTTCTTAGGGGATTCCAAGTTGAGAATGGCTTTAATTTGTTCGGGACTTGCTTCGATTCCCCTTTTGGTCACCATATATCCCAAGAATTTACCCGCTCTAACACCGAAGTTGCACTTCGCCGGATTGAGCTTCATGTTGAAGGCTTTCAAGATGTTGAATGCCTCAGCAAGGTGCTCCACATGATCCTCAATGTGCTTGGATTTGACCACCATATCGTCTATGTAGACCTCCATCGTCTTGCCAAGTTGGTCTTTGAACATTTTGTTTACTAACCTTTGATAGGTTGCCCCTGCATTTTTAAGACCAAAGGGCATAGAAATATAACAATATATACCTTCTGGAGTCATGAATGCTGTATCTTCTTGGTCTGAAGGCTCCATTTGAATTTGTTGATACCCGGAAGACGCATCCATGAATGTCAAGATGTCGTGGCCGGCTGTCTCATCAACTAGAGAATCAATATGAGGGAGAGGGAATGGATCCTTCGGACAGGCCTTGTTCAAGTCGGTGAAGTCCACGCATACTCGCCACTTGCCATTCTTCTTCTCCACCACTACAACGTTAGCCAACCACCTTGGGTACTGAACTTCTCTGATCATCCTGGACTTCAGAAGCCTCTCAACTTCATCCTTTATGATCTGGTTCCGCTCCTGGGCAAACTTCCTTCTTTTGACGGACGGGACGGATGGTCGGATCGATGTTCAACTTGTGAGTAATAATATCCTTGCTTATCCCTGTCATGTCTTCATGTTTCCAAGCGAAACGGCATTTACGGCTTTTCGGGAACTCGATCAACTCCTCTTCGATTTCGGACGGTAGGTCTATCCCAACTTGCACTTGGGCCTCGGGATTTGATGCATCAACAGAACGCTTTTTGTATCGTGCTCCATTTGCTTCAAGAATGTCCTGGGCCTTTTCTTTAATTGCTATGCTTGCCGAGGGTCGAGCTTGCTTTCATGTTGATCTTGTAACATTCCTTAGAGACTTGCTTTGGTTTCCCTTCAACTTGGCAACACCCCAAGGTGTTGGAAACTTGACACATTGATGGTAAGTCGATGGCACGGCCTTCATGTTGTGGATCCAAGGCCTTCCCAATATAACATTGTACGAGGAAGAGCACTCAATCACACAAAACCTCTCCATGGAATTCATACCTTCCAGGTAGATGGGCAACTTGATCTCTCCGACCGTTTGCTTCACCTCACCACTGAACCCTACCAGTACGGATGAATTCTTCACTACTTCGGACAGAGGGATGCCCATATCTTCAAGAGCATGAGTGAAGATGATGTTGACCGAACTGCCACCATCGATCAGAATCCGCTTGACCACACAATTAGCAATCTGCACCTGAACCACTAGACCATCATGATGAGGGTCCAACGTGTTGTCCTTATCTTCATCTTCAAAGGAAATAACATGACCATCGGTGAAGTCACGACGCCTTGAAGGCAATTCTGATTGATCTTCCTTAGAGCTTTTGGCATGACGCTTGGCGGCAGAGTAAGTTGTGCCGCAAATATGAGACCCACCTGAGATAACATTCACTACCTTGGTGGCCGGAGGGGGTGCAACTTTCTCGGGCCTAGATTGCTCCTCTGAACCAGGTTCTTTGGATTCACTCCTGACCCTCTTCTTGCCCAACAAATCCTTGAGAAGACCCTTGGATAATAAATGAGCAATCTCCTTCCTCAAGGCGAAACAGTTCTCGGTGGTGTGCCCGAAATCTTCATGAAATGCGCACCACTTGGACTTGTCCTTCCAAGTTGTTGACTGGTCATTCTTCTTGGGCCATCTTGCCTTTTCTCCAAGATTTCCCATGGCGCACAAAATTCCTGCAATGTCCACAGAAAAGCAATATTCAGAAATTTGTGGATAATCATTATCGTCACCTTCTTGATCATCATCTACAACATGAATTCTAGAAGGTTCAGTTTTAACAGGGGGTTTGCCCCTGTTGGACTTAGGGTGATGGGAGTCCGATCGTCTGTCAGAGGGCTCAAATAGAGGAGTAGGAGTCCTCCCAGTTGATTTCCCCATCGCCAAGCTATCTTCCTCCAATCGGATGTAAGGCAAGGCCCTGGTTCTGATTTCTTCAAGTTGTTTCGCAGGGGTCATCACCAACTCGTTGTAAAACAATGAGCTCTTATTCAAGCCTATGCGGAATGCCTCCGTTGCTGTGGACACGTCCAAGTTGGGTATAGTCACTGCCTCCTTATTGAACCTGTGCAAATACTCTTTAAGATTTTCGTTAGGCTGTTGCACAATTCTATAAAGATCACTAGTCAACTTGTCAAATGCCCTGTTGCATGAAAACTGATTAATGAACATATTGACAAGTTGAGCATAAGATGAAATAGAGTTTAGAGGAAGCCCTGTTAGCCATTTTAAGGCCGGTCCTGACAAGGTTGAGCCAAAGCCCCTGCAAAAACATGCTTCTTTAAACATAGGAGGGATACTTATGATATCCATTGACACCTGATACAGCAACACGTGCTCTGCTGGATCGGTACTCCCATCATACTTCTTCATATGAGGGACTCGAGAATTTCTTCGGGATCTCCACACTGCTATTCTGGCACAAAACGAGACTCGTTGTAGCAAGTTGAAGAGACTTGGTGATACGGCAAGTTGACTCCGTGCACGCTTGAACAACTCCTTAATGGTTTGCATTTCCTTAACAAGTTGGTTCTCTCGTGAAAAGAGGAGCATTATTAACTTGAGGTGCGAAAGTATCGAAAGCATTAAAGAAACTTCCTGTTTGCCCCACTGAGGGTGTAGCATAAGTGTAGCAAGATGATAGCGCAGGTTGGCTAGCTGGTAGGCCGAATCTTGGTTGCTCGATTGGAATGGATGTCACAATCGTGCTTTCCGCTGGCAAGGTGTTGGACATCGGGATATCTCCAACATGGCTCGGTCCCGTACTCCGCACCAAACAAAGATCTAGGAAGTAAAGGTGAAAACGGAGTGGATACTTGAGTCTCCGCTTGCTTCCCTTTACGCAGACTATCAATGGCATTGAATATCATGGTATTCGTATGCTCCTGATCATCCAACCGATCGCCTATTTTCTTCATCATGTCCGCCATATTGGACATTATCTCCAAATTGACAGCTTCTGCACTTGGAGGAGGGTTGCCTTGGGCATTGGAAATAGGAAGCGGCCGACTCTGACTGCTGGAAGATGGATTAACCATTTCTACTTGAATAATCAAAGCTTCCCACAGACGGCGCCAAATTGTTTTGGTCAAATTTCAACAATTATATTTTTGTGATGGGAAAAGTGACTAAAGTGATATGAATCTAGGTACAATGACTATCAAGTTGAATAGAAATGGACACAAGATGTTTGTTGACTAGGGAAAGCCCTTGAACAACTTGTTCGCCGGCACAAAACCCCGGGAGGATCTGGCTCCTGCCTTGACCGAAAGTTTACTAAGAATTCTCTTGAGATTACAATGCTAAGAGCGTATAAAAAAGGGAGCTTAAGCTAGTGAGGAACGTGTGTGAAAATACAGTGTGTGTTCCCCTTTTATACCTCAAAAATAAACTAATTAACAAAAAAGAGGATTATGGGCCTATAAACTCGGAATTAGGGTTGATCCTTGGAGATATATCCGCACTCGTTCATTTTGAGGAGGAGATAGTGATTTGTTTGCTGAAGAAACGTGGTTGAACTGGTCTTCGCTTTCTTTGGCACGATCCCTATAAAATAGGAATAGCGTTACTGGTCCAACCTGTAGGAAACCAAGTGGTAAATGGAACAATTCAAGTTGTTAGTACCAAGTTGTTAAGTGTAAGTTGTAAACATGTTGACCGAAAAATGTAGGGCCCAACAGTAACAAAATATTTATTTTGGATAGGAGGGTATATCAAGATGCTATTAATTTGTCAAAATAAATATTTCAAAATAATAATTTTAAATTTGTCAAAATATTTCATAAATTTATAAATATATCCAAAAAATATTCACATATTTTTATTATTTGTCAAAAATAAATAATATTTTTATACAAAAAAAGAATTATAATATTAAGATGCTATTTATTTGTCAAAAAAAATATATTAGAAATTGGTCTTGGCTCGGCCGTGGCCTTGCCTTGGCTGGCCGTGGCCTTGGCATTAGCCTTGGCTCGGTCGTGGCCTTGCCTTGGCCTTGGGCCTTGGCCTTGGCTCGGCCGTGGCCATGCCTTGCCTTGGCTGGCCGTGGTCTTGGCCTTGCCTTGAGGATAATATCCCACATCGAAATGAAGGCAAAGTAATCAAAGGTTTGTAGTTTGGCCTTGGCCTTGGCCTTGCTTTGGCTCGGCCTTGGCCGTGTGGTCTTGCCGCCTTGGGATGTTATCCCACATTGAAAGAACACCAAAAAAACCAAAGGCCTTGGCTATATAATAGGCTGAAGGTTTGAGAATACAAACCATTTGGCTGTGATTTTGGGCATGGCCGGCCATGGTGTGATGAATGTTGCCTTTTTCGCGGGAAAAATTCGATTTTTGCGTTTCTTTGAAAAACCAAATAAAATCGGAAAAAACGGAGTCGCCACGCCATTTTAATTTTGAGGGCCAAAACTTTGAAAAAAGCCCGAGATCAGAGATTTAGGTTCGGAGGTCATGTTACGCGTCGGGAAGGACGTTAGTGTGCACCCGACGCGCCTCGTAAAAACGAGTCTTCCAAGCTGAAAATCATTTGTGTGTGTGTGTGTGTGTGTGTTTTGGCCAAAATAAGTTGAAACTCAGAAAAGTAAAAATTGGGATATCTTTTTAAGACATTAAACTGATCCCATGATTTTTTGGAAGATTTTTGGATTGAGATTTGGTACTCAAAAGACCTTTTGAAGTTGAGAGCCATTTCTGCCAGAATGAAAAAGGCAGTGGACCTTTGATTTTGAAAGGGATTCAAGGGTCTTAAAACTTCATAATCTGGATAAACTCAGAGAATGAAAGTTGTTCTAGACACCTTAAATAAAGTTTGTGCGAAGGAATTTTCCATTTTGGAGAAGATTTGAGGGGTCAAAACCTTCTGGAAACCTCAGATATGAGATCTGGATTCCCAGAAGCTGATGAACTAGCCTCTGAAAGAAAATTTGAAAAGAGGAGTTTTACTCACCCAAAAAATAAAGTAAAAATATGTCTGGAAAGCTCTGGATGTTGGCTACAAAAAGTGTTTTGTAGTCAACACCAAATTCCAAGTTCATCTATGTCCAAAAATTAAGACCATGGACTGAGGTCTGAGAAAATTGCTACTGGACAGCAACTTCTCAAGAAAGAAAATATGATTTTAAGGGGGGTTTTGCATCCATGCTTGTCCCCATTTCCCTAGGTTTTGGTTAGTGATCACTAGACATTTTAGTGGTGAATCAACTATACCAAACCATCCTTGGGGTACATTAGGACTAAGCATTTCATTTGCTTGGGAAGGGGAATTTTATCCTTTGAAAATCAAGATTTAGTGCTTGAAAATGGTTTTTTAGGTTTTTGAAAGTGCATTTTTGCAAGTAAGCAAGAAAAGCTTTGAAAATAATGTTGATCTTTGTAGAAGATCATCCATGGAGATGGTCTTCCATGGTGATCTTCTTAGATCTAGAGAAAGAAGATGAAAGAACTACATTTTGTAGTTTGAAGATGCATGCATGGATGAGATTTAGGGTTAGGAAGAGGAGGGTTTACCAATCTTCCTTGTGTTCTTGAGTGTTTGGCTTGAGTGTATGAGTGTTTAGGGATTTAATATGAGAGTGAGTGGATGAGTATGAGTTGGGAAAGATTGGAGAGAAAAAGGTGACAATTCTTGAAGAATTCTCACTGTTTTCTCTCTATATTTCGCCAGAGGTTCGGTGCAATTGTGTTCTTTCTTCTTTTTTTTGTGACTGGAGGGCTCAATTTATAGCCCTCTCGAAAAACAAAGAAACTCATCCGCGCGGATGGATCCCCTCGCGTGCACTGTTCATTAAATGCAGCTTCAGCTTTGGACAAGGGGAATAATCTTTTTCAAAATTCAAATTAACAGCCAGTTTTTGTGTCTCCAGCCATTGCTATTTGTGGTTTTATTCTTTTGTTTTTCTTTTTAAGATTCTTTTTTAAGGTTTAACCTTAAATAACAATGCCCATTTTACCCTCACTTTGTTAGAAATGTTAGGATAGTTAGGAATTGTTAGAAATGTTATAACTTTCGTTAATTTTCTAACGAAAATTCTAACAAGCTCAAATTGGAGCACTTACAGTAGCCCCTCGGCGACGGCGCTTTCGAAGGAAGCGGGGTCGTCGATAAGAGTAAGGCTCCATATTTGGCAGGATGATCGAGTGATCGGGTGGCTGAACCTAGCGATAGGCTACCTACGTATCCCGAATGGGAATCAAGCCAGTCGTAGTTCGGGTCTTTGACCTTGGAGATGATGGCGTTTTAGGTGTCTCGAACCTGATGAGCGAGTTCTGATCAAGCCGGCTGCCGGAGAGAAACTTCTGCTGGGATAAGAGATGACCATTTTCGGTCGATGGCTATCCGCTCTACTGGGATAGGAATGACCATTTTCGGTCTCTGCTGGGGATGATTGCGATTTATTGCTTTTTAGTGATAGCGTCTTAGGTGCCTCGAACCTTGAAGATGGCGTTTTAGGTGCCTCGAACCTTGGAGATGGCGTTTTAGGTGCCTCGAACCTTGATGATGATGGCTTTTTAGGCGCCTCGGACCTTGGAGATGGCTTTTTAGGTGCCTCGGACCTTGATGATGATGGCTTTTTAGGCGCCTCGGACCTTGATTTGAAATGGCCTTTCGGTGGACTTCGTCTGCTGCCGAAGGAGAGGGTGACCGTTTTGGTCGAGGGGCTGGACCTAATGATAGGCTACCTACGTATCCCTAGTGGGAATCAAGCCCTTTCGTAGTTCGAGTTCTACTCGAGATTCCGTTGGCTTTTGGGATTCCGTTAACTTTCTTTGGGGATTTCGTTAGCCTTTCTTTGGGAAAATCGGACGTATTCGTCTGGGAAATCGGTCTTACGTTTGACTGCCGGGTGTGATTTTCATGAAAGATACGGGATCTCGTTATCTTTCTCGGGGCACTTGGTCTTACGTTTGACTGCCGGGGCAATTTTGATGAAAGATACGGGATCTCGTTATCTTTCTCGGGTCACTCGGTCTTACGTTTACTGCTTAGGGAATATTTTGATGAAAGATACGGGATCTGTTATCTTTCTCGGGGCACTCGGTCTTACGCTTTGACTGCCGGGAAGATTTTGATGAAAGATACGGATCTCGTTATCTTTCTCGGGGCACTCGGTCTTACGTTTGACTCGCGGGAATGATTTTGATGAAAGATACGGATCTCGTTATCTTTCTCGGGCACTCGGTCTTACGTTTGACTGCCGGGAAGATTTTGATGAAAGATACGGATCTCGTTATCTTTCTCGGGGCACTCGATCTTACGTTTGGCTGGGGATGATTTTGATGAAAGATACGGGATCTCGTTATCTTTCTCGGGGCACTCGGTCTTACGTTTGACTGTCGGGGGTAATTTTGATGAAAGATACGGGATCTCGTTATCTTTCTCAGGGCACTCGGTCTTACGTTTGACTGCCGGGGAAGATTTTGATGAAAGATACGGGATCTCGTTATCTTTCTCAGGGTACTCGGTCTTACGTTTGACTGCCGGGGGTTGTTTTCTTGACAAGGGGCTGACTTTGGTTAACTTTGGTTAACTTTGTCAAGTTGGGGACTGAATTGCAGAGTCCTGAAATTTTAAGGGGCAAAAGGGTCATTTTGACCCTGACAATCCCATCCGCGCGGGCAGGAATGGAAAGCCAGGGGTATTAATTAGGGCCAACGCCCTTCTTCTTCCTCAGTCCAATTTTCTGAAATTGTCGAGAGCAGAGAGAGAAAAACTGCAAAATCCGCCATTTTTGGCCATTTAAGCTTCAAAATTCTTCCGATTTCTTCGATTTTTCAAGCAATGGAACACGGGGAAGGCGCTTTTCAAGGCCAAGGACGTGGTCCCATAGCGGAGAGGCGATTGGAGCTCGTCCGGATGAGGAGGCATTACAACCTCTCGCAATCGGTTACGGAGGAGCATTATCCCGATGCTTGGCAACATTGGGCTTCGGATCCGCATCTCCGAACGGTATACTTTGAAACCCTTTGATCCCTTTGTTGATTTCTTGTTTGAAAATTTTAGGTGATTTTTGAATTTTTTTTTTTTGAAAATTCGAATGATTGATGTTCTTGGCTTTGAATCTTGATTTTGATGCTTTGCATGTTGTAATGAGCATATGAGTAACCCAAAATGTGCACTTTGCTTGGGAAAAAGAATTGGCATTTTTGCCACATTTTTTTTTTGATTCGAAAATTACCTGTGAAAATTCGAAGAATTGTGATTTTTTTTTGAAATTGATATGCAATGTTGCAATGAATTTGTGAGTGTCCCAAAAATGTGCATTTTGCTTGGGAAAAGAATTGGCATTTTTGCCACATTTTTTTTTTATTCGAAAATTACCTATGAAAATTCGAAGAATTGTGATTTTCTTTTTTGAAATTGAATATTGCATGTTCTTGATGATGATGATTTTTTTTTTTGAAATTGAATTTTGATATTGATGAATGATGATGCAATGCATGCATTTTGTTTGGAAAGAATGGGCATTTTGCCAATATGAGATGTATGCATGTTTAGGATTTTTTTTTTTTTGAAAAGTGGGACGGATTTTTCCTCCCGTTGCATGTAAGGTGGATGATATGCATGTATGCATTTTTTTTTTTGAAAATGGGACGGAGTTTTTACTCGCGTAGGAATGCATCTCCTTTTTTTTTTTGATGAATGCATTGGGACTTGCTGAAAATTGTTTTCTTTCATGCGAGAAAAATGGGGCTATGCTCATTGTATGCTGTTATGCTGTCGAAAATTTTTTAATGTGTATGCTTTCTCTTTTTTTTTTTGTAAATGCAAATACAATTTTTTTTTTTTGACATTTTCTCTCTCCTTTTTTTCTTTTTTTTTTTACAGGGCGGACACCGTTTTGTGACGGAGCAGCTGAGCAAAATGAAGACTCGAGGATCGGTGGAGTCTGTGATTGACTTGTGGGACCGGCTTCCGAATGCGGGCCGAGGAGCTTTGTCGAGTCCGAGACAGATTGTTGTCGAGACGGGGCTCTGGGAGTTCGTCGAGTGTTTGAGGGGACTGGTCAAGTTTCCTAAGAGCAAGGGCTTGATGTTCGCTCTAGCGCAGCATTGGTGGGATGCGACCCACACATTCCACTTCTTCTGGGGCGAGGCGACTGTTACGCCTTCTGACTATGCTGCGATCACGGGTCTGTCCTTTAATGGACGCAGCATCGAGTGGAGAGATGGCTACAGTGACGCGGACCTGCAGGATCTTCTTGGATTTTCCCCTATTCCCAAAAAGGGGATGGGGATGGAGTATGCCGTGGTCTACGGTAAGATTGTGGAGACCATAGCGAGTTACGAGGCTGGGGAGGATAGGTTCACGCCAGCGCATTGCTAGGTCCTTCCCGTGGTTTACTTTCTCGAGCACGCTCTTTGGTCATGCCGAGGGGACGGCGGTCTTTGCCTTGCCGAGGTCCTTGGAGGACATGGAGACGGTTGGAGATATTTCCCGGGGGAGGCCGGGTCGGGCCGAGCTGTACTTCGCTCTTGATAGATACAGCCGGAAGGCTGTGAGCTCCTTGTACTGCTTTGAGTTTGCTCTGGAGGTATAAGCTCTCTTTTTGCTTTTCCTCTCTCTTTTTTTTTTGAGATTGTACTTGTTTAGACAGATGCACATTTTTTTGTAATAATTTAGGATTATTAATGCTTTTTTTTTTTGGAATGTAATTATTTAGGATTATTATGTAATGCAGTGTGAATGCAATGTTGCATGAGCCTTGTTTTTTTTTTTTGCAAGGGTGTTAGTGTTTGACCGGTTTGGGAGGTTTTTTTGCACCGGTTTCGAGCAACCGGGACAATATTCCTCTTTGGTGTAGCAGCTTGGAATTTGCAGATTTTTCGATGAAAATGACATGTCCGCGCGGAGGGGACCTGCGTCTCGACACCGCCCTTTGATTTTGCTTCAAATCGCTTTGCTTTATTTCAAATTCAAATATCTTCTTCAACCTCCAAATTCAAACACCATTTTCGGGAGGAAGAGAGAAAAAACCATGGAAAACCTTAGAAGAGCTCCCTCAAAGTTATCCCAAGAATCCCAAATGTCATTTTTCAACAAGTTCAAGGATTGGTCCCGGGAAATTATGCATGAGAGAAGGTCTTTCTTTGAAGAACGGTACAAGGTGAGGTGCTTGTGGTCTCTCAAAGAATTGGTTCCGGATTATGACCTCTTAAGAGCTTCTTCTTCGTTTTGGGATACTAGAAGGCATGTCTTTTGCCTTTCCTTCAACGAGATTGTTCCGACCGGAAGAATTTCGCCTTGCTTGGAGGTCCGGAGGTGGAAGAGATAGCGGTCCCTTTACCCGGAGGGGCTTCTTTTGCTGACAGATTGTGCGTCCTCCTTCATCTTTCCCCGGAGGAAGCGCAAGGTATGATCCGCGGTTCCGATCATCTCGATATTTCCGGTCTTCCCGACAGATTTAGGGGCCTAGGCTTGGTGGATGATGCCTATTGGGATGCCTTTGCACTTTGTATGTTTGGCACCCTGTTCATGGTCTACTCCTTTCGGGATCCGCCATCGGTCTCGCCGGATGTTGTCGTTCACCGTCGCCCGGGCGTAGATGTCGTTCCTTTGATTCTTGGGGAGACTTTTCATGCTCTCGACAGATTAGCTACCGGACGGCGGTACATGCACGGGGGCAGCCCGTTTCTCTTGACCCTGTGGCTGATGGAGCGTTTGGGGGTTCTTCGGAAACCTCTCGATATGATCGTGCCTTGGACTTTTGCCAGAGAGGTGTTGATGTAGATTTTGATGATCGTGGCTCGTGGGAGCGTTGGATGGCGGGTCGCGATCGAAGATATCGATGGTTGGTGCCTCTTTGGCGGGTGGAGACTCGCAGAGTGCTTCAGACGGGTCCCATGTGGTTATGCTTCCGGGCTTTCTCACCCGCTTCTACATTCCGGCTCCGGTCCTTAGGCGCTTTGGCTTGGAGCAGTTCCTTTCGAGGGCTTTGATGATGTAGCCACCAGGTGGTGGCCTCGTTTCCATGGATGATCCCTCGGTGTTTCCATTTCTTTCCCGAGCATGGAGGCATGATGCCTTTCCTCCTCGGGTCATTCTCAGCGTCCGAGACCGATGTTCCCGACCACTTGGTACCCGGATTGGTACGAGGGGCATCCGGGAGAGACTCGGATGGCTATTTTGAGGCGGCGTGAGGCCATTATGGGTGCGGAGGACCGACTCAAGCTTCGAGAGGAGGAGGGCCGAGGCGAGGGCCAACCTCATGACAGAGCGGAGACGCCGTGGATCGATTATGAGGCTTACGTCAAGAGACAGGAGAGGAGGGCTCCTATGTTACCGCCTAGGTTACAGTGAGATGAGGGATGACGCTAGTGGATACTAAGGCCCCGACAGAGGCCGGTTTGATAGACCCCGTGCTCCTATACCGAGCTTGGTAGGAGGAATACCGACATTTTTCCTGGCTCGTAAGAGAAAGACTCGGAGGGGGAAGAAGAAGGGAGAAGCCGCACGAGTGGCTTGGAGTGACTCGAGGTTTCCAAGTATCCCTTTCTTGCCATGACGTACACATTAGTTTGATTATGTATCTTAGTTTTCTTTTAGCAGGTTGCCGCGCTGTAGGAATGAATAGGGCTTAGACTCATCAAAGAGCTTTTAACTTGTAATGAATATTTGAATTGCTTTAGAGTTTTTCGAGACGCTTTCATGGTCTCGACCAATTGTATTGATGCCAAAGTATGGCTTTTATTTGTGCTTTAGACCGAACCGTTTCCGCCGCCTACGTTCCCCTCATTTTGAGGAGCTCAGTCTTCGTAGTTCAACCTCGGTGAACTCTTTTTGTTTTTTTTTTTGTTTTTTTTTTTGGTGCAACCCCTCGTTTTTTACCTAGGCCGCCCTTTTCGGTTTCTAACCTAGTTGGGTATTACTCTTTTAGCACTCTTTTTTTTTGTTTTTTTTTTTGTTCTTTTTTTTTTGTTTTTTTTTTGTCTTTTTTTTTTGTTTTTTTTTTTTGTCTTTTTTTTTTTGTTTTTTTTTTACGCGTAGTATCTCGCAGCCTTGTCACCATTCACCGGGTGTACAAAGGGATTCCCATCGAGGTCCGCAAGTTGCATGGCTCCTCCGGAGAAGATCTTCCGGACGACATATGGCCCGACTCCATACAGCTCCCATTTGCCGAGAGGGTTGATACGGACCGGGGCTTTTCTTTTAGAACGAGATCACCTTCTCGGATCTCCCGATGCTTTACTTTCTTGTCGAAGGCTCGCCATTCTTCCTTGGTAGGCCCGGATGTGTTCCATGGCCTTCGCCGGCGTTCGTCTAGAGGGCCGGTTCGTCATGGCGACTGGAGCCATTCGACCTCGTTGATTTGGCTTTCCAAAGCATACGGAGCGAGGGATCTCTAGCTCGATTGGGAGTACGGCTTCCATTCCGTATGTGAGGGCAAAAGGTGTTTCCCGCTGCCGTTCGACCGATGTTCTCGTAGCCCCATAGTGCTAGGTGTAACTTCTCGGGCCAATCTCTACCTTGGACACCATTTTCCTGATGATATTTTCCAGAGTCTTGTTTGCCGCTTCGACGGCTCCGCTGGTTTGGGGCCCGTAAGGAGATGACTTGTGACGGGTTATTCGGAATTCCGCCAAAGAACTCCGTCACATTCCCCTTCGAAGTGGGATCCATTATCTGAAATGATTTCGACCGGCAACCCGTATCGGCACATGATGTTTTCTTTGATGAAGAGGGCAACTTTCTTTGAATTGAGGATTTTGTAGGATTTTGCAGAGCATCCTTTCCACTTCCTTCGAAGAAATGACCAATCTGCGTCTCTTTAGGCTCTTCCGCAGTTCCCAAATTCACACTCGTCAAAATCTCTTCGGCAGCTTGGGCTCGATTTTCCTCTTCCGGACAACCTGCTTAAAGATTTTTTTTTTTTTTTGTTGTTTGATTTTTTTTTTTGTTTAATGTGTCTGCTTCTTTATCTAATGAATTATTATTAAAAATTTTTTATTAATTAATTCATCATTAGTGGCAATCAAGGGATACTCAGAGAGGTTCGTCATTTCATTGAAAAACGAAAGGGAATACAATGCTTGCTACGCACTCGTAGTCTTCAGCGTAAGGCCATCTGGACGACCCTAGAGACTCGATCTTAACAGAGAGACTCGGGAGGACTTGTCCTAGATTGACACAAAGGGACGGGGTACCAATCCAAGCTTGGTGATCATTTCCTCCTTAGTCGCGGACGGCCCGAGAGGTTTTCCCAATTTTTAGCGGCTTTTGCTGGTGGCCTCATGACTCGGGAACTGTGGCCGTTTTTGTTTTCCTTCTCAATTGCCGCTATCATCTCTTGGACCGAGCCGAGATCAATCAGTCCGGCACTGGACTTCTTCTTCGAACAATTGCCGCATAACTGCACCATCCCAACCATTTCGAGGGAAATTCCGTGGCCTTAGCTTTTGGCACCGTCGCCCGAATTCGTGTTTCGGATCTTCCCGGGCAAGAGGAATAGTGGTTGTGAGCTTCTCGAACTGCTCCACTGTGTCGTGCACGCCTCGAAGGTATACTCACTCTTCATGGTAGTGGTAGCCCTGTGTATCTGGGTAGGTCCAGAACATTCTACGGACCGGGTTAGCCTTGGTTCCTCTAAACTTGTTGAGGCTATCCCGTAGCTTTAGCCATCCTTCCGTAGGAGTGGGCTCTGTGATGTTTCCCGGTTGTGTGGGACCCTTTACAAAGTAGTCACCAAATTAGGACCGAAGGGGAGAGATTTAGGGTCAGTCAACCGGGATCTTTCCCGTGGCAGCCTTCAAATCTCTTTCCCTTTGCAGTTGTCCACCTGGGAGGCCTCATATCCTGTGCCGTGGCGAGTATTTTGTCCTTTTACTTCGATGAGTTTGAAAGTTCCTTGTTGGCGCTTCCCCAAACCGAGGCCACGTAGATAGCTCATTTTTCTCATCATTTTCAAGACCGTGGGATTTTATCCCGAGTGACCGTCGATCTATGTTGCACACTTGGGCCTCGGGAGGCTCGACCGTGAAGCCCGTTAGCATGTGACCTTCCTCGTCATGTTTGATTTCCGTAATAGGTATTCCGCCCGTATCCGTGCCCTCTAAAGTGACTAAATCCCCGTAAATGGTCGTCGATCCCCATTCGAGACGAATTTCACACACTCGGTGGAGGCTTCGAGGCGACCCTTTGACTTGGTGCAGCCTAAGGTCTTCCCACAGGCATTGAAAGTAATCGGATGTCGATAACCCGGAATTCCACAGTATCAATTTCGTCCAAACCAGAGGTCTAAAGTAGCAACTCCGAGGACTGGCCGATGTTGAGTCGTAAGCTTGACCGTGAGAGAAGAAGGCTTCAAGTCTCGTATTCTTGATATCAAGCAAGCTCATGATCTTTGGCCGGAAGAATGTTCATTCCGGACCCATTATCAACCAGACCCGAGGGAGGCGTCGTTCATCCAAACTGGACTGTGATGAAGAGAGGCTCATTATGATCACCCCAAATTGAGGGAGGTCGAGATCTCGTGAAAGTGATTATGTTCCCGTAGTGGATGTTTCCAATCACCGTACCACATCATCGGGAGTAGCATCAATAGGCACGAGAGTGCGAGCTGTGCTTTCTTCCAAACTTCTTCGCCATGGGGATAGGACGAGTGAGTAGAGACCAGAGGGAAATGTTGGCCTCGTGTTTGCTTCCAACCGGTGAGCACGGGATCCTCTTTTTCGTGGTCCGGAGTTTCAAATTGCCTTAGCATAGGGGCGGCGATCTTCTTTTGGTGCTTGGTCTCGTGGCCTTCTTATCTACCTTGGGATTTCCTTGGAAAATCTCGCCTGCATCGGGTCAACAGATTAACTTTCTCATCAGCCGTCTCTTGACCGGATTTCTTCAAGGCCGCCAGGTCAATGGGGAGCCCTTTTGGCTATTGGCCATTGGTTCGCGAGCCCGGCAACGGTGCGGGCCGAGCTTGAGCCGCATCGCTCTTCCCGGGCGGCCCTTATAACCGCTTCCCAAGTCACGGCTTCGAGTCCTGGGTCGTGTTGTTGCCCTCGATGGCCCACAGAGCTAGGGCGTCCTCCGATTCACTCTCATGGCCGGCCTTGCTCATTGTTATCATGCAACAAGAGTTGCTATTGTCGGGACTCGGCGGCTTTTCGATTTCATCCCTCGATGGCCCACAGTAGTCGTGGCTATCACCTCCATCTCATCGTATATCCTTTTTCTTTCGCCTTGCAGTAGGGCAGCCATGTGAAGGATAGGCAACGTTCCTTCTGAGCTTGAGGTAGCGGCTCGATAGATCTCGTGTCCAAATAAGGAGCACCCGGGTCCATTGTCGGGCCCCGTAGCAATTAGAAAGGCGTCATGTGGACTCATAGGTACGAAGGCCACCGGGGAGACGTTCGTATCGATAACCCTTTTCGTGATTGTGCATTCGCCGCGCCGAGCGGCCCGGCCGTGACCCTTACTTGTTACGCCATCCGTTCGTGGGAAAGAAGAAAAAGATCCGATAACGTTTACGAATTCTTCATCTTCCTAAGTGGCCGAAACCCTCCATTTTCGACTCGCTTCAATAAACCCTCTCCATTCACCATTCAGATTCTTATAAGGAACGTTGTGTTCTAGGATTTCGGATATGTATGGATCTCGGGCGCGGGCTTTGCTGTCCCTCATCCTCCTGGAGTATCCGGCATTGGCCACAAATGCATCTTACAAGTGACACCTCGTAGGGTCTGTCTCCATTGGTATCCGATCCGCATTTCCCGGCGGTCCTTCATCATTGCTTGCCGATAACCAACCATCGTGCCCGGCTCCCATGGGCTCATGATCATTCCGCATTGTTTCCGGATCTGGGGCCTCGCTGACTCTTCACTCGCCATCATCATCGTCATCGCTGCCGTCTAATCTTCTTCCCATACTACCGGATTTCGCCGAGAGGGAGCGCGATCAAACCCGTTAGGAAGAGGGTGCGTGCAACCGCAAAGTTGTCATATGCTCCCATTCCCTAAGTGACAATTGTGACTCGCCTTTCTCCTCCCGTAAATTGCGGGGGAAGAGTGAGAGGGGTGGCACGTATTTGACACTGTAGGATATAGAAGGAATCCTCCTCTTCCGATTCTTCACCGTTCTGGATCATATTCCGGGCTCTCCTAGAGCCAATTTGCGTAAGTGTACTAGCTCCGTATGCTCTTCGGCCTCTTTGCCGATAAGCCCCAAGACGGTGCTCGCCGGAAACTTTCTTGCTCAATCTTTCTTGGACTGCTCTAACCATCTTCAGTATAAATAGTTCTTTCATGTTCTCGAGCGGAACAGCCCCAGCTTCTTCTGTATCGGCCTTCCCTTCACCCGAAAATAGCGGGCCTCGTATTCTTGCAAGGAGTCTCCGACATGAGACCAAGACGGGTTGATTCGTTCAATATCCTCAAGGCCGAGGGGAATCCGACCAGATCCTCGACGAGATTCGCCACGGTATTTGGGGACCTTCACGCATCTTCCCGGGCGTGTGAAGATTCTCCGCATTCAATCATATTCACTCGATTATGGTTCCGTGGCAATGATTTTTGATCGTGCTGGGCCCCTGGGCCTTCCAACTTTCCTTGCTCTATTAGCCCCCGAATTGCCTTTTTCGAGTAAAGCATTGCCGCCGATGTCCGTGAGCTTGATGAAAGGCACAATACTTTGTAGTATCCACGGGAGCATTCGGATTTCGGGTTGGAAATTCTCCAAAGGCCGCAAAGAAGCCTTCTTTCACCAAATCCCCTAAAGATGTCATTCAGTGGGCATTCCAAAGTTTTCGAGATTTATGACCCGCGGTCCGGGCTCTACCGGCTTCCCGGGAGCAAAAGGAGTCGTGTTATTTCATTCCCGTCCCGCATAGTTAATCGTCTCTTTGCCTTTGGCAAGTGAGCAGGTGTTTGCAGGAGGAGCCCGATATCTCGTAGGCGTGCAAAGAATGGCTGTCGATTGTAGGTCTTTTCAAACTTAGCCGCAGAGTTAACCATGGCCCGCAAGTCTCGAGTATGGGAAGTGACCGAGGAGGCTCTCGATGTGGTTTCAAGCATGACCGGAAGATGTCCAGCTTGTTCCTCTTCGGAAGGAGGGATGGCCATTTCACCGAAGTTTCGCATTCCACCGCTTGTAGAAGTCCCCAACATTCTCATCAGACGCCGCACCGTTGTTTGTAGGTCAACCCTATTTGTTTCCCATTCCAAGTTGGCCTTATATTTTTCTCGTGAAGGCATTGGTAACTGGTCCTACGTAGCCCTCGGCTTCGTGTTTCAAACTAAGAACCACTTTAAGGCACTCGGACTTCAAGGATAGATCGAAATAGTCACCAACCGCCGATTGGTACATCCTTCGCTTTCATCGCCAAGGTATATGTGTCCAAATGGGTTTTGGGGCATGCGGTCCCATCAAAGAGATCCAGATTTGGCATCACGAATTTGTGGGGCAGAGGAACAATGGAGTCCGGCCCCAGAGGCCTAAGGCGCGACTTCTTGCGCCGCCCGGCGATCTCGCGCTTTCATTTCCTTGTGTTGTTCCATGAACCAAAGCCGATGAGGGTCTTGTGGCGGAACCATGGCATTCAAGCCAGCGGGCCGAGCTAGAGAGAGGAGCTACCACCGGAGGCAGATCGGTGGAGGGAACGGCCGGTCCGGGGACGTAGGTGAAAACCCGTCCCGGCCGAGTTACCCTGGGAGCATGAGTAGGAGCTCGAGCAAAAGGATAGAACCTTGCGGCTTGCCGTTGATTTTCAACCGGCAAAGTAGGCGGGGGCAGCCCCGATGTGGCCTGGATAACTTGGATTTCCAGAGTGGGGCCCGTAAGTAGGCTTCGAGTGCGGGCCGCCGTCCTGATTGTTGAATTGCATGGCCGCTCATGCGAAGGTGTGTAACCCGGGGGTACTGCGGTCCCGGTGATTCGGATGACACCGGATGGAGGCTTGGTAACCCATAGAAGTCTCGAGTGAGGAATGGATTTGTGTGAGGAGCAAATAACTAGTGCGTTCGAGGAGGGGCTCGATCGTGGTCCGTAACTGTTGTGGCGGCATTCCGAACCGTGGCTGCTGGCCGTGAAGGTCCGGATTGATCGGTTCCGAACCGAGGCGGGATCCCGATTAGTTGTGGCATTCCTAGATAGCCCCAACCATGAGAAGATATTCCGTACCGATTTTGCCCCCACCGATTCAGGCCGTCCGGCCGCATGGATCCTAGTGGTCTCGTGGTTGGGAGTCCGGGCCGACCCGAAAATCGAGGAGCATGGGTTCTGTAGTGGCACCATAGGAGGTGGGTGGCGGCATCCCGGTGTAATCGTGGCGACCGAGAGTGGGGTTGGCATCCTCGTCTTCTTCCACGGTGAAGGTGCCATCGGATTGAGGCTAGCGGCCGACCGTGACTCTTAATAGCCTCCATAAGGCCGTTTAGCCGTGCTTCCCGTCGTAACCTCATCTCGTTCGCTAACCGATTCCACCGTTGCTCTATCTCGAGGGGTCCCTGGAGGCGGAGTGATGTTATCCCCATCATTACCGCCGATGCGTACATTCAAACCCGGAGTCGGAACAAATGGCGAAGCCGATGACGCGCTCGACTCTTCCCAACCGATCAAACGGTGACTCCGTGCCCGAAACCAAGCTTTGTGCGGAGTCAAGCGGGGAAAGGACATGAAGGTTCGATGTCCGGGAATGGAAGGAGGGTAGGTGTTTGGGCTTTAGGCTCATGCAACATGCGCTATTTGTTCACGTTTACTTAAAACATGTTTTATTAACCTAATCGGTTGGAAAAGATTGCTCTTCTTTTTCGCAAACTACTCGATTCCCGGATCATGGGCCCCGTCACTACGTCTATAAGCCCTCGTATTCCACCCGTATTTCGACCTCCTGTGGCGGATGCCCCGGCGAGGGTCCTATAGGGCAAGCGGGTCCCACCGACCGAAAGAAAAACGATCCTAAAAGTCGGCGGGTAATCGAGTCTTAACGAGCATTCGATGTAAATTACGGACAAAGCCGACGTCGAAAGTCAAAATCATGTCCGAGGGCTCGACAAAAGTCGGCATGATTTGGACCGATAAGCGTCCACGATTGATCTTGACTTGTCGTCGCTAAGCCGTAATTAGGCATGGAATAGTCATTAATTCTTGATGACTCAAAGGTCAATGCCGGGAGTCCGTGTATAATTTGTGCCGCCGAGCCGAAGTCAAGGCGCCGGTCAATATCTTGGTCAAAGTCTCGCGGCGGAAAACCGGCGTAACTTCGACCGATTAGGGACCCGAAGATATTGAGTCGGTATGCCGACAAAGGCTTGAAAGGAAAGGTCTATACACTGACAGTGGCATGACACGCACTTAATTAAAACCAACCGGTCTCTGACAAAGTGTGTCACGGACAAGTGCATGGTCGACACGAGGCTCCATGGGATGTTTGGGTAGTCCCGTGCTCATCCGAGAGGCGTAATAAGACCAAACGGACCGCGACAAGGATTTCCTGTTAAGGACGTGAGTGTGCGTACGGTCACGTGCGCGTAGTGTGCAAGCAGTCTATATTCTTTTTCTGAGTAAAATAGAAATTTTTTTATGTGTCTTAAAAATATGATGCATGATTTTTTTGGAAATTTTCTTTTTTTTTTGAAAATCCTTTTTTTTTTGAATTTTTTTTTTGAAAGTTTTAATGGGCACATAAGCACGAAAATTCCGACAGTTAGGGACATTATTCCGACAAATAAAATTTTGACTTTCTCCGAGGCGGCCAAAACAACATGAAAACCGTGCAAAAATCAACACACACACAAAAATGATTTTCAAAGCCTGGACGGAAGCTTGACCCTCAAAAGCTCTTTTTTTTTTTTGAAAACGGTGATACCGGTACGTGGGATTGTTAGACCACAATTTATCCCCGACTCGTGTTAGGAGGCGATAACGGGAAATTTAGTGGTTTCCACCAATATACCGAATACCATTTTTTATTAAAAGCTTAGTCCCCAAATGAGTCGCCACCGTGATGAATGTTGCCTTTTCGCGGAAAAATTCGATTTTTGCGTTTCTTTGAAAAACCAAATAAAACCGGAAAACGGAGTCGCCACGCCATTTTAATTTTGAGGGCCAAAACTTTGAAAAAAGCCCGAGATCAGAGATTTAGGTTCGGAGGTCATGTTACGCGTCGGGAAGGACGTTAGTGTGCACTCCGACGCGCCTCGTAAAACGAGTCTTCCAAGCTGAAAATCATTTGTGTGTGTGTGTGTGTGTGTGTTTTGGCCAAAATAAGTTGAAACTCAGAAAAGTAAAAATTGGGATATCTTTTTAAGACTTTAAACTGATCCCATGATTTTTTGGAAGATTTTTGGATTGAGATTTGGTACTCAAAAGACCTTTTGAAGTTGAGAGCCATTTCTGCCAGAATGAAAAAGGCAGTGGACCTTTGATTTTGAAATGGATTCAAGGGTCTTAAAACTTCATAATCTGGATAAACTCATAGAATGAAAGTTGTTCTAGACACCTTAAATAAAGTTTGTGAGAAGGAATTTTCCATTTTGGAGAAGATTTGAGGGGTCAAAACCTTCTGGAAACCTCAGATATGAGATCTGGATTCCCAGAAGCTGATGAACTAGCCTCTGAAAGAAAATTTGAAAAGAGGAGTTTTACTCACCCAAAAAATAAAGTAAAAATATGTCTGGAAAGCTCTGGATGTTGGCTACAAAAAGTGATTTGTAGTCAACACCAAATTCCAAGTTCATCTATGTCCAAAAATTAAGACCATGGACTGAGGTCTGAGAAAATTGCTACTGGACAGCAACTTCTCAAGAAAGAAAATATGATTTTAAGGGGGGTTTTGCATCCATGCTTGTCCCCATTTCCCTAGGTTTTGGTTAGTGATCACTAGACATTTTAGTGGTGAATCAACTATACCAAACCATCCTTGGGGTACATTAGGACTAAGCATTTCATTTGCTTGGGAAGGGGAATTTTATCCTTTGAAAATCAAGATTTAGTGCTTGAAAATGGTTTTTTAGGTTTTTGAAAGTGCATTTTTGCAAGTAAGCAAGAAAAGCTTTGAAAATAATGTTGATCTTTGTAGAAGATCATCCATGGAGATGGTCTTCCATGGTGATCTTCTTAGATCTAGAGAAAGAAGATGAAAGAACTACATTTTGTAGTTTGAAGATGCATGCATGGATGAGATTTAGGGTTAGGAAGAGGAGGGTTTACCAATCTTCCTTGTGTTCTTGAGTGTTTGGCTTGAGTGTATGAGTGTTTAGGGATTTAATATGAGAGTGAGTGGATGAGTATGAGTTGGGAAAGATTGGAGAGAAAAAGGTGACAATTCTTGAAGAATTCTCACTGTTTTCTCTCTATATTTCGCCAGAGGTTCGATGCAATTGTGTTCTTTCTTCTTTTTTTTGTGACTGGAGGGCTCAATTTATAGCCCTCTGAAAACAGCAAACTCATCCGCGCGGATGGATCCCCTCAGCGTGCACTGTTCATTAAATGCAGCTTCAGCTTTGGACAAGGGGAATAATCTTTTTCAAAATTCAAATTAACAGCCAGTTTTTGTGTCTCCAGCCATTGCTATTTGTGGTTTTATTCTTTTGTTTTTCTTTTTAAGATTCTTTTTTAAGGTTTAACCTTAAATAACAATGCCCATTTTACCCTCACTTTGTTAGAAATGTTAGGATAGTTAGGAATTGTTAGAAATGTTATAACTTTCGTTAATTTTCTAACGAAAATTCTAACAAGCTCAAATTGGAGCACTTACACATGGCCGTGTTGGGATTGGAGCCAAACCCAAGAAGAGGGTCAAAACCATGGAGGAGCAGAAAATCGGAGCGGACTGTTGTGGTGGGCGACCGCCCATAGAGGAGGTGGGCGACCTCCCAAGTAAACAGATTGACGGGGACGGTTTTTTTTGCAAAGGCGTGTAAGGACTCCTGGAGTGGAATTAATTTTGGTAACAAATTAGTATTCCTAATTAAAGTTATTCTCCTTCCGTCTCAAGGACTCCGAGTAAATCAGGTTTTGATTAGGAGTAGGTTTTGTATCCCTATAAATACATTGTGACTACCACCATAATATTTGTACCCAAGAGGAGAAAGTTAGGATATCAAAGGGAGCCACAAAATAGTGTCTAGAAAGGGGGGTCGGGGGCCTAGGAGAGCCATGGGGGCGATCCTACAACCCGGTCATGATCGTGTTATTTGTGCATTCTAGGGGAGGTGAGATAATGTATATGAGAGATTGCTCATGGAGAGTTACTATGCTAGATCTGTGTGAGTGCATATGTAAAGTTGTAATCCTTCATATATTATTATAGTGATATCCTGGCTTGGTGCCTCCGGATGTAGCCACGGGTGGTGGTGAACCGGGTTAACAAATCATCGGTGTTCTTGTTCTTTCATATTAAGTGTGTTGATTTAATTTTCTCCATGTTGATGACTGCTAGTATTGGCTAGTGGATGTGGTGATCCCCCCCAATTTCACAACAACTGGTATCAGAGCCTGGTTCGAGATCTAGGAGAGATCCAAGGTGAAGAAAAGAGACAACAGTTTTTTCGTGCAGATTCTTCGTGTGGAAGACGTGCAGGGATCTGAGAGCTTCTAGGGTTTATGGTTGAAGCAAGACACGTGCCTAATAGGTCCACGATCGTGCGAAAGATCAGTAAGTCTGAAGAGTTCGTTTGTTTCTTATTGAGATCTGCAGAAATTCGAGATGGAATTTTGGAGATGTAGAGATCAAGATAGATCTGGAGATATTCAAGGGTTTATGGGGCAGTCAAGGTGGTTGGAGAAAAAAAAATATGAAAGAAAAGGAGTCTAAATCGGAGGAGTTGGTGAGATCAAGAAAGAAAATCCGGAGGTGCTTCTGTTGGACTGGGCGACCGCCCATGGTGGTGGTGGGCGACCGCCCACATGGACTGAATGTAACGGCTTGGGGAATTTCTTCATGGGTGACCGCCCATGGGGTGGTGGGTGACCGCCCATGTGTCGGGGAAGGAAATTCTGCAGCAGATTTGTTTCCTATTTTGATACAATCTCTTCTTGCAAAGGTGAGTGGTATAAGCCGGTTAGACCACGTGGGAAGAGGAGGACTTCTCGCAAACGACGGATGAGGGGTAAGGAGGATGTTGTACTCTACCGACAACATCAATTTCGTTCCGAGTGGGAGCAAGAGGCTTGGAGACCGGCCTGTTGGTGTAAAAAGGAAGGACATCAATAAACGGTGTGTTGGGGTGGAGAGGTGACAATGTGTAGCTGGCCAGCAAGGAGACAGTCACAAATACCTAACAGAGAGCGAAAAAAAAAAGACCACAAGAAGTCAATGCAAGAAGCAAGGTGTGTCCGAGTTTCATGGGGAGCATTGCAAGGGGAGTGGATCTAGGAGGGAGAAGGCGAAGTTAGTCTTGCAAATAAATCAAGGTAGAAGTTGATTTGGGGAAGCAAGAAGGATCTAACACGGAGAGGTTGAAGCGTCGCTTGGTTTCAACTCGCCTTATTACTTGGGCGTGGAGGCTCATGGTGGAGGAGCGTGGAGGCTCAACATGGTGGTGTAAAATATTTGGTGAATCATTCTCAGGTGGGAGTATGATGGGAGCATGTCACAATGGTGGTTTATGTCTCCAGGTGGGAGATTGTTGGGATTGGAGCCAAAACCAAGGAGAGAGTCAAAACCATGGAGGAGCAAGTAAAACCTGAGCTGATCGGCTGGGTGGCGACCGCCCATGTAGGAGGCGTGGCGACCGCCCAAGTAAACAGATTGACGGGGACGGTTTTTTTTGCAAAGGCGTGTAAGGACTCCCGGAGTGGAATTAATTTTGGTAACAAATTAGTATTCCTAATTAAAGTTATTCTCCTTCCGTCTCAAGGACTCCGAGTAAATCAGGTTTTGATTAGGAGTAGGTTTTGTATCCCTATAAATACATTGTGACTACCACCATAATATTTATACCCAAGAGGAGAAAGTTAGGTTATCAAAGGGAGCCACAAACTAGTGTCTAGAAAGGGGGGTCGGGGGCCTAGGAGAGCCATAGGGGCGATCCTACAACCCGGCCATGACCGTGTTATTTGTGCGTTCTAGGGGAGGTGAGATAATATATATGAGAGATTGCTCATGGAGAGTTACTATGCTAGATCTGTGTGAGTGCATATGTAAAGTTGTAATCCTTCATATATTATTATAGTGATATCCTGGCTTGGTGCCTCCGGATGTAGCCACGGGTGGTGGTGAACCGGGTTAACAAATCATCGGTGTTCTTGTTCTTTCATATTATCATGTGTTGATTTAATTTTCTCCATGTTGATGACTGCTAGTATGGGCTAGTGGATGTGGTGATCCCCCCCAATTTCACAACAGGCCGTGGCCTTGGATTTTAACTCGCTTTATCAAACTCGAACTCGAATCGTCTAAGCTCGAAATCGAGATCGACTCGAGAAGCTCGCGAACAACTCGATCTTCATCGAGCTCGAGTTCGAACCACCAATTTTTCTCGAATTCGAACTCGAGAAAAACTCGAACTCGATAATTAAAAACGAGTTCGAGTTTGAACATAGAAAACTCGTTCAAACTCGACTCGTTTACATCCCTAGGTAGATGAAATGGGGATGAAACCCATTTCATCTAGTTGAAATGGTATAATGGGGATTGAAATGGGGTGGGATAAAATGGGTAAATGAAATCTTTCAACCAGCTGAAATTTTTTTTTTGAGTGACCCGTGTTAGCTTTTAATTGGACCAGGCAAGGCACGTGAGGCGCTCCGATTTTCCTTTTTTTTTTGTTTGTTTTTTTCTGGTTGTATCAAGTGTCACGTTCTTATAGGTCCGTTGGATTTTCGATTTTTTTTTATTCCAATTCTTTGAGCTGAATTATCACCTAGTAAATCAATTTTTTTTTCACCAAAATTCATCATTTTTTCCCTATAAATTGATACAAGTTTCATTTGATTTGGACAAAAAAAAAACACTCATTTCTCAATTAACCTTCTTCATTTTAGCCTTTATTTAAAAAAAAATCATTTTTTTCCTATAAATTGATGCAATATTTTTTTAATTAAGTGTGAAATACATTTTTTTAATTATAAATAATAATAATTATTATTATATTTTATTAATCATAAAAATAGAGAATATAAATAAAATAAAAGTGGTGGGGTATAGAATGATGAGTTGGAGGGAATTAAAATTTAATTTAATTTAGCCATTGTAGGAGATTAAATGAAATGGATAGATGAAATATTAAGTGAATGAAAAAAAGTGTAAAAAATGTTAGCTGAAATGGGAGAGGGGGATGAAACTATCGTGGATAGTCTTAAAAGTGAGTTACGAGAAAGGTGTGTTACGAGCATGAAAATTAGAGTAGGAAAGAGAGTAAATGGTAGATTAGTAAGTTGATTGATGTCGTTAATATAAAAGTGAAGTGGGGAGTATAACTTCTCGTGCATTTCAAAATTTAGATTAGCCGGTATGAGAATTTGCACTTCTCTTGCTTTTGGTTGCTTAGTTGATTTTAGCTGCGTGAAATTGCTGAGTACCTCTTCCTGTTCTCCCTTAAACAATTTCTCTTCATGTTCCTGGTAAATCCCATCTCCCTCTCCCTTTGAATTTAATCTTGTAATGAGCTTTTGAAGGATTGACATGAGCTTTAACACATAGGTGAAAGAAGTAATCAACCACAGGTATAGAGCACCCCAAGTGTTTGAGCATTTGCCCCAAAGAAAAAAAAAAATAAAGATTGGGCATCACATCATCAAAGAAGTTTATTTTCACTGCAAAACAGCCATGAACATGAATTGTAATGCCTGATCTTGGCCTCAAATCAAGGTTCTAGATTCTCTTTCTTCAATATCCAAGTTGGGTAACTTCTGTCTTCGTGATTCAATTTCCGCTCTTTAACCGTCACTGTACAGCTCAATTTCCTCTTTTTCGCAGTCTCTTTGTAAAATTATATTGTAAATTTAGTTGTTCTTCCAAAACCTATTAAACATGAGATATACTGTATTCTTTTTACAATAGGTTAGGCTTTTCGTGTGTTCAGGTAAGGGTTAGGGTTAGGGTCGGGGCGGATACGGGTGTCGGAACCTTTTAATACGACCTTTTTGGATCAATCATGTGATTTATGATAAATAATTGGTGTTTGATTTGGATGGATACTCATACAATATATAAATCAATGATGGGATCACTATCTGTAGTTACTATAATTTGTTTTTAATTCATGGCCAATAATTAGTAAGACATTAGGTAAATATTCCCTCCGTCCAATATTAATGTCACACACTTATCAAACTTTGTAAGGAATGTGGTGATAAAGTTGTACTAAAACTATTTTCTTAATTAGAAAAGTGACACTTATTTTGGGATGAGCCAAAAAGGAAAATGTGACCCTTACCACGGAAATTGGCAAGAAACAGTTTTCCGATGGCACTGTCAACTAGTGCTTTGCACAGGTTGAAGGAATAAGTCAATGAGGCACAACATAGTACCTATCATAGTTGTTGGATGCACCCTGGCAAGATAAGGCGTTATCTTAAAATAATGAAACTTCCGTTTTGTATTTATATTACACTTCGCTTCAAGTCAACATAGCAGTTTCTTCTGCAAATTGATCAAGCAAGCAAACGAGGCTTTGACAAAGAGCATTCAACAATTCAAACAAGAGAGATTCCGGTTGATGCAGCCCTTTGCTGGTAAGGTTACTATACATGTTAAGTTGTAACCAAGTCCCGATATTGTAAGTTGTAAGTAATCAATTCTTATTTTGAAGTTAATCTACTGTGTTTTATGATTTCTATTTAATTTGGTGAACTGCTTGAATGATTTTGGTGAAGCTCCACCATACTTCTTCCCTTTGTCGGTAAGGTTCATATGTTATCAATTCCTGTTTATAAACATGTATGTTAAGGATGGGAAGAGATTTGTAAACTGTTAATTCTTAATGGCCCAACTCCGTTTTTCATTGTACTTTGAGACTTTGAGTTTACGTTCACTTTTACCATTGCACAATTATAATTTCTTTTAAAGAAAAGGGCATAATATTATGCACTCCATTTTTGAAGAAAAACAGTTTTAGCTTGAAAGGGCACAATATTAGGTACTCCCTTCGTCCCTAAAAGATTGTCCTGTTGTACATTTTGCAATTATTAAGAAAGAGCTTCACCTTCTTGTACCTTAGTAGATTTGCACTAACATTCATGCCTAAGTTTAGAAATGGGACATACTTTTTGGGACAAGTGAAAATGACAAATGGGACAATCTTTCGGGGACAGAGGGAGTATCATTTTTTAGGAAAGTTCAAAAGCACATAATATTATTTTTTTAACTAAATAAAAGAAAATCTATTTTTTTCCAATGTTGCTCACAATGGTTTGAAAATCTTTGATACATAAGCAAGCCACACAAATGGTAATACCTACACTTCTTTTATCCATACATAATATTATGCACTGTAGTTTGTTTGCTTCTTAATTCTTGCAACCAATTAAATCAAAATATGACATTAGTTATATTGAATGATGGAATTTTGTTTAAAATCAAGTGTAACTATGTTAAGATCAGCTTGGTTATTCTGTTAATAGGGAGGGGCAGAGTGAGCTTAGATGGCAGAGGAGGATCGACGTAGAGAGCTTGTCAGCAGATATGCTAATGTAAAAAATCAGATAATGGAAGCAATATTGAAATCATCAGCAGAACCTTTTTTTCGTTCCTCATGGGAAGACCTTCAAAAAACTGTGTGTTCAATGGAACCAATGGTCGAAGATATGAAGCTGTCAGAGATAGAATCATCTCGTCATACTTTCATGATTAACAAGTTTCTCCCTCTGCTGATACAAGTCGAAGACCGCATTCGCCAGTTCCTTGGAACCGAACGGGCGGCACCTTTGTCCAAGGTTGGAACCTTCGCAGCCAGCATTTACCTTTGGCTTGGGATCGAATTATCAGCATCATCAATGCCTGCTATTTCCTTCAAGAAGGACCTGGAGATCATACGAGGAAGGCTCAAGGATCTCTATGCGGATTACGTGAATGAAGAGCTGGACAAGTTGGCTCTGTCAAATCCGGCAGGTAGGTACATATATACCTAAGTATAATTAATCAAATAGGCTCAACAGATCAGTTCAGTCCCCATTCAATCAATGGCCCAAGGGACAATATAGCACTCCCAATGCCAAGTATATAAAGGATAGTGTTTTACTTATGTTCTAGTACCTTGTTTGTACCAATGTAAAGGTTCACTAAAATTGTTTCATGTTTTAGAAACACTAAATTTGTTTAGGAAATGACCAAAAAAGAAAATGCCACATTTATTTTGGGATTGAGGTAGTGTTTATATTTTGAAATAACGTTTATTTACTAACTAGCTAGTACTACGTTAATTGCAGTGGCGGATGAAGTGGTGATGGAGGGGTTGTTAAGATACCTACTCGCCAAGATCAGAAATGAAGCATTCAGACCTTGGCCAAATCCTGTTTTCGAGAAAATTAAAATAATTTTAGAATCCCTTGAAACAGGATTTTACAGTAGTAGGCAGCAGCAGGCAAGCGAATCATCAACTGGTGGCGCCGATAATTTCTCCCAACCTCCAATTGATATGCCTCGGCTTCTCCGTCTGCTGAAGGAAGTCGAACTACTTCTCAGATTCCTTAATGGCGACCATGGTCTTGACTTACTATCTGGTCTACAGCAACACGAACGTGCATTAAGAGGGTTCGTTTCAGATGATGTGAAGTCATGGCTCCGTGAGATGGATCGGCGTCATGCAAGTATATATTTCTTCTCTATCATGAATTAAATTATAAGCTGTTCAGCAGTGAAAAACTTAATTTTACATTTTCACCCATGAGTTTAGCATTATGTTAAGTAACCAACTCCTCTAAAACCTTAAGGTGATAGAGAGGGCACTCACAATGTATATCATGCTTAGATATTAACACTCCCAATAACGTGCATACGTGGAGTTATATAGGGGTGCAATTGGGCCAATACGTACTTTATATATATATATATATATATATTTTATATATATATATATATATATATTTTTTTTAGGATAAATGCAAGCGGGAAGATTTGAACCCTAGACCTTGCCAAACCATGAGCTCTGATACCATGTTAAGTAACCAACTCCTCTAAAACCTTAAGGTGATAGAGAGGGCACCCACAATGTATATCATGCTTAGATATTAACACATTATTTTAATTACAGATAGACAGAGAGGGGAAAAGATAATCATCATGATTCTGATTTTGTTGTTATGTGTTCTCGTGTTTGCCGAGAAATTCGACAACCCTGAGTATCCCAACTCTCCCAGTGAGTTCGCCGACATGATCATCTTTGCCATCATCATACTTCTGATTGCTTACAACCTAGCCATGGAAATATCTACTCACTTCAGATTGGGGCAGTCCCACGCCCAGAGACAGAGTTCAAATTCCAACGACTCACGTAAGCCTCTCTCGTACTCTTGGATACTAGTTTTCAATTTAGATTGAAATGATTGTCAATCTTAGTAAACAATACTCACTCCGTCCCTATTTAAGGTTCACTCTTTGACTTTGCATACTTATTAAAAACCAATACAAAATGGGTAAACAATTTAAGTGGGTTGAGGATATAATTGTCCAAAAACACTATTCATAAGTCAAGTGGATAAAAAGTAGGTTAGTTAAGTAATGTTTTTTTTTTTTTTGTAATTCTTGAAATCCTGTAAGGGCAAACTAGCCTAAAACATTGTTCATTATTTGCATAAAAATGGGAATAGAACAGAGGGTGAACTTAATTGTGGGACATACCAAAAAGAAAAGTATGAATCTTAATAATCACAACTACTTTTTGTTAATCCCGTGCAAAGTCAAACTCAGAACTTTATTATGGGACGGAGGTATATCATGTAAACGGCACCTAATGCTCGATCGTTTAACTGAAACACTATTGATGTTTTGTACTAACTGTATGGGAGGGACTGTCTATATTTAGGATTGCATTCCTCATGCTATCATTAATACAATTAATACGGGAAAAAAAAAAACATAAATAGAGACTCATGTATCCCCCAAATAACCAAAGCCCTCACATTGGGTATAATGTTTTGCAGGTTGTGGAGGGTTCCAACTCAAGATTTTGGTTGCGGTGGTGGTGGCATTTGTAGCAATAGTCATGGCGGTTCCAGGTTCTCTTCCATCATTTGTCTTAAATTTGTCTTTGTTTCTAATCATTGAATATATTGATGTGTGGTTGCAATTTTCTTTTGAACTCTTTATGCAACTTGGCATATTCGTCATCTTCTTTGTAGCTCTCCATCAATCACGTCCACAGGCTCAAAGAATGTTTGCATTTGGCTAATACTCGTGGTGTTTTCCATCAAAGATTGAAATATTTGTGGCTTTGATGCCAAAATTGTTGGGTGCGGAAGCTATGGTAGGGAAGAAAAAGGATTTTATTGATTGGAATTTCTTCCAAAGTCTTTTTTGCTACCAGATTAGCTTCAACTCACTCTCTTTTACGAAGTATTTTTTGCTTCTTGGATTTGATGCTCAACACTACAATAAATCAACTATAGTGTGCGATTAAGGATTGTACAGAAGGTTTTTCATCAATATTATTCCTCCTAAGACATTCTTATCGTCCATAGATACCACATGTTCTTCTAGACATCTTCCAATTCATTGTACCTTCTGGATTCTCTTAGACAAAGATTACTGATGACGCCAAAAACGTTCGGATAACCCCAAATCCAGCATCAGATTGTATCCTGGATGATTGAATAGTCCGAAAAAAGAAGAAAAAACACGTAAACTAGGTCGGGGCTCCACCTGCGAATGCCCTCCAGCGTGAGAGTAAGTATTTGCGCTTAAAGAGAGAAGTCAATTGACAAGAGTTTAGAGTCAAAAGATGTGTTACCAAAATAATGTGAATTATGACTTGTATTTATAGGCATAGAATTGTAGAGTTCATCTTTGATTAGGAAGTTGTGTGAGATGAGGTTATAATCATAGTGGGATTATAACTTCCCACAATCCTTGTTTGGGTAGGATTAGGTAATAACATTCTGCACGTGCGCCTAGGGGTACACCCCTCGGCATGTGCTGCTTGGTCGGCCTGAGTTGACGCCGAGGAAGAGAGGAGTAAGGATAAGGAAGCCCATTTCCTTGTACTGGATGACGACCGAGGAAGGTGTCCTCGTCTTTTGGTGAAGCCCTCGTCGGCTTTGATGGATGCCTTGCTCCGCATACGAGAGTGTATTCTGTGCGTTAGTCATTATTCGCTCTATTATGTCTAGGTCGACATAGTTAGAATGACGAGTAGGCATGATGAGCAAAGGTAGGGAAGGCCCACTTCCTTTGTCCTAATTGAGACTTGTATGAATTATATTTTGGACTCAATCCATTGGGCCCTGCCCGGTTATGACCCACGTTTGTACCTCGATTTATACCGTTTAGTGCCCCCCGACTTCCTAGCTTGGCTATGCCGAGGAGAAAGTGGTGCTCAACCTCGGATTAAACGAATACGAACGGATTTTCATGAATCACGAGGCGTAATCATTTTATCTGCCGGTTATTACACATTGGGGAAGGTGCCCCATTATTGACGAGACATTCTTATTGAAACTCGCTAGAAACATTTATTGTGAGTAGGGTTGTTATGCGAACCGAGCAGCTCGGGCTCGACTCGAAAAAACTCGACTCGAATGAGCTCGAGTTGAAGCTCGAGCTCGAGCTCGAATAAGAATTTTAACTCGTGAAATTTTCTAGTCGAACAGGCTCGACTCGTGAGCTCGACAGAGCTCGTTTCGAACTCGACTCGACTCGAGCTCGACTCGATAAACTCGATAAAAGCTCGAATTTTTCATTGTTTGTGGTCAGCTCGAACTCGAACTCGACTCGTGAAGCTCGTCAGTAACTTGATTTTTTATTTTATACATTGATTTCATATACACACACACACACATATATATATATATATATATATATATATATATATAATATTATATTTTTAACAAGATGATGAGTTCTGCTACCCCATTTCGGCAAAAGATTACACGTCAAATGGTTAAACAAGGCCTTGAATTCATTTATTATGTAAAAAAGGCCCAAAACTCGAGTTTGACTTGTTTGAACTCGAGTTCGATAACAACTCGAACTCGAAATAAACTCGTTAGGCTCGAAAATTTGTTTCCAAAAAAAGCTCAAACTCGAACTCGTATCGTTTAAGCTCGAAATCGAGATCGACTCGAGAGGCTCGCGAGTAGCTCGCGAACAACTTGAACTCGATTGAGCTCGAGTTCGAACCACCAATTGAACTCGAACTCGAACTCGAGAAAAACTCAAACTCGATAACTATCAAACGAGCTCGAGCTCGAACACAAAAAACTCGTTCAAACTCGACTCGTTTACAACCCTAATTGTGAGGAAGGAGGGGCGTTTTACCCGGTTTCTGACCCATACCCGTTTTAGATCTGGGTATGAAAGCCAAAATCCATTCATTTTTCAATCTTTTATCACTATTTGCATTTGAGAGAGGGCTATAAGGTTGAAATCTGCAGATTCACTCTTGAGTTCTATGTGTTCTTGATTTCATAGTTTGCTTGAATCCGTGTTTGATTCCTTCGTGCTCTTCATCAACAAAGTCCAATTTCGGGTATAATTTCTTCTTCCCTTCCCTTAATTTCTGCAAATATCTGTGTTTTTTGATGTTAATGTTCTTGAAGACCGTCATTGTTGGCGCTTGTTCTTGATGTTTTTTCTTGAGCATTTCTTGTGCCTACCTCGTATTTAGAAATGACAAGAACATGGAGAAGTAATCCCAACGCTTTGTACTGCTACCACACCCAAAATCATAGGATTTATCAACGTATTGATGGCCCATGGATGATGTTAAGCTTGAGTGAGATAGGGGAAATTCTGACAAGGTAGCAAAGCCCTATAACTGACATCGGTTATCCTAGTCGATTTAGGATTGACCGACTTAGCGTTGATTCCCCAAATATTGTGTTGTTCCACGATTGGTCCGAAATTATTGACCACATCAACCTCTATTATTTGATGTCCAACCACTTGAAGCGTTCTCCGTTGTTGGGTAAGAATCCCTCCTCGGTTTTTGTTAATAGGACGAGGAGGGATACTCTTCCTCGTCCTTCCATTTTGCCTTGCCTAAATTTTGACCCTTGTTATTTCATTTGTGCAGCTATGACGGGAAGAAGTAGTACTGCCCGGCCTTCAAATGGTCTGTCTACATCGGGTAGAATTGTGAATGCATTTGCCAAGGGGGCCCAAACTGGTAACCTAGGACGGGGACGTGGAAGGTCCCAACGGGGTAGGTCTGTCACCCCTAGGCCTAGATCTGCTAGGGTCGGGGAACCAATGATTGAGGAAATACATTCCAAGTATGGAGTGTCGAGGGAGGAATATCGCCTTACGTACCTCCCCAGCGTACCTACCCAAACCATGAAAGCCTTTGATGATTTTCTATATAGTTTGAACTATGTCCATTTCTTTTACGAACAATTTCAACTCGGCCTCCGCCTTCCCCTTGATCCCTTTATTTGGGATTTTTTTGAAAATATGTAGGCCGTCCTGGCTATGCTTGGATCCAATGACATGAGATTCCTCGTCGGCTTCATTGTCTTATGCCGTAGCTTAGGTTTTGAACCTTGTCAGCCTGCGTTCCACCACTTTTTTACTGTCAGCTACAAATAGGGCACTAGGATCCTAGTGGTGAGGAGTGATCCCAACCAACCCAAGTTGATTTACCCAATGTCGAGCAAGGTCTCTGGGTGGAGCAATCAAGTCATTAGGGTGGAAAGCCGACGAGGTTGGGAGTTCGCTGCTCCCTCGGAACTCCCACGTGTGCCTAAGCAGGTCTGGAGGCCGGAGTGGAGCAATAGCCTCATCGAAAGGTTGAAACAATTTGCCTTTGTCGGCACGTTGTGTTGGTCAAGTCTGGAGACCGACTAACGATATTATTTTCAGGCAGGTATTATGCCAGGCCCCTTGGACGGCCTAGTGCCCATGGTTCCAGTGTATAGGGGGAATAGATTTCCAGACTGGAGGGTGCATCCATGTTTCGTTTTCCACGACGAGTGTGACATATGCAAGCTTTATGACGATAGATTTCCAGACTGGAGGGTGCATCCATGTTTCGTTGCCCCTAAAGCCGGTGGGAGGCACTGAAGCTTCTGCTGAGGAAGCCGAAGACGGGCAGGAGGCCCAAGCCGAGGAGGGACAAAGCTCCCGTGACATCATAACTCCTCATGCCGAGGAGGCTGTGAAGAAGGTCGGCCTAGTTGAGGCCGAGGAGGAGAATGATGGGGGAAGGACCCCAGCTCAAAATCGGCCAAGGACAGAGGCCGAGGTGGGGGGTTCCTCCAAGAGGGCTGCTAATGAGCTTACCTCTACTGCACTCTTTGCTCGGCATATTAAAACATATGTTGAAGCCGATAAATTTGTGCAGGAGGCATGGGAAGCCCCAGTCTTCAAGGGGATGGATTTACTTGCCCGTAAGGTCCCCAGCAAAGGGTTGGCCGTGCTGTTATCTACAGGTCCATGAATGACGACCTCCTCGACCAACTCCTTGAGATTAATCCCAGTATGGAGGCTCTGGCCAGTAGGAAGGGCCTTCTTTTGAGAGAGGTAAGATTTCGCGGGTTTTCCTCTTTTCTTCCTCGTCATGTTTACACTTGTGATTTTTCTGATCATCTTTTCTTTTGTCTTTGTAGCTTGCCACGGTCTCGGCATATGAGGCCATTAAGGCTAAGGCGGCTGAGGTCCAGAAGCAGAAGCTCGAGAAGCAGGCCGAAAAGGAAAAAGCCGATCTGGAGGGTCGTGGAGCTCCTCAAAAACCTCCGTGCTGATGCTGAAAGCTTTTAAAATGGCCAAGTCAAAAGCCGAGTAAGAAAAGAAGGCGGCCAAAGTGGCCCTGGCCAAAGCTGAGGAGGTTGCCCGGCTCAAAGAGACTGAGCTAGAGGGGCAAAGAAATGAGGCCCTCAAGAGAGCAGAGGAAATGTTTGCCCAACTGTAAGATTTGGAGGCTAGCATTCCCTCTAGGGAGCTGAGACCATAGCCCGTTACAAGGCTAACTCGGCCTTTAAACAGGCTGTGGCGGATAAGACGGCCACCATGTACTCCGACGGCTTTTTACACTTAGCCAGAAGGGAGAAGGGCCATGGTGAATCCTTCTCTTGGTCTCAACCTGGAGGGACTTGCTCGGCTTATCTGCCAAGACTCTTACGATGAGGCAGCCCGGTCCGTGCACTACCTCGTTCTTTTTTCCAGCAATGCTCTAAGGGCAACTCCAATGGGAGGAGTTAGTGGAAGGTACCAAAATCAAATTTTGGTACCTTTCAAGCACGATTTATAGGGTACTACATTTCCATCTCCAATAGAAGGAGTTAGCAAAGGAACCAAAATTGATTTTTTTTTCCATATTTTAAATTTTATTTCACATTTAAAATATTTTATTTAATTGAAAAGACATTTTGATAATTAAAATAAATAATTTTAAATATTTATAAAAAAAATCTCTTTTTTAAAAAATAATTATTTAATTTTTTTAAAAAAAAATTATTTTTTTTTAAAAAAATAATTATTTATTTAAAAAAAAAAAAAAGGTCACGAGTTTACAAACTGAACAAAACAACAACAACAAAAAAAAAAGGAATAGGAAAGGAAAGGAAAGAGTTAGCCAAGGTATCAAATTTGGTACCTTGACTAACTCCTTATCTAATTTTGGTACCTCAAGTCTTATCTATTTCTATTGGAGTTGCTAACTCCTTTGGAAGGTACCAAAATTTGATTTTGGTACCTCCCATTGGAGTTGCCCTAAGGGTCATTGCCTCTCTAGATGCTCAAGCTAGCCGTCCTGCTTGGGTTCCTCCCCTTGATTCACAAAATATTCGTACACTTATTGAGAAAATCGAGGACGAGGGCCTAAGTTCAGAAGACGAGGAGGCCGATGCCGCGGTGGAGCCAACTGAGGGAGCTCAAGCCGAAAAAGCCCAGTCTGATCAAGTCGTCATCCCCCCTGCTGCTGCTGAACAGGATGACCTTTTTAGGGGGGATGACCAGTCTCAGGGACTTTTTAGCTCTTGTTTTGTTGATGTAATGGGGCCTCTTTGTACTTCAAATCTATCAATATAACGCTTTTTCTCAATTCTTCGTCGTCTTTACTTTAATGCTTTGATATGAACTGCTTTTGTTTGAATGCTTTGTATTGAATATTGATAGTTTGAATGTATGTTGAATGACTGAAATGTTGAACATTTTGCTTAAGTACGTAACTTTCTTGAGAAGCCGAGGAGGGTCTCCTCGTCATTGGTATTTAGTTCTTAAAACCGAGGAAGCTCGTTCGGTCTAAACACTTGGATAACTTGCATTATTCATTAAGCCGAGGGAGGTTGCTCGGCATAACACTTGGGTTATTTTTGAGAGCCTGACTCTTCATGCCGAGGAGGGTCATTCGACACAAGTATTAGAATTTTTTTTGAGTTTTATCTCTCTATGCCGAGGAAGGTCATTCGGTCATAGGTCTTAGGTAATTTTTGATGATTTACCTCTCTACGCCGAGAAGGGTCGTTCGGTCATACGTCTTAGATATTTTTTGATGATTTACCTCTTTATGTCGAAGAAGGTCATTCAGTAATAGGTCTTAGATAATTTTTGATGATTTACCTCTCTATGCCGAGGAAGGTCGTTCGACCTAGGTCTTAGGCGAATTATGGGATTTTATCCCTTTGATACCGAGGAGGGGTCTCCTCGTATTTTAGAGTTGCATTGCTAGTCATTTGCTTAGATGAAAACTGAATTTCTGTTAACTAAAAATGATTACATCAAATTGCAATACTACTTACTTAAAAAGGGAAAGACTAACAAGTACTAACAACAACAACAACAACAACAAAGCCTTAGTCCCAAAATAATTTGGGGTCGGCTAACATGAATCTTCATATGTCATCGTGAAGAAAAAAATAAATTTAAAAAAAAAATAATAATAATAAAAAAAAAAATAATAATAAATATAATAATAAATAAATAAATAAATAAATAAATAATAAAATAAAATAAAAATACATAAATAAATAAATAAGTAAATTAAAAAAATAATAATAATAATAAAAAATAAAAAATAAAAAAATAAAAATAAAAAATAAAAAATAAAAATCAACCCCCCACATGGATTTTTGCCCTCCACTCCGGCCTCTTCAACACCATACTTTCATCCACTCCAAGTAAACTCATATCATTTTCAATTACTCTAATCCAAGTTTGTTTGGGTCTTCCCCTACCCCTCGCCATTTTATCATTTCTCCACTGTTCCAGCCTCCTAACCGGTGCATCACTCGGTCTCCTTCTCACATGTCCAAACCACCTTAGACGATTTTCTCTCATTTTATCCTCAATGGGCGCAACTCCTACTTTACCTCTGATCAGCATGCCACGTATGTTTCAGTTCTTGCCCATCTGGAGTCTTCATTCTGTAGGTCTCTTCTCTGATAACTTGAGTAATGATATAGTGGCCTTCCCAGTTTGGGGAGAGCTTGTTATGTTCTGCCTTTCTGCAAGTACCTTCTATTTTTCTAAGTACCCAATCTCCGACTTGTAATACTCTCTTGTTGTTGACCCTTTTGTCATGTTAGGCTTTGTTTTTTTGCTTGTAGTTCACCATCCTTATTTGAGCAGCTAGTCTTCTAGCAGCCTATTGACCTTGTTGACTTGCTCATCATAGTTAGAATTTCTTGTTGTAGGGATAGCCATCTCAGCCGGTGCCATGGCCTCAGAACCGAAGGTTAGTGCGAATGAGGTTTCCCCGGTTGGCCCCCGGGTGGTTGTGCGAACTACCCACAAGGCTAAGGGAAGTTCGTCCAACCATCTGCCATCACTCCCTTCTAAGTTCTTGGTTAGGGCTGTAAGCACCAACTTGTTGGCCGCTTCCGCTTGTCCGTTGCATTGAGGCTTGCTCACAGATGACTTGATGTGTCTGACTCCTAGTCTGTTCAGCTCTACTGTAAATGCCTTAGAGAATTGGAGCCCATTATCTGAAATGATGGTGCGTGGAACCCCGAATCGACACCAGATGAAGTCGTGGACAAAGTTTATTGCGTTCTCCTCTGTTATTTTGGCTAAGGCCTTTGCTTCAATCCATTTGGAGAAGTAATCTACTGCCACGATCACATACTTACAATTAACTCGGGTAGGGGGGAAGGGTCCGATGATGTCGATTTCCCACATGTCAAATGGCCACGTAGATATTATGAGAGTCTGTTCCACTGCCGGAAGTCTAGGAATGTCAGCATATCTCTGGCACTTTTCACACTTTCTTACGTAGGCTTGCGTGTCATCTCTCAGGTTTGGCCAGTAGTAACCTAGCGTAATGATTTTATTAGCTAAGGTGCTGGCCCCCGGGTGACCACCGCAGATGCCTTCGTGGACTTCTGCCAAGAGATTTTATGTTTCCTTGGGATAGACGCACCTTAGCATGGGCTTTGTAAATGATCGTCCGTACAAAATCTCGTTCAACACTGTGAATCTTACTGACTTCTTCCTGATAAGCCTAGCACGCGCTTCATCCTCTTGGAGTTGATTCTTTTCAATGAAGTCCATGTAGTCATCTATCCAACACTTCTCCTCCCCGTCTAGGAGCGTTACTCGTAGTCTTTCGTAGGCAGGTTCTTCGGCAAAGAATATGAGTGGGTTAGAGCCAGGATCTGCCACGTCAATAGTTGCCAGTTTAGATAGAACATTTGTCACTTGATTATTCTCCCTTCCTATCGGACTTATTTCAAAAAAATCCAGCTATTTCGTCATGTCTAGGACGAGGTCCTTATACTTTGTAAGTATGGGATGTTGAGTGTTATACTCCCCTTTTATCTGCTTGACTACGAGTTGGGACTCAAAGAAGGCGGCGATTTTAGTTGCTCCATAAAAGGAAGCCAACTCTATGCCAAATATCATAGCCTCGTACGCTGCTTGATTGTTGGAAGCATGGAATTTGAATCTGATTATGTCTTGGATGGTGTGCTATCCATCGGGACTTGCTAGTACAATTCCAGCTCCGCTTCTTTTCTTAGTGGCTGAACCATCTGTGTATATGACCCAACAGTTGGATGGAAGCTCGATGGTCGGTTCTTCCCCTGCAGGTTTTTTGCACTTGCGGGAGGTGGGGTCGTGCTCACCTACCTATGAGGGTGTTTTTTACCATAAAATCGATCAGAGGCTATGCTAGGAGTGTCTTCCTAGGTTGGTATCTGATATCAAACTCAGTGAGCTCGATAGACCAATTAAGGAGATGTCCTGAGCAGTCCAACTTATGCAAGATTTTCTTCATGGGCGCATTGGTATACACAGTTATGGGATCAGCAGAAAAGTATGCTCGTAGCTTTCTTGCCGCTATGACTAGGGCGTAGGCTATCTTCTCTACGTTAAAGTATCAGCTTTACACATTTGATAATGCCTTGGAGACATAATAGATGGGTTTTTGAGTGGTTTCTTCATTCTGAACTAGTACCGCAGTTATAGCGTAGTCCGCGGCTGCTAGGAAGACATATAACATCTCTTCGGTAACTGGGCTACTCACCAAAGGAGGGGATCCCAGGTACTCATTCAACTGTTTGAATGATTATGAGCATTCAGATGTACAGGAGAAGCTCCTGGTCCCCTTCAGGACTTTGAAGATAGACAACGATTTTTCCGCGGACTTTGCAATAAATCTCCCAAGGGCAGCTATTCTTCCGTTCAGCCTTTGAACCTCCTTAGTGCTGGTAGGTTATTTCATGTCAATCAAGGCCTTGATTTTCTCCGAATTCGCCTCAATTCCTCTTTGTGATACCATAAATCCTAAGAACTTCCCGGCTCTCACCCCGAATACACATTTACTTGGATTCAATTTCATGTTGTTAGCACCTAGGTTGTCAAAAGTTCCTACAATTATGGGGTGTGACTGCCACTCCTAGTCTTGATGACCATTTCATCTATGTAAGCTTCCATGTTACGGCCTATCTGTTCCCCAAAGACTTTGTTGACCATGCGCTGGTAGGTTGCGTCCGTATTTTTAAGCCCGAAGGGCATCATAGTGTAACAATAAATTCCTTCTGCTGCCTGGAAGACTGTTTTCTCAATGTCTTCCTCAGCTATTTTTATTTGGTGATAACCAGAGTAAGCGTCTAGGAAGATGAGAGTTTTATGTCCAGCAATGTAGTCTACCAGCTTGTCAATTCTGGGGAGAGGGTAACTGTCTTTCGGGCAGGCTTTGTTGAGATCTGTGAAGTCTACACACATTCGCCACTTCCCATTATGTTTCTTGACCATCACAACATTGGCCAACCAAACAGGGTAGATTGTTTTCTTGATGATTCCAGCAATTTGTAATTTCTGCACTTCTTCTTTGATTGCATCTTCCTTATCATTTGCAAAAATTCTCCTTGTCTGCTTATAGGTTTAACAGACGGGTCAACTTCCAACTTGTGGACAGCTATCTCTTCCCTTTTCCCTCTCAAATCTTCGACTTTTCAGGCAAAGACATCCAGATTTTTTTTAAAAGGGTGATGATTTCTTCCCTTTCTTCCGGGGAGAGCTGGCCCCCAATTTTTATTTTCTCCTCTGAATAGTCGGGATTGAGTATAATTTCCTCCAATTTGTCTACGGGCTCCATTTCTAGACCGTCTCGAAATTGCAAAGTTTCAATGATTATCTCTCTAAGCCTTCTACCTTCTTCACCATTTATTTCTATTTCTTCCATCTCCACTAGTTCGTCTACCGTCTGGCAGCTCTCCTTGTCTCAAGTCAGGGTTGTCCCCCGAGTTCTGGCCGACGAGATGAGGGGCTATATCCGAGACGGAAAGAACTGTGTCATTGTTTTCGTGGATATCTAGAATTATGTGGTCCTCATACTCTGTTTCAAAAATCAGATTTAGCCTAGAACTGGTGCTGGTAGTCTTTGCAGACTTAAAGATTTTCAGATTTTCCTCTGCTGTGTCCACCTCCACTTTTCTGGATGTTTTTCTGCTCCTCATCACATGTTCCAAGAAGTCCTTGGGTGTCGCCCTCACACATCCAATTCCAGCACGAGTGGGAAACTTAACTTGTTGGTGAGGGAGGGATGCTACCAACCCAAGTTTGCATTGACTTGGAACGCCTAGGATGACGTGGTAGTCACTGGCCAGATCTATAACCACGAATGTTACTGTGACCTCTGCTCGTAAGGGATGTTCCCCTATTTCTAGTAATAAATCAATTGTCCCCATGGCGCTGACTTTGTGGTTAGTGAAGCATTCTAGTTTTCCAGAGTAAGGCTCCAGCATGCTATCCTTCAGATTCATCTTCTGGAAGGTACATTAATGCAAAATATCCCTGGAGGCCCCCAAGTCAATGAAGAGTCTCTCAGATTCACAATTATCAATCCTCCCTTTGATCACAAGAGGTTGTTCGCGAGCCGCGCGACTTCCGTCTAGTTTATTAGGGGAGAAGCTGATGACTTCCTCCTCCTTATAAATCCAGTCTGGGATGTGATAGACTTTACTTGGCTCATAGATCTGGTCTTTCAATTTTTTGTTAGAAATAATCTCCTCCCTTATAGCATGGAGTTTAGACCTGGGGGGCTGTCTTCCCTTTCATCATCTTTATCATCATCATCCTTTCTTTTTCGCTTGTTATCTTCTCTTATAACGTAACGATCAAGCTTTTCCTCGTCTACCCATCTCTAGATCATTCTCTTGAGGGAGATGCAATTCTTTGTGTCGTGTCTGTGGTCCTTGTGGAATGCACAATACTTGGAGCTGTCACGGGTGTGCTTTGTTCTTTCATAAAGTGATCGGGGACTTGGTAGATTAACCAAGTGCATGATCTACGTGATTGGTTTGGTGAGAGGGGTTAAAACCTCGGCTCTTTCAGTAGCCCGAGTTCTATTCTTCCCCTTTTAGTTACTTCCATTGGAAGCCTGGTTGGTGCCAGCTGCCCCTGCTTCTAGTTTCTCAGACCTCCTTTTACTTTTATCTCCTGCCATAGCTATGGTGTAAGCCACATTATACAGATCGGATTTTGACTTAGGCTTTATGGCAGAAAGTTCATCGATCAATTTCCCGGATCTTAGTCCGGAGTTAAACCAAACAATCACCTCCCGGTCTGTCAAGCTCTCCTCTACTTGGTCTGTCATGGCTCTGAATCGATTGTAATAACTAAGAGTTGTTTCATTCTTCCCTTGCTCAATGTTAGCAAGATCTGTAATTCTTTTCTTCTCTTTCCTTCCTGATGTTGCAAAGTGATCCAGGAACCTCCTTCTCATGATTTTCCAGCTATCGATGCTTTCCTTCTTTAGTTCACGGAACCAGGATAAAGTTGTTCCAGAGAAGGTAATTGCAAAAGCCTTGCAGAGAATATCATCTTCCTTGGTGAGGAGGGTCATAGTGGATTCAAAACTTTGCACATGGTCCCGTGCGTCTGTGGTTCCCGCATATTTTTCAAAACATGGGATTTTAAAAGAAGGATTAGGAGGTAGATCATAAATTTGCTGGGAGAAAGGACGAGTGGCACTGTTATCATCATCATCCACTTCCTTCCTCCCAATTTTCATTTTATCTAGTCTCTTCTTCAAGAGAAGAATATCTATTGCATCGATCTCGGAGCTAAAATGAGAGCTACGGTTGGTCCTTTTTTTCTGTGCCCATTTACTCTACTGTGTTCCTCATGTTCCTGGTGGTTGTCCCCATGTCCAGATGGTGCTCTGTCCCTTCTAGGTGTCATTTCTGGGTGAGGAGAGGACTTGTGACAAGGTAGGCTCATAGGCCGAGGAGGGCTCCTATGCCGAGGAGGGGTAGTACGATGAGGAGGGGTTTTCTGCCTTGCTTGTCTGAGCCTTGCTCTCAAGCCAGCAGAATTAACCTCCTGCTCCCTTTGGTGGTTCAGATGACTTCTCAAGTCTACCTCATTTCTCGTGTTACCATGCCTAGGTGCCTTATGACAAAGAGGGACATCTTGGGGGTTTTGCTTACTAGCAGTGCCATGACGAAGGGGATGTTGGCCAGGAGAAAGATTTTCTCTATTCCCCCGACTACCACGCCTGTCAAGATGACTCTCCCCTTCATGGAATTTTTAGTTCTCGTAGGCCTTATAAATTCAGCCAGAGAGTGCTTAGGATTCAATTGCAGCAAGACATTTGTATTTTATAAATGTGTTGCAAAGTTTCCACCTATTAATTCAATAGAGTTCTGCGATCAATCTGTTGGGAGGAGGCTCCAGTTACCCCCTAGGCGGCATTCCTCCCCGTCTGGTTGCCAGCAGGTATTACTCGGCGCCAACGACGAGTGGGGTTTGGCAGCGCTCCCTCGGTTACTGGCTGTCCCCTAGAACGCAGATTCATTCCTAGGGGCGGCAACCCATCAATCAATGGCGGAGGAGGAGGCAGTTCCCCATTGGTAAGAGGAAAATCAGTACTAGTGTTGCTATGAGTCTCCTCCACATGAATATTATCCGTATCAGGAGTAATACTAGCAGTATTTCTGTATTCCATTAAGATTAGGAGAATGAATCAGAATTTTTCAAGCTATTAAACGGATAATACGAATCATTTCCCGGCAATGGAATCAAACTGATGATGCCAAAAACGTTCGGATCAGCCCAAATCCAGCGTCAGGTTGTATCCTGTATGATTGAATAGACTGAAAAAAGAAGAACAAACACGTAAATTAGGCCGGGGCTCCACCGGCATTTCCCGGCAATGGAATCAAACTGATGATGCCAAAAACGTTCGGATCAGCCCAAATCCAGCGTCAGGTTGTATCCTGTATGATTGAATAGACTGAAAAAAGAAGAACAAACACGTAAATTAGGCCGGGGCTCCACCGGCGAATGCCCTCCGGCGTGAGAGTAAGTATTTGCGTTTAGAGAGATAAGTCAATTGACAATAGTTTAGAGTCAAAAAATGCGTTACCAAAATAATGTGAATTATGGCTTATATTTATAAGTATAGAATTGTAGAGTTCATCTTTGATTAGGAAGTTGTGTGAGAAGAGGTTATAATACTAGTGGGATTAAAACTTCCTACAATCCTTGTTTGAGTAGGATTAGATAATAACATTCTGCACGTGCGCCTAGGGGGTACACCACTCATCATGTGATGCTTGATCGTCCTGAGCTGACGCCGAGAAAGAGAGCAGTAAGGATAGAGAAGCCCATTTCCTTGTCCTGGATGACGACCGAGGAAGGTCTCCTCGTCTTTTGGTGAAGCCATCCTCGGCTTTGATGAATGACTTCCTCGGCATATAAGAGTGTATTATGTGCCTTAGTCATTATCCGTTATGCTATGTCTAGGTCGACATAGTTGGAATGACGAGGAGGCATGACGAGTAATGGTATGGATGGCTCACTCCATTTGTCGTAATTGAGACTTGTATGAATTATATTTTGGGACCAATATCCATTGGGCCTTGCTCAGTTATAACCCACGTTTGTACCTTGATTTATACCGTTCAATTACATTAGTTTTTCAACATAAAATATATTCAAAGGCTAAGAAGCAAGTGGGTAATTAACTCTGGTAATTTTCTCTTTTGTTTCACAGACACAGACTCCATTGAATTTTGTTTCTAATTATCTTAAATATCTTCAACATACAGATGAGCCAAAGAAATATGATATCTTCTTGAACTTCAGAGGCTCCAAAGAAATTCGTTATACAGTTGCTGGTGTCTTCCACACTAGTTTGGAAAAGGCAAATATAAGCACATTCTTTGATGAAAGGAACTCCCGCAAAACAAAAAGATTTTTAGATGAAATTGAAAGTGCGATCAGTAACTCGGTTGGTGCGATAACTATATTCTCTGAACATTATGGTGAATCGGAATATTGTCTAGATGAGCTTTTCCTCATTCTGGAACGGGAAAAGACATATAAAGGCTACATGATTAGACCAATATTTTATGATGTAGAACCAGATGACCTTACTGATCCAGAAAGCAAGTTTGGCCAAGGACTCCAAAGGCATTACAGGACCCAACGGAAAGACAAGGTTGAAGAATGGAGAGAAGCACTTGATACTGTGACACTTATTGGCGGAGACGTTCATAAGAGGTATGCAATTTATTTTTCTTATTCCTTTCATCGTGCACTTTCTTTAAAGTGTGTATTCCTAAAAAAATAAATAGTTGTTTCCATAAGGATTAAATAATAATTTGGTCACTAAAGTTGACACTTTTTATTAGGTAATTAACTCCGAAAGAGACTTAATTGTTTTTTCTCCCTTTTTTCAGTTAATCAATTCCAAAAGATTAACTCCTTTGGAGTATGTTGGTAAAGTTAATTTGATTTTTATTTTAAAACCTCTCGTTCGGACAAGAGAGAGGTAACTTGAGAAATCAAAACAATTCAATTTTGTAAATTAACAATGTCATTCAATCGATTCATGTTCTTTTCAAACCAATTTTTTATATATATTTATGGAAAAAAAATCGAAACTCATCATCAATTTAAATGGCCGAGGCATGATATGTTAAAATTAGCAAAAACATAGGTAATAGACAAGTCAATAAAAACCATCATTATGGGCTAAACTGATAATAATCAAGTTTAGGGCCAAATTAATACTCCCTCCGTCCCGCTAATATTAGCACACTTTCCTTTTTGGGCGTCCCGCTAATATCCGCACACTCCCAAAAAGGAAACTTTATATTAATAAAATATTCACCCAACCCCACTCATTCTCTCTCCTACATTATTTTAATACTCACAACACTATTATAATTTATTACACCCTCCACTCATTCTCTCTCCACTCATTCTTTTACACTCACAACATTTTATTAAAATATCATATTCCTTAATTCCCGCGCAAACAGTGTTTGTGCTAATACTAATGGGACGGAGGGAGTATATAGTACGGGTATTCTTGGTATTTTGAAGTATTCCATGGGCATAAGGGGCAATTGGCAAAAATTGTCAACATGAGGAACCAAACTAATAAAAGATATTCATGAGGGACCAAACTAATAAAAAGTGTCAAGTTTTGGGACCAAATTATTATATAATCCCTAGCAAGTAAAATGAAATGGGTTAATATCATTTTGTTGCCCCTTTGGGAGCCTGAAGTTTCATTTTTCTCACTTTAGGTCTTAACTTTCATTTTTTTTATCAATTGAAGTCCAAGCAAGAATTCAGTTAGATTTTGGACGGAAAGTTGGCATGTGTCATCCAAAACTTGTTTTCGTTTGGGTTGTTGGTCGTTTCATTGACTTTCTTTTCAATCACATGTCCAATGGGATTTATTTTTATATAGAATGGATGGAGTACATGTTTTTGTTAGACAATTGAAACGATTGGGGAAAGACCTTGTTATTCTAGTCAGGGCCGGGAGCCATCCATAAGCTAGCGGACGCAACTGCCTCCATTTGATGGTTATTTCAGTTCTTGAAATTATATATTTTCTGGTAGATCGGAAAGTAGCACATTTTGTCTATGCCATTTACTTGCACTTTGAATGAAAATTTTCAGTACCCACCAACATCTGGATGAACTTGTCGACAAAGTAGTTGCAGATTTTAAATTTCAACTTGGAAATAAAAGGGTCACCGAGGATAACACCATTCTAAGATGGAGGAGCTCGATAATGAAGGTGACACAACCTTTTACTCTACAATTAAGACGTGTCATAGACTGTTACAGCAGCTAGCTTTTCAACTTTCAGCTACTCCACAGCCGGCCTGAGCGAGTTGAAGGCGTGCCAAGATAATTGCAAACTCGAGTTTTCAATGTTACCATCCATGCATGTTGATGAAAATGCTAACTTTTTGTTCTTCAGCTTTCATTAAGCAGTAAGAGCAATCATAATCAGGTCAATGTACTTGTCATTATTATGATATTTGTTCTTATTGACTGCATAACATAGTGATAATTATTCATATTGACTGCATAACATAGTCATAGTTACTGAAAGAAAAATCACACATTAAAAGGGCAATCTGGTACTACCAGAGATCCTATGCGCGAGATCCATTAGAGGGTCGAGCCCACATTTTCACGAGTAAATACATTACTCCAATAGCAGCTTAACTTTCTTCCAAGATGGCCTGTTTGAAATCTCCGTCCACCAAGAATTTACGCTCTTCCTTTCCGTTACCAAGTTCTCCATTCCCTCCTCATTCATCAAGTACCTAATCCCCGGGAGGTGGCTCAAGTCAGCAATCGAGCAGAAATCTCCGGCAAGATATTTGCTCTTCGACAGCCTTTCCTCATATACATCAAGCACTTTCTCAAGCTTGTTTTTCGACTTCTGGACCAATGCAGTGTCTGTCGACTGTCCCATCTTAGGGAACACCATTAGCTGAAGAACGATCGTGTAGACCATTTCGTTGAAGTTTTGTGATTCCACTTCTAGCCATTGATCCACTAGCGCTTTCTCCTCCAGGGTCGTTCCTAGTAGGTCAGACTTGTATTTGGCTACATAGTACCTGACGATCGCCCTTGATTCTGCACTCAATATTGCAGGAGGGAATTAGTTTGAATGAATGTGCCGTGCCAATCAGTATAAAATATATACTCCGCATATTTAAAAAAAATATGGTGCTCCAAGAGCTCTCGATATGGATGAGTTCAGGGAAGGGATGAGCTCACAAGGGCCTAATGCTAGTAGACTATCTTTCGGAATGATGTAATAATATGTTCATGACAAGAGTAAATGCTAGTGAATTCTTACCAAAGAGCTTGAAGTCACCTTCTTCAATAGCAGGGACTTGTCCAAATGGCTTCATAAGTTAACAAATTAATGTTAGAGATGAAATAAAATTATTTTTCTATGCTGTACAGTTACAGTTAAGAGTTCTTGTACCATCAGGTTGTCCATTTTATTGCGCACAGTATAGATTTATACTCCACTGACATGATAGAATTGAACTCACCTGACGAAGTAGAAACTCGGGTCGCTTGTGTTCACCGGAATCAAGATCGATAGGTATAAGTTCGAACTCGGCTCCAACCTCCAACAGGAAAGTTAACACTCTCTGTGTGCAGGCTGACTTAACAGAACCATAAATTTTGACCACCATTTTTGCTAGTTATATTTGAAAGTAGTAGTTTAATGTAATAAGTGATATTCAAGTTCTGCATTAAATAGCAATTGCTTTAGTACCAATTTTCAAGTCACTTGGAGTTTGGGGGTTGACAACAACCAAAAATGGTGGTTAAACATGGGCATAGTTAAGGTCAACGTTATTCATCAGCATGGTCAACAGTTAATGGTTTTCCAGTCTAATGTTATATATTTAACTTGTTTTTTAATACTCCCTCCGTCCCACTTCAATGGATACCAAAAAAAAGGGCACACATATTAAGGAAAGGTAAGAGAGAGAAAAAGTGGAGAGATAATGTTGTGAGTGTAAAAGTAAAATAGGAGAGAGAATGAGTGGGATGAATAGTTAGGAGAGAGAATGTTGTGAGTGAAAAAGTAAAATAGGAGAGAGAATGAGTGGGGTAAATAGTGAAGATTCCTTTCCATTTTGGGTAAGTATCAATTGATGTGGGACGGACCAAAAAGGAAATAAGTATCAATTGAAGTGGGACGGAGGGAGTATATATTACTCCCTCCGTCCCACTTCAAGGTTCTTACTTTCCCTTTTGGTCCGTCTCACTTCAAGGTTTCCTTCCAAAAATGGCAAGTTTTGAATATATTTATACCCTTATAATTTAATATATTTACAAAAAAATCATTCATTATACCCTTATAAAGTTAACATATTTACAAAAAGATCAATCATTAACTACTATTTTCTACCCCACATTTAACTTTTACATTCTTTCTCCTCTAATCTTCCACCCACTTTCAAAAAATACTATTCCCTACCCCCACATTTAACTTTTATATTCTCTCTCCTCTAATCTTCTACCACTTACAATTCTTTATTCATTTTTTAAAAAAAAATCTTAAAAAACGTAAAATCACACCTAAGGAACTTTGATCTGAGACGGAGGGAGTAATAGGTAAGAAAACCATACTCCCTCCGTCCCACCAATTGCTTCACCATTTTCCTTGGGCACGGGAATTATGGTAATGGGAGGGAAAAAAAATGTTGTGAGTGTAATTTGAAAATAGGAGAGAGAATTAGTGGAGGGAATAATAAATTATAATGGTGTTGTGAGTATTAAAATAATGTAGGAGAGAGAATGAGTGAAGGAAATAATAATATTTTATGTCCAAAAAAGGAAAGGTGAAGCTTCTAACGGGACGCCCTTTTGAGTAATTGGTGAAGCTTTTATTGGGACGGAGGGAGTATATACTTCGATTTCGAACATGAAAGAAAAAATAAATATGTACTCCTTTCGTCTCTCTAAAACATACACTTTTTACATGTAAAAGAGTATCTCCTTTCGTCTCGCTAAAAATACACTTATTACATATAAAAGAGTCTCCCTCTAAAAATTACACTTTTTCAAAAAGAAAAATTTTAAAATATTTATTTATTCAATGGGACATACTTGCATACTCCCAACCACTATTCACTTACTATTCTCTATCTCATACTTCCTCCGTCCCACCTCACTTGACACCCAAGAGGTGGGCACGAGAACTAAGAAAAAAGAATAAAATAAAAAAAATGTGTGGTAGATAATAAAGAGAGAGAATGAGTGGGATAAATAGTAGTGTTGGTTGAATAAATTGAGTGGTGGAAAATGAATAGAGAGAATGAGTGGTGGGGTAGAGTGAATATAAAATTATAAAAAGTAGGCTATTTTGAGAAGTGTCGAGTGAGCTGGAACAGACCAAAATAGAAATAAGTGTCAAATGAGCTGAAACGGAAGGAGTATTTCTTTTCTACCTTACATTTTATACTCATAACACTTAAACCACTTACACTTTTTTTTAATCCCCGTCCTTTATTGATACTGAGAGAGCAAAGCTTTATTGAAAGTTGGCTTTTTAAGGGGAAAATCCCAAAATGGAATATTGAGCACTTAACGTGTACTTCCTCCGTCCCACGATAATATGCAAAAAAAATCATTTTGAACGTCCCATAATAATCTATATTTTTCTAAAATGAAAATGAGACTCACTTCTCTCTACTCACAACCATTACCCACTTACTCCACTTTCTCTTTACTACCCAATCATCTACACTCACAACACATTACCTTTTTCACTTTTTATCTTAATTTCCGCGACATCACAACAAAAAGTGCGTATATTCATGAGACGGAGGGAGTAAGAGTTACAGAGCAAGCAAGTAGTATATAACTAGATGGTGTTTGAGTGAAATTATATTTTTTCGACCCAAAAAAAACAGATATTTAATTTCATAAAATAAAATGCTGATCAAATTTCAATAAAAAAAAAAGAAATTAAAGTATATTTAGGACTGGTGATGGGCTCTTTGATCGTGATGAGTCGGAAATTTAGACCGGGTCTAAACTCGATCTGGTCCAAAGGTCAAGTATGACGTGGCATATTCTAGACCGCCAGAGTCAAGATCGCGGATAGATAGACCTTCAGGGACAAGACCGCTATCCTCTCAGACCATCCCCATGATGACCACGGACAGCTAGACCGCCAGTTGGGTGACTGTAGATATTGTGACCGCTCCATTCGTGTCCGCGTCAATATCATTGACCGCGCCCAAGATGTTGACTGCGATCTCATACCAGACTCCCGGTTATCTCACCAGACTCCCGGATAAAGTCAAAGCTTATGCAGCAAGTTTTCTAACGTGCTCTGACATAAAGAAGCCGACTTATCCCCATCGCATTGAATGCGGCTCAAGCGCCTACTATGCCATTTAATGCGCCGCGCCAACTCTCCCAAATACACAGCTCATGTCCACATCAACGACATTCCCTCTGCAAGTGAATCTTACTTTACTGGCAGGCCCAATCCGATACGGACACGTGTACCTAGTCAATGTCTAAAGTATCCTTAGGGCTGATCTCTTGACTTACATCAACAAGCAACTCTCCATCACTTATAAATAGAAAACTCTTGTTCCCTTGAACGAGGTAAATGCAAAATTGACATTGTAAGTCACATTGTCTAACCCCTAAACACGCAAACACTTCAAGACATTTCAAGATCTGGTTCTCAAGTTATTAAATCTTACTCTCACACTCGAGGGCCTAAGTTGGAGTAACATTCAATTTTAACCTTAACAGTGCTTATATCATGTGTTGTATTCTAGGTATATCAGAAATATTCAGCCAGATATCCTACCTTATATTCATATTCAGACCCAAAATATTTGGCGTCATCGGATCGAAATGAAAGGAATATTGGGTGAAAATGACCACAATCTTATGCGTCTTAAAATTGGGTGAAAATGACCACAATCTTATGGGTCTTAAAATGTTCTAGATGGTTGGTGCTTGGTGGCTTTGTGGGGATTGTGACTTGTGAAGCATGACAATATGTCAGGAGACTAGAATAGTATAGCATGGACAGATTTGCTATTTCGCTACAATTTTAAATTAAGATTTAGCTAAATTTGACCTTTTTTTTTTTTTTTTTTGATACCCGGGTTCCCGTCGAGTTCATCGAAGCGGCCCTGACCACTACCACCGGCCCCACAGTATCCTAGCGGAGGTAAATCGCGGATATGCCCAAATCAGCCAGGGTGGCAGCACCCCTTATACTCCTGGCCCCAAGGGAGCCCTCCTACAACGCGGTAGTTGAACTCCCCACACTGAGGTTACAAGCCCAGCAATACCGCTTCCTTAACTGAATGGATGTGCCCGGAGGGCTCCTAAAAACCCTGAAACCCAAGGAAGAAATTAATCCACAAGAATTCCCCTTGGGGGAAATCGAACCGGTGACCTCCCCTACGGGAAGCCACCCAAGATACCATTGGGCCAAGGCCCATTAGGTGACTTTTTTTTTTAAGTATACAGTTGATTGTTTGGACTTTGAATTGAAATAATACCCCATTTATTCAGAAATCACTTTCCTAATTTTTTTTTAATACAAAGATATTTTGAATAATATTTTAGGTTAATTTGATTATTCTAATAATTAATGAGAATCAAAAATTTATTATTGATAGTATTTATAATGGTGTGTCAATAACAAGTTTTAGATTTTTATTATCATAATTAAATTAATCTAAATTTATTATTCAAAATACTTTTTTATAGTGAAAAAAAAAGAAGATATCTAGCCTGAAAGTTAGGTCCATATACACTTTGAAACAATTTCTCTATCTAGGTTGTCTAATCCTCCTGATGATGCCAAATCGTCAAATCAGCCCAAATTCAAGCGTTTTGCTAGGCCTGAAAATAAGAGAAAACACGTAAACTAAGCCGGGGCGAGTCCGGCTAAAGGCCCTCCGGCGTGAGAGTAAGTTCACGGTTTGTGTATGAAAAACTAAATTGACAGAGTTTCTGTATTGTAAAAAGTAACGTACCAAATAATAGGCCATATGACTTGTATTTATAGGGATGGATTGATAGAATCCATGTAAAATTGAACTTGTAAAGAGATAAGATATAATCCTAAGAGAATTATATCTGTTAAGGAGTCATTGTTTGACTTGAATTGGTGTAGGTGATTACAATCCTGATTGGATCATAACTGTTGAATCCTTGCTTGAATAGGATTGTACGATCTGCTAGCCGAAAAGCCGAGGAGCATGAATGACTTATCTCGGCATTGGCAAGTAAGCTGGGATGCGTGATTCTGCTTTCTCGTCATTTGATGATTGGCCGACATGTGAATATGCCGGGGTGAATGATTCTGCTTCCTCGTCATTTGATGATATGCCGAGGTAAGAACTTTCCTCTTCTCGTCACTTGTGACGTCTCAGAGCATGATGGGCCAAGTATGAAGAGCTCGTTGTCAAGGTAAGGCCGAGGAGATGCCCCCTCGGCATACGAGGAAGGTACCTCGGCACTGCTAATTGAGCATTGATACTTGTGTATTGGATTATGTTTATGGCCCAATCCATTTGGGCCCAACTCGGGCAAACCCATGTTCGTATCTCGGTTTATACTGTTCAGTGGCCCCCGACTTTCTAGCTCGACCTAGAACGAGGAGAAAGTCATCTCGTCCTCGGCTTACGAAATACGAACAGGCTTGACACGTGTCCTTGGCGTCGCTTCATATATCTGACGGTTAATATTCTGATGATTACATGAGGCCCCCCAGTCTTGTCACGCCTCGGAAGTTGTCACCAACATTTAATGTTGGTGGCGCCATACTCGCTATTTACTTTACCCATGGGCTTGACCCGGATTTGGCGAGTATAAAAAGCTAAAACCCCTTTCAGTTAAACCTTTACACACCCAAGTTATTTGAGAGCAAATGCAAGAAATTCACCGGCGAATCTCAGAGCTTCATCATACCCAGTTTCCGGCGAGCTTGATTTTTTCGGCAAAGTTGTGTTCACTTCTCGATTCCGACCGTTCTCAACACTAAAAACAGGTACAACCCTTTCCTTCACCGATTTACCTTTGTAATCTGCAATTTCTAGGGTTTTTGGAAAGTTTTAATCTTGGAAACCGCCATTGTTGAGCTCTTGAATTTTTGATGTTTCTTGCATGTTTGTTTGGGTTTCTTTGAATCTTGCATGAATTCCTTGGATTTTTCGGTTGTTTTGTCTGCATTCCTTTGAATATTGAATAAACTCCCCCATTGATCTTTGATTCCCCCTAGAAATGGCTCGTTCTTGGGACCATTCCCCCCAATTCCGTTATGGGTATCACATCGGCAATCTGAGGGTTTACCGGAGAGAGAGGGGACCCTGGTTGATGCTGAACTTGGATGACATAGGAAAAGTGTTGAGGAATTATGGCCGTACTCGAATGTTCCTTCAATATCCAAATAAAACAAGAATAGATAGGATTGTTTCGGATTCCCCAAATATTGTCTTGTTCGAGGATAGGGCCGAGATGGTGGAGCACATCAATTTGTTCTACCCATCCTCAGATCACATAGTTCGTGAACGTCTAAGTGGTAAGGCTCCCTCCTCGGCCTATCCATAATGACGAGGGGGGGTATCCCTCTTCCCCGGCTTGAGCTCAGTCAGGGACGAGGTTACTAATCTTGACTCCTCATCTTTTTACAGATATGACGGGAAGAGGGGAAGAGGCCTCCTCGTCAACCAAAATTGTAGATGCTTTTGTTGAAGGTGCCCAGGTTGAGGGAAGAGTAGGCCGAAGACGCGGTGGCCGAGGTGGAGGGAGCCGAGGCTGAGAGAGACCTCCAAAAGCTGGGGACCTCATGTTGGAGCAATTGTACACCAAGTGCGGGGTAGATATGGCCGAGTTCACGCTAACTTATGTTGGCAAGCCCACTTTTGCAGATGATGACGAGGAATATAAATTGTTCTACAACGACAACCACCTTCATTTTTATTTTAAACAGTTTCAGCAGGGACTTCGTCTTCCCTTGGACCCATTCATCAACGAATTCCTTGGTGATGTGAGGGCTGTCCCGGCCATGTTGGGGGCTAATGGGACCAGGGTCCTTGTAAGCTTCATAGTGCTTTGCCATAGCTTGGGTTACGAGCCTACAATGGGAGCCTTTCGTCATTTCTTCTCCATTGGGTATATGAAGGGTACTCGTCTCCTCGTCCTACGGAGTGAGTCAAAGAAGCCGAAGATTCTCCTCCCTACGTCCAGCAAAGTAGGAGGATGGGATAATCACGCAATAAGGGTAGAAAGCCGACAAGGCTGGGAGTTCCAATCCCCCACTGATGTGCCCACTTCCTCGGGTCTGGTGCAGAGGTATGAATGGACAGACGGTCTGATCAAGCGACTAGAAGCATTTTCCGATGTCGGGCTTCTCGATTGGGCAGCCTTGGAAGCCTCGGATCATTATTATATCCAGGCGGGTTTGATGTCTGGTCAGAAAGACGGGGTGGTTCCCCTCGTTGATGTTAAGAGGGGGAGACGATTCAACGATTGGAGGATCCATCCTGGTCTTGTATTTCATGAAGACTGTGCTCGTTATAAGCTTAACCCCAAGGATCAGTGCCTTAAGGAAGAGGACGTCACAGGCTGTAATTGTTTCTTCTTTGCCTTTTGTTGTATCTGTTGTATGTTGCTTTAATAAACTTTGTCATATAACCAAATTTTCCTTGTCTTTGCAGATTCAACCCCCGAGCAAGAGGCAGAATTAACCATGAAGAGGTTGAATCCCATGAAGCTGATCAAGCAAAAGAGACGTCAGGCCAAGAAGTCGGGCTTGACGGAGAGAAAGGAGGAGACTATCCGTCGCAACCTTATTCTGGGTGCTAAGGGGGACCAACCGCTTCCCATCAAATTGCACGAGGAGGTGAACGCCGAGGACCTGGAGTCCGAGGAACAAGCTAACCAATCAACTATCGAGGGGCATAGCCCCCATGTTGATGTGAATGTGGATGCTGACCTTGGGCTGGCCGAGGACACCGATCTCGTTCAGCGGCGCTCAAGCTCGAAGAGGCCTCTGAGTGCTTCTGCCGAGGAACCTGCAGCAAAAAGAGCGATCGTGGAGCCCTCGACCCTCCAAGCTCCTCCATCCCTCACCATTCAGACCGTCAAAACCTATGACGATGCCGATGAGCTGGCTCGGTGCATGGCTGTCAATGTTCCACGTCTGAGGGGCATTCCTCTTCAGAACAAGAAAGGTCCTCTATTGAGGCTGGGCAGAGCTCTCGTTCAAAGAGATTTGGACGAGGAGGCTTATGAGGCACTCGTCCGAGAGAAGCCCAGCCAAGAGAACTTGCTCTGCCGCAAGGGGCTTTTGATTGCCGAGGTAGTCTTCTCGTATCTTTAATGTTTACTGATCTCGTAATTTTGTACTTAGAGATGCCTGACATTGATTTTCCTTGCAGCTTGCCTCGGTCATGGCTTACGAGAATGTTTTGGCCAAAAACAATGCCAAGCTACTGCACGAAGCCAGGGTGGCCCATGAAAAGGGCGAGGCCGAGAAGTTTACTCTGGCCTTGCTATTGACAGCCAAAGAGGCCGACCTGGAGGCTGCCCAGGCCAAAGTAGAGGCCGAGGTGAAGAGAGCCGAGGAGGCTCGTGCTCAGGCTAAAGATCCTCGTGATAAAGCCGAGGAACAACTCCGGCTTAAAGATGCCGAGCTGGCTGAAGAGAGGAAGGCCAAGGCCGAGGTCCTGATAAGGGCCAAGGAAGCCGAGGCTAAATGTCGGGGTTATGAAACTACCCTTGTTGCCAGGGAAGAGGCGGTCGTGAACCGTTTCAAGGAGAGCCAAGCCTTCCAAGATGTGGTGGATGAGAAGACTGCCACCATGTTCGAGGATGGCTACCTCCATCTTGCTCGCCGTCTCTTAGCTGACCCCACCACTGGCTTGGACATCAACAAGATTGCTCTGCTGATTAGCCAGAATCAGTATGACGAGGAGGCTAGGGCTCTTCACCACCTGGTTCCATTTTCTGAGTATAACTTGGAGATCATGGCTGGGGAAGATGCCCAAGCAGGCTGAGCAGCTTGGGAGCCAGCACCAATCGACCCCGGCAATATCAAAGCCTTGGTGGAGGCGATTCAAGACGAGGGAGTGACCGAGGACATTGAGGTTGAGGTCGAGGGGGGAGAGACCGAGAAGACTGATCAGACTGTCCTTCCTCCTCCTGGAACTATCACGGAGGATTGGCTTGACAAGCCTTTTGATGATGGTCAGCAGTCTTAGGATTTTCCTCTCCTTTTTGTAATAGTTGGTAGGGCTTGTAATTTCTAATGAAATATCAATGAACAGTCCTTTTGTTTTAATTCATATTGTTTCAATGAATTGTTTGAGTGTTTGTTTATATGCTATGCATAGGCACAAAACTTGTGAAGGTGGAAGCCGAGGAGGGTCCCTCGTTCCCGGTTATAAAGTAAGTGGTTAGGCCGAGGTGATGTCCTTCGGCCTTGACTGTACTTCTGAGTCGTATAAGCCAAGGAGGGGTTCCTCGGTTTTGACTGCTGAATGATTTCTTCTTTTTCGTCTCCTTATGCCGAGGAAGATGACTCGTGCACAGGTTTTAGACGTGGTGCCTTTTAGTCGTAGTGACAAGGTGTTTCCTTGTCTTGACGTGAGGCAAGTCATCAGGCCGAGGAGAGATCCTCGGTCTTGACTGTTTGAACCTTGTAATCCTTGAATCAAGGCGGACCCTTGTCAGGATGTAAGGTGAGCCAGTATGTCGAGGGGGAGTCCTCGTGTTGTCTGTCAGGAACCTATAGTCATTGAATCAAGGCGGACCCTTGTCAAGACGTAAGGCGTATGTTTTGAAGATTCGGGGATAAGATCCTCGTCTTCTGGTGTTTGTGTGAGGAGTTGATAGTTGCTTTGCATGTTGGAAGAAACTGCCTTCGTAAAACTGAAACATGATTACATCGAACTGCAATCCTATCAAACTAAAAAGTAAAAGACTGAAAACGAGAAACTAATCTAATACAAAATAAACTAGACTAATGATAGTATTTTCGTAGATTGTCGGAGTGCCATGGATGCTTGAGATCCTTCCCCTCCTTGGTCTTCAATCTGTAGGTCCCTTCTCGAATGACTTGAGTGATGATATAGGGACCTTCCCAGTTCGGGGAAAGCTTGTTTTGTTCTGCCTTCCGAACAGTTACTTCAATTTTTCTAAGTACCCAATCGCCTACTTGGAATACTCTTCTGATGACCCTCTTGTCATGATATGCCTTGGTTCTTTGCTTGTAGTTCACCATCCTCATCTGTGCAGCTAGTCGTTTTTCATCTACCAGGTCTAGGTCTAAGAGCCTATTAACCTTGTTGACTTGCTCATCGTAGAGGGAGTTTCTCACAGTAGGGATGGCCATTTCGGCTGGTGCCATAGCCTCAGAACCGAAGGTTAGTGCAAATGGGGTTTCCCCCGTTGGCCCCCGAGTGGTTGTACGAACAGCCCATAAAGCTAGGTGAAGTTCGTCCAACCATCTGCCCTCGCATCCTTCAAGGTTCTTGGTAAGGGCTGTTAGGACCAGTTTATTGGCAGCTTCTGCTTGACCGTTGCCTTGGGGTCTGCTAACTGATGATTTTGCATGGCGGACTTTAACTCTTCCCAATTCTGTTGTAAATGCCGTAGAGAATTGGAGTCCGTGATCAGAGACAATTGTATGAGGAAGGCCAAATCGACACCAGATGTAGTCATGGACGAAGTTGATTGCATTATCTTCCGTTATCTTGGCTAGTGCCTTCGCTTCTATCCACTTGGAGAAGTAATCCACAACTACTATCACGTACTTGCAATTACCACGGGCGGGAGGGAAGGGTCCGATGATATCGATTCCCCACATATCAAATGGCCACGTAGGTATTACAAGTGTTTGCTCAACTGCTGGTAGTCTAGGAATGTCGGAGAATCTTTGGCACTTGTCACATTTTCTAAGGTGGGTTGGGTTGGGTTGTTATATTTTTAGCCCGCCAGAATTTTGCCCCGCCCCGCCCTGCCCCGTTTAGTGGCGGCCCGTGGTGGGTTGGGCCCGCCCCGCCCCGCCAGCCCGTATTGACGGCTCTAGCCAGTAGTAACCTAGCGAGATGATCTTGTCAGCTAAGGTTCTGGCCCCCGGGTGTCCGCCGCAAACACCTTCATGTACTTCTGCCAAGAGGTTCTCAACTTCCTAGGGGTAGACACACCTTAGCAGGGGCTTCGTGAAGGATCTTCGGTAGAGGACTCCATTCATCACAGTGAACCTTGGGGACCTCTTCTTGATAAGTTTGGCTTGCGCCTCATCTTCCGGGAGTTGGCTCTTCTCGATGTAGTCAATGTAGTCATTGATCCAGCATCTCTCCTCTCCATCTAGGAGCATGACTTGTAATCTTTCATACGCAGGTTCCTCAGCATAAACTACGTATGGATTGGTCTTAGATTCAGACACATCCATGGTTGCTAGTTTAGATAGAACGTCTGCGATTTGGTTGTCTTCCCTGCCTATTTGCTTGAGTTCAAAAAATTCCATCTTCTTCGTCATGTCCAGGACGAGGTCTTTATATTTGGCAAGGGTGGGGTCTTGGGTGTTATACTCTCCCTTTACTTGTTTGACCACGAGTTGGGAGTCACAGAAAGCCGCCACCTTAGTTACTCCATAGAAGGAAGCCAATTCAATGCCAAATATTAGAGCTTCGTATTCAACTTGATTATTGGAGGCAGGGAACTTGAAACGGATGATATCTTGCATGGAGTACTCTCCTTCCGGACTTGCCAGTACTACTCCAGCTCCGCTTCTTTGCTTTGTAGCCGATCCGTCTGTATACAAGATCCAACAGTTGGATGGGAGTTTGATGGGAGACTCTTCTTCTTCCGTAGCATTTTGCTTGTGGGAAGTGGGGAGGTGCTCACCCATGAAGGCAGTCTCAACCATGAAGTCAACCAGAGGCTGTGCCAGGAGGGTCTTCCTTGGTTGGTAGGTGATATCAAACTCAGTAAGAGCGATAGACCAATTTAGGAGACGTCCGGAGCCGTCCAACTTATGTAGGATCTTCTTCAATGGTTCATTCGTGTACACGGTGATGGGATGTGCAGAAAAATAGGCACGTAGTTTCCTTGATGCAATAACTAGCGCGTACGCTTTCTTCTCCACATTGAAGTATCTACTTTCTACGTCGGATAATGCCTTTGACACGTAGTACACAGGTTTCTGAGTTCCTTCATCGTTTCTTACTAGGACAGCTGCGACTGCATGATCAGTGGCAGCTAGGAAGACATACAGCATCTCACCGGTGGTCGGACTGCTGAGCAAGGGAGAACCCAAGTACTCCTTCAATCGTAGGAATGCTTCGGAGCATTCGGGAGTCCAGGAGAAGCTCTTGGTACCCTTCAGTACCTTGAAGAAGGGCAGCAACTTTTCGGCGGATTTGGCGATGAATCTTCCAAGGGCCGCTATTCTTCCATTCAGTCTTTGAACCTCCTTGATGGTGGTTGGTTCCTTCATATCAATCAATGCCTTGATTTTTTCGGGGTTCGCCTCAATTCCCCTTTGCGATACCATGAAGCCCAGGAACTTTCCCGCCGTTACTCCAAATACGCACTTGCTTGGATTCAGCTTCATGTTATTAGCTCGGAGGTTGTTTATTGTCTCTTCCAGGTCAGGAGCGTGACTGCCCTCCTTGGTCTTTATGACCATTTCATCTATATAGGCCTACATGTTGCGACCTATTTGTGCTTCAAATACCTTGTTCACCATGCGTTGGTACGTAGCACCGGCATTTTTGAGCCCAAAGGGCATCATAACATAACAGTAGTTTCCCCCAGGTGTTTGGAAAGCCGTCTTTTCGATGTCCTCTTCCGCCATTTTGATTTGATGGTAGCCTGAATAGGCGTCTAGGAAACTGAGTGTCTGGTGTCCAGCAATGGAATCGACCAACTTGTCAATTCTGGGGAGAGGATAGCTGTCCTTGGGGCAGGCTTTGTTCAGATCAGTGAAGTCTATACACATACGCCACTTCCCATTTTGCTTCTTCACCATTACTACATTGGCCAACCAAACGGGGTACTTTACTTCACGTATAATTCCGGCGCTCAGTAACTTTTGCACCTCTTCCTTAATAGCCTCCTCCTTGTCTCTTGCGAAATTTCTCCTTGTCTGCGAGATAGTTTTCGCCAGTGGATCAACTTCTAAACGGTGGAGTGCTACTTCCTCATTGATCCCCCTCATGTCTTCGACTCTCCAAGCAAAGACGTCTAGACTGCTTTTTAGGAGGGAGATGATTTTTTCTTTCTCTTCCGGAGATAGCTGGCCCCCGAGTTTGATTTTTTGTTCAGGATAGTCAGGATTGATGACTACCTCTTCCAGCTCGTCTACAGGCTCCATTTCAGGACCGTCTCGAAATTCCAGAGACTCGATAATAATTTCTCTAATTCTTCTTCCTTCATTGTCATTCACGTTGAGGCCTTCTTCCTCCATTAGTCCATCAACGTCGGGCAGATCGACCTTCCTCAAGTCATGGTTGGCCCCCGAGTTCTGGCCATTCACGAGAATGGGATCTTCCTCGGAGACGGACGGAACTATGCCTTGGTCATCTGCAATTTCTTGGACCATAGGCTCTTCCTCAGATACAAGTGGAACTGTGCCTTGGTCATCTGCAATTTCTAGGACCATGGGCTCTTCCTCATCATCAAGTACCTCACGGATATAGCTCATTCTGGAGCTAGTTTTGGTGGTTTTTTGAGATTTAGAGACCTTGATGTTTTCTTCGGGGGTATCTATCTCCACGGTCTTAGATTTCTTCCTGCTTCTGACGACATGTTCCAAGAAGTCTTTGGAGGTCGCCCTCACACATCCAATTTCAGCACGAGTGGGAAATTTAACTCGTTGGTGAGGGAGGGAGGCAACCAGCCCAAGTTTAGCTTGACTTGGAATGCCAATGATAACATGATAATCACTTGTCAAATCCATGACTACGAAACTGACAGTAGCCTTGGATCTGAAGGGATGTTCGCCAATTTCAAGTTCTAGCTCCACAGTTACCTTTGCTCCTACCTTATGGTTGGTGAATCCTTCCAGCCTTCCATGATATGGTTCCAACATGGTGTCTTTCAAGCCCATCTGTTGGAAAGCGTAATAGTATAGAATGTCACGGGAGGCCCCCGTTTCCACCAGTAATCTTTTCGATTCCACATTATCAATCCGACCCTTTATCACCAAGGGTTGTTCACGGGCAGCACGACTTCCTGCCAATTCGTTGGGAGAAAAACTGATGACCTCTTCCGCCTTATGAATCCAAGCGGGGACATGGTATACTTTGCTTAGTTCATGGATATGGTCCCTCAGCTTTCTGGTAGAAGTCACTTCTTCACGGATCACGTGTAATTTGGCTCTAGGAGGCCTACGTTCTCCGTCCTCACTTTTATCATCATCTTCACTTTCCTCTTCCTTCCGCTTTCGCTTATTGTCTTTCTTCATGACATAGCGATCTAGCTTCCCCTCGTCGACCCACCGTTGGATCATTTTCTTGAGGGCCCAACAGCCATCAGTGGTGTGCCCATTGTCCTTGTGGAAATCACAGTATTTGGAAGTGTCACGAGGATACTTTGATTTATCGGTCAGCTAACGAGGAGGTGGAAGATTTACTAGTTGCATGATTTCTGAGATGGGTTTGGTTAGAGGGGTGAACACTTCAGGTTTCTCGGTGCTTCTTGTTCTGTTCTTCCCCTTGGATCCCTTGCCATTCCCATTGTCATTCTGGCGAGTGTCCATCGCCTCTGGTTCCGCTTTGTCGGATCCCCTTTTCTTGCTTTTGTCCTCAGCCATTGCAATGGCGTATGCCACTTGGTACAATTCAGATTTGGACTTAGGTTCCCGGGCGGAAAGTTCATAGATGAGGGGACCGAATTTCAATCCAGAGTTGAAACAAACAATGACCTCCCTATCAGTGAGGCTTTCCTCTACTTGGTCTGCCATTTTTCGAAATCGGTTGTAATACCTGAGGGTGGTTTCCCCCTTTCCTTGCTCGATATTGGCAAGGTCGGTCAATCTCATCTTTCTCCTTCCACCTGTGGCAAAGTGATTCAAGAACATTCTCCTCATGCCTCTCCAGCTATCGATGCAACCTTTTTTTAGCTCACGGAACCAGGTCAAGGCTGTTCCGGAGAAGGTGCTCGCGAAAGCTTTACAGAGCATGTCATCAGCTATAGTGAGGAGGTTCATGGTTTGCTCAAAACTTTGCACATGGTCTTTCGCGTCAGTGGTTCCGTTGTACTTTTCAAAGTTCGGGACCTTAAAGTGAGGATTTGGTGGTGCAGCAGTTATCCTCAGGGAGAACGGACGGGTTGACCATTCAAAGTCATCATCATCAACCTTCTTTCCCATCTCCATGTCATCAAGTCTTTGTTTTAATAGTTCCCATTGTTTGGTTTCCACTCCCTTATCACTGCTAGAGCGGGTGCTTCGATGGGAGCTACTGGTCGATTTATCCTTGGGATGACCATTCACCCTACTGTGCTCCCCGTCATTTCGATGGCTGTCACGTCGTTTAGATGGTGCCTTATCACGTTTTGGTTCCAACTCTTGGCCACCAAGTATCATTCTGTATGGTTCAGGTGTTCTTGGTCGTGCGAATTCACGATGACGAGGACGGGGAGAGTCAGGGCGAGGTCGACGAGGTCGAGGAGACCTGGGACGACGAGGCGCCATGAAGAGACGAGGAGGGGAAAGCCTTTTGGATAAGCTGAGTTTCGTCCTTAAATCCTTTGAGTTCACTTCTTGTTCCTTGGAACTCAACTGGCTTCTCAGGTCAACCACCTGGTCTTTCTTCTGGTTGATATGCTGAGGAGGGGGAGGATCTCGAAGGGCCTGCTTAGGTGGTACAGCAGGATCGAGGGGAGGACCTCGTCGCTCACCCTGCTCCCTTCCACAAGGGTTGCCCATCGACGGCAGCATGAATTCAGCCATGGAATTGTTAGGATCCAGTTGCAAAAGAGCAGCTTGTGTCTCGTACATCCTTTGTAAAGTTTCCATTTGTCTATGTAGCAGAGTGCATCGGTCAACGGCTTGAGTTCCCTCAGCTTGATTGACGTCGGCATTCTTTGTCATCTTCTTTCCCACTCGCTTCCCACGAGGGCGAGTAGGACGAGGAAGGTTAGCTCCCTCTCCCTCGGCATTCGCCTGACCCATGGAACGAAGAGTCATGGCGAGGGGTGGAGGTCCGTCTGGCAGAGGTGGAGGAGGAGGAGGCAGCTCGGCATTAGTGTTGACCCCGTTCACTTGAGTCTGTTCCTCGGCAGTAACACTTGTAAACTGTCCGTCCTCCATTACAAATAAGCGATTGTAACAGCGAACTTACCACACGTAAATTTTCCACCAATTCAAGATTTCTAGCCAAAGATTTGGGACAGATTCTGGGCGCTAACACAAGGTTGCAATTGCGATTTTACCAAAACCAAAATTTCCGGCCAAAAAGATTGCTTCAGGCGTGAATTTGCAGATTCCGGCCGAATTTTCTGCAGAATCCGGCGAATCAAGAACAGAGCCAAAACGGAACAGAAATTTCCGTTCAAATCTAGAAAATTTCCGGCAAACAAACTGGCTTTCAGCGAGTTTTTTCCAGGCCAAACAAAGGGTGTTTGAATCGATTTCCCGGCAATGGAACCAATTGATGATGCCAAAATCGTCAAATCAGCCCAAATCCAAGCGATCGGATGCTCCGGAGATTGCTAGGCCTGAAAATAAGAGAAAACACGTAAACTAAGCCGGGGCGAGTCCGGCTAAAGGCCCTCCGGCGTGAGAGTAAGTTCACGGTTTGTGTATGAGAAACTAAATTGACAGAGTTTCTGTATTGTAAAAAGTAACGTACCAAATAATAGGCCATATGACTTGTATTTATAGGGATGGATTGATAGAATCCATGTAAAATTGAACTTGTAAAGAGATAAGATATAATCCTAAGAGAATTATATCTGTTAAGGAGTCATTGTTTGACTTGAATTGGTGTAGGTGGTTACAATCCTGATTGGATCATAACTGTTGAATCCTTGCTTGAATAGGATTGTACGATCTGCTAGCCGGAAAGCCGAGGGGCATGAATTACTTATCTCGGCATTGGCAAGTAAGCCGAGATGCGTGATTCTGCTTCCTCGTCATTTGATGATTGGCCGACATGTGAATATGTCGGGGTGAATGATTCTGCTTCCTCGTCATTTGATGATATGCCGAGGTAAGAACTTTCCTCTCCTCGTCACTTGTGACGTCTCAGAGCATGATCGGCCAAGTATGAAGAGCTCGTTGTCAAGGTAAGGCCGAGGAGATGCCCCCTCGGCATACGAGGAAGGTACCTCGGCCCTGCTAATTGAGCATTGATACTTGTGTATTGGATTATGTTTATGGCCCAATTCATTTGAGCCCAACTCGAGCAAACCCATGTTCGTATCTCGGTTTATACCGTTCACCTCCAATAATCTAGCCTTTTATCCAAATCTGCTACACAGAGAGCAGTAGCAAGAAGCCAGGAACCCTAAATACCTTTTTCGCCATTAAGCTTTTTAGGTTTTTATCTTTACGTCACTGAACTAAAATTTTTTTTTATCTTTGAATCCTTAAACTTGATTATTTAGGCAATAAATGGTCCTTCCATTAAATTGCCATTCATGTTTTTGTTAAACGAGGCTGAGTTAGCATTTCATATTATACCTATGGGGTTGGCAGCAAGGAATTATAAGACTAAAGAAGGATCATTGATGCTAAGAGAAAAATATGACATTACAGCAACAGAGTTTTGCTATTCTAAGGTTGATGATTGATCGATTCGATCAACTCTTCCTGCATTACAACAACCTTATGTGATGTACAAGATTTTAGATTTTCTTTCTACAACTATATATATTCATCATGCCTTCACCATTGGAGATGATTTTCTTGATGTCGGGGATACAAGAGCCTTTGCGTAAGCAACAGGCAAAGCGATGATCTTCTTTGGTTTGCTTACATATGCCCGTCTCGTGAAGTTGTTGTAGTCATTGGCTTCAATCTCATCTAATATTTGGCGGTATAACAACAGTGATGCCCAAACCTGCAGACGTGATCAATAAATCAAAATGGGCTACTCGGGATTCATCCACTTGGGCAAGAAATGAAAATGGCTTTCGGAAATTGTTTTTTTTTTAAGTAAAAAGAAAACAAGAGAAAAAAAATGCTTACTGGCCATCTAGTAGCTGAGCTGAGTTGAGTGACTCCATTTTCTGCTTCATCAAAAAACATTCTTGCCCTCTTTATTTGTTTCTTCATGAATTGCCTCCATTTATCGGTTACTTTCATCGCAAATATATCCTTGAACATACCAAAGGTGTCGAGCTGGGCCAAACGAGTAAAAGCCCAGTCCTCAAGTGATTATTGCCAACACACTCCCAGTGGGCTAGGCCCAATTATTACATGGCTCATGGCCCATCTTATAGATCAGTCGACTAAGTTCATTGTCCGATCTATCAGGTCCCGACCTAACTTAGTCCGACTCTACGATCCAAGCTATACTTCGGGTACGATCCAGCTCTACCCGTCAGTCAGGTCGACCCAACCTCAAGTGGTGACCTCGACCTACTAGACGAGTGTCGACCTAACAGTTCAGTCGCACATGCCTCTATACTTTCCATAACTGTTTCCCTACAAATCAGGAACCGTTCAAGACACGTTCACATGATGTATAACTGTCCCACAAATCTCGGAGCTCATGTAGCCCTACCAAATATATCACACTCATCAGCTATAAATACAAGACAACCACTACGGTTCTAAGGTAACTGCTATTTTGTTATCTGAATATCGTCATTATTCAATACATTTGTGCTCTCCGTACATATATACTTACTCTCACGCCCGAGGGTCTAAGCCGGATGTGTCGTGGGTTCTGGTTTCTGGTCAAGGAGTCAGGTGATCAGTCCTGCCACGTGGATGAAGATTGATAAGCACATTTCCTGCGGCATCAGTTTGGTTCCATTGCCGGGAAATCGTGCATACTTGAGCTCGAAAGCTTTTTCGACTTGCAGTCATGGTGACTTCGGATGGACATGTATCTGAGGCCTCACTTGAGCATAACGAAGGAAACAACAACGCCAATGCCAATGCTGAAAATGCTAATTTGCCTCCTCCCCCTCCACCACGTCAGTATGCTAGGGCAACTCGATCTAACAGTGTTGCTGATGGCAGAGGATTATCAGATGGGAGGAGGGACAAGCGACCTTTGGAGGGACAGGGAGCAACACCTCCACCGAAGCATCCAACAGGGCAAACGAATGCTGGAAATAGGGCAGGTCCCTCATCCAACCTCTTAAGCAGGAAGGAGATGCTGTTGGAGCGAGCTCAAATTCTAGCCGAATTATTAGCAATGGAAGAGGCAGAACAGGCTGATAGAAGGTCGGAGAGGGTAGCTCCCTCTCAAGTTTCTAACAGGGAGCATGCTAGGAGTGCTAGGCCGAAGGAGACTGTGGGACAGAATGTCGAGCAAAGAATGGTGCTGCGGCCTCAATCACCAATTCATGTTCCAAGTGATGATCTGAGGGCCAGTCTCAACAGGAATAGAGAGCAGGAAGCTCAGTCAGATCTAAGGCGACAACTGGAGGCAAGTCGAAGCTTACGCGGATCACTGGCTAGGACACAAAGGTCGCAGTCCCACAGGGAAAGGAATGGGCGCAGATCGCCTATAAGAGAAGGAAGGCGCAGGTCTCCACCCAGGGATGATAGGCGCAGGTCGCCACTAAGGGATGATAGGCGCAGGTCGCCAACTTAGTCAGTAAGGTCGCCTTCTCACAGGGACAAGAGAGGCAGAGAGATAACTCCCCCTGGAAGCAACAGACACAGGGCCAACTCTGGGAGAGAGCATCCCCAAGAAGAGAGGCAAAAGTCAAATCGTGTCTCCCATGCTAGGGACGACAGGCCGGATGCAAGAGAGTGGCTCCTATGGAAGAAAAAATTCGAGCAGTGGGAGGCTGATAAGAAGGAAGGTGCTGGGAAAAGTGAGCACAAAGATTTTGCTCTTCGTCCATTGGCCAAGGACTTACTCGATCGTCGACCTCCGCCAGGTTTCAGATTGCCAGTCCTAGAAAAATATTCGGGAGCGACCAATGCCAAAAGCCATATACAACACTTGGAGGCCACCATGTGCTTTGTCTCCCACGAGGACGACATGATGTGCAAGGCACTTACAAGCACACTCACTGGGGCAGCCCTTACATGGTTCAATGGCTTGGCACCAGGTTGCATCTCTACTTGGTCTTATATGAGGACAAAATTTCTGGAACGTTTCTCAACTGCTGGAGCTAGGAAGATGACAGTCACCGATCTAAGCAACTTGGTACAAGGGAAAAATGAAAGCTCGATGAGCTACTACACCAAGTTTAAGGAAATGGTTGACAAGATCGAGGAGGACCTCACAGATAGAGAGGTGATCAATTATTTCAGGAGTGGAATTACTTCTACAGATATGGACTACGAGCTGACAGTTCGAACAGTTACTACTCGACGGGAGTTGTTCGAAAAGGCCTACAATGTGGCATTGGCCGAGGAGAGAAAAGAAAAGAAGAATGGGAAAGGCCCCAAGGCTGAGGTCGCTGATGATAAAAAAGACTCAGCCAAGAATGGGGGAAATAATAAGAATGGCAAGAACAGAACCAGGGCGACTGAGAAAGTGCCCGAAGCTTTCACTCCCCTAACGGTGAGTCGAACTGAAATAATGAATGCGGTCCCGCGGCCCCGCTGCCCCTGAACCCGGCAATAAGTTCAGAAGGGACAACAGCAAATATTGCGAGTATCATAAGGATACGGGGCATACTACGGAGGATTGTATGAGCCTGAAGCGTATCATTCAGAGGATGGTTGATCAGGGAAGGCTCGACGCATACCTGAAAAGGCCTCAGGCAGGCGGTGGTGAGCGACCTGCGGGTGGACATCCAGAACCGAGGCAGCCTAGGATGAATTTGGGCGTCATCACCGAGCAAGCCAGCAACACAGCCATCAAACATAAGATCTTCCATCTCAACAAAGCCCCACATGTGCCACCCAGGAGCTACGTCAGGGACGAGGTGATTAGTTTTTACCCGAATGAGCTAGCAACTAATATGGCGGCTAGAGAGCAAGTTCTCGTCATCCCAGGACTCATTGATGGATGTACGACGAGCAGACTCTTAGTTGACACGGGGGCCTGCAAGGATATCCTGTTCTACAAAACATTTCAGGAGATGGGCCTATCGAATAAGCAGCTCGAACAGTATGATGGCAGACTGGAAGGCTTCACCAACCACCGGGTCGATGCCAAGGGACAGATCGAACTAGACGTCGACCTAGGCCAACACCCCTACAGGGTCGTCTCTAAGGTAAAATTTATTGTTATTGATGTAAACAGTGATTATGCTGCCATACTTGGTATCCCTGGCCAGGTCGCACTTGGAATGGTGGCCTCAATTCCCTATCAGCGAGTTAAATTTCCTACACTAGCTGGAGTCGGCTGCGTACAAGGCACAACTCGAGCATATCTTGATCATGTCCTTCGAGAGAGAAAGAAGAGGGAACTGGAGATTGAAACTGCTGAAGGATACCTAAAGCTGTCTCAGTCAACCACCAAAACTACTCGACTATCTAAAATCACCATTGTGGAAGAGTCAACCTATCGCTCACATGAAGAGGTCATGGCTGAGTTGACACGTCACTCTGAAGCCACCATGGTCGATCTGGATACAGTTATGGTCGACCAAGTCTCCATAGGCAAGCTATGCCTCCAGATCGACAATAACTCGGGGGCCATCACCAGTGAGACTGCAGACGAGCTGGATAAGATGATAGCTGAGGAAGCTCCCAACTTGGGGGCCAGAGAAAGACAGAGGTTTAGAGAGATCATCGTTGAAACCCTACAATTCAAAGATGGTCCATAGCTAGAGGCTGTGGACGAGTTGGAAGCAGTGATTACAAATCCTTCCTATCCTGAGTAGAAAATTCAGATTGGAAAGCAATTGTCACCTGAAGAAAGGTTGGAGATTGTCGAGCTACTCAAAGAAAGCAATGACGTCTTTGCATGAAGAGTGGAGGATATGATGGGGATCAAGGAGGAGGTCGTTGTTCATAGACTGGAGGTCAACCCGACCATAAAGCCCAAACCCCAGAAATTGAGAAGCTTCACTCGTGACAAAGAGGAGGCCATAAAAACTGAGGTACAAAAACTTTTGAGTGCAGGTATCATAAAGGAGGCTACACATACAACGTGGTTAGCTAATGTGGTCATGGTGAAGAAATCAAATGGCAAATGGAGAATGTGCGTCGACTTCACCAACCTCAATCTTGCCTGCCCAAAGGACAACTATCCTCTCCCTAGAATTGACAAGCTTGTTGACTCCATTGCTGGCCATTCCACCCTCAGCTTTCTAGATGCCTATTCAGGCTATCATCAGATCAAGATGCATAAGGAGGACATCATAAAGACAGCTTTCCAAGCAGCTGGAGGCATCTATTGCTACACTATGATGCCATTTAGGTTAAAGAATGCAGGAGCGACCTATCAACGTATGGTCAACAAAGTCTTTGCTTCACAGATTGGCCGAAAAATGGAGGCCTACGTCGACTACATGGTCATCAAAACAAAGATCGGACGTCACGTGGTCGACCTAAAGGAAACGTTCGCCAAACTACCAGCAAACAACATGAAACTTAACCCAAGCAAATGTGTCTTCGGAGTAGCAGCGGGCAAATTTCTTGGTTTCATGGTGTCCCAGCGAGGTATTGAAGCCAATCCAGAGAAGATCAAGGCTCTAGTCGACATGAAGGAGCCCACAAGTATAAAGGAGATGCAGCGACTCAATGGAAGGGTGGCAGCCTTAGGTCGCTTCATAGCCAAATCAGCGAAAAAGTCTCTCCCGTTCTTCAAATCTTTGAGGGGGACGAAAAATTTCGAGTGGACGGACGAATGTCATTCGTCGTTCCAACAGCTCAAGGAGTACCTCGCTACTCATCCCCTATTGAGCAGCCCGACTACAGGAGAGACTTTGTTTATATACTTGTATGTGGGTGATCATTCAGTCGCAGCAGTGTTAGTTCGAGAAGATGAGGGGCTTCAAAAGCCCGTGTACTATGTCAGCAAGGCCCTATCAGATGTGGAAGGAAGGTATTACAATGCGGAGAAGGTCGCATATGCCCTAGTCGTAGCTTCAAGGAAGCTGCGAGCTTATTTCTTAGCTCATCCTATTGTGGTGCTCACGAATGCACCCTTGAGAAAAATCCTACATAAGCCAGAAAGTTCAGGTCGCTTACTCAATTGGTCAATTGCCCTCACGAAATTCGACATCGAGTATCGACCTCGAAAGGCGTTGAAGGCTCAAGCCTTGGCAGACTTCTTGGTCGAGCTTACGTTCACCAAGGAAGAGAGTGGGGTAAGAGTTCACAAAGAGGAAGCTAAGGGAAAGGAACAAGAGTCCCAGCCCTTCATTTGTTTACTCGACGATTGCTGGAAGGTTTACTCGGATGGGTCAGCAACGAAGAGCATTAGTGGAGCTGGGATAGTGTAAGTGCTCCAATTTGAGCTTGTTAGCATTTTCGTTAGAAAATTAACGAAAGTTATAACATTACTAACATTCCTAACATTCCAAACTTTTCTAACAAAGTAAGGGTAAAATGGGCATTGTCATTTAAAGTTAAACCAAGAAAAGAATCTCAAAAAGCAAAAGAAATTGGAAAAAATCCGAATTAAGCAAGTTGAAAAACAGCAATCAGTTTGAATTTTCTGAAAATATTCCTCCTGTCCAACAGCCTACACTGTAGCAGATGAACAGTGCACGCCTGCACACAGATCCGCGCGGATGAGTTTGCTTCTCACAGAGGGCTATAAATTGAACCCTCCTCTCTCAGTTTAAACAACAAAAAAATCACTCACAGCAACAGCACACTGGCGAAAAATAGAGAGAAAACAGTGGGAATTCACTTGAATTGCCACCATTTTCTCTCCAATCTTTCCCAAATCTCACTCACTCACAAACACTTCAAATCACTCTCATACATACTCTCATACATATACTAACTCAAGCTCAAATCACCCTTTAGGAGGAGGATTAGAGAGAAAACATAGAGGACTTCATTGTTATCTACTTGTTTTCTCTTTAACCAACTCAAATCATCAACCCTAAACACTTTCAAGCCCTAAACACATTCAAGCCTTGAATCCATTCATACACAAAACACAAAGAAGATAGGTATAACCTCTCTCTTCTTACCCTAAATCTCTCATCCATGCATGCATTTTCAAGCTACAAAATGTAGTTCATTCATCTTCTTGTCTTAGATCCAAGAAGATCACCATGGAAGTTCATCTCCATGGATGATCTTCTACAAGGATCAATATTATTTTCAAAGTGTTCTTACTTTCTTGCAAGGAAAACACATTTTCAAAACCCTAAAAATCATTTTCATACATCAAATCTCATTTTCAAAGGATAAAATTCCCCTTCCCAAGCAAATGAAGTGCTTAGTCCTAATGTACCCCAAGGATGGTTTGATATAGTTGATTCACCACTAAAATTTCAAGTGATCACTAATCAAAACCTAGGGAAATGGGGACAAGCATGGATGCCAAACCCCCTTTAAAATCATGTTTTTCTTTCTTGAGAAGTTGCTGTCCAGTAGCAATTTTCTAAGACCCCAGTCCATGGTCTAATTTTGTAGACACAGATAAACTTGGAATTTGGTGTTGAATACAAAATACTTTTTGTAGCCAATATCCATAGCTTTCCAGAAATATTTTTACTTTATTTTTTGCGTGAGTAAAACTCCTTTTTTCAAATTTTCTTTTAAAGGTCAGTTCATCAGTCTCTGGAAATCCATATTTCATATCTGAGATTTCCAGAGGGTTTTAGGTCCTCAAATCATCTCCAAAATGAAAAGTTCTTTTACAGAAACCTTATTTAAGGTGTTTTGAACATTTTTCATTCTCGGACTTTTCCCAGATTCTGGATTTTTCAAACCTTAAAGTCCATTTCAAAATCAAGTGTCCACTGCCTTCTTCATTCTGGCAGAAATGGTTTCCAACTTCCAAAAATCTTTTGAGTACCAAAACTCAACCCAAAAATCACACCAAAAATCATGGGATCAGTTTAAAGTCTTAAAAAGAGTTCCCAATTTTTACTTTCCTCAGTTTCAACTCATTTTGGCCAAAGTAACATACACACACACACACACACACAAACAAATAATTTTAAATGTTTGGAAGACTCGTTTTACGAGGCATTCCGGGTGCACACTAACGTCCTTCCCGGCGTGTAACGTGACCTCCGAACCCAAATTTCTAATCTCGGGCATTTTTCAAAGTTTTGGCCCTTAAAACAAAAATGGCGTGGCGACTCCGTTTGATTTCAAAAAATCGGGTACATCACGGTGGCGACTCCGGCGGGAAAAATAAGCTTTTTCTAAAAAAAATGATATTTGGTATATTGGTGGAAACCATTAAACTTCCCGTTATCGCCTCCTAACACGAGTCGGGGATAAATTGTGGTTTAACAATCCCACGTACCGGTATCATTGTTTTCAAAAAAAAAAGGAAGAGCTTTTGAGGGTCAAGCTTCCGTCCCGGCATTAAAAATCATTTGTTGTGTGTGTTGATTTTTGCACATTTTCGTGTTGTTTTGGCCGCCTCGGAAAAAGTCAAAAGTTTGACTGTCGGAATCATGTCCCTAAGCTGTTGGAATTTTTGTGCTTATATGCTTATGTGTGCATTTACTTTCAAAAAAAAAATTTCAAAAACAAATTTTCAAAAAAAAAAAGAATTTCAAAAAAAAAAAGAAAATTTTCAAAAAAAATCATGCATCATTCTTTTTAAGACACATGAAAAATTTCTATTTTACTCAGAAAAAGAAGATAGACTGCTTGTACACTACGCGCACGTGACCTTACACTGCACACTACGTCCCTAACAGGGAAATCCTTGTCGCGGCCCGTTTGGTCTTATTACGCCTCTCGGTGCAAGCACGGGACTACCCAAACATCTCGTGGAGCCTCGTGTCGACCATGCACTTGTCCGTGACACACTTTGTCCGAGACCCGGTTGGTTTTTAGTTTGGTGCGTGTCATGCCTGTACGTGTATAGACCTTTCCTTTCAAGCCTTTGTCGGCATACCGACTCAATATCTTTCGGGGACCACTAATCGGTCGAAGTTACGCCGGTTTTCGCCGCGAGACTTTGACCAAGATATTGGCCAGGCGCCTTGACTTCGGCTCGGCGGCACAAATTATACACAGACTCCCGGCATGACACTTTGAGTCATCAAGGATTAATGATTATTCCATGCCTAATTACGGCCTAATTGACGACAATTCAAGATCAATCGTGGACATTTATCGGTCAAATCATGCCGACTTTTTGTCGAGCCCTCGAACATGATCTTGACTTTGACGTCGGCTTTGTCCGTAATTTACATCGAATGCTCGTTAAGACTCGATTACCCGCCGACTTTTAGGATCGTTTTCTTTCGGCCGGTGGGACCCGCTTACCCTATAGGACCCTCGCCGGCTGTCCGCACCTGGGAGGTCGAAATACAGGTGGAATACGAGGGGCTTATAGACGTAGTGATGGGGCCCACTGATCCAGGATCCAGAGTAGTTTGTGAAAAAGAAGAGCAATATTTTCCAACCGATTAGGTTTAATAAAACATGTTTTAAGTAAATTTAAACAAATAATCGCATGTTGCATGAGCCCTAAGCCCAAACACCAACCTCGTTCCGCTTTCCGAGTCTGGACCACACCCTTTCGTGCCTTCCACGGTAAGCAAAGTTTGGATCAAGCCCCCGGGTCATCGTTTGTTCGGCTCGGTCATTCGAGTCGAGATACTTCATCGGTTTCCTCCTCGCTTCAGACTCAAAGTTTCGAGAATGGCCAACTCGAGAGGAGAACGGTGGGGGACGTACGAGATCCGCACCCAGAAAATTCGCAAAATGCCGAGCGGTGGAATCGGATGTTGGAACAGTATAAGACAACATCAAGAGGCTCGGATCGATCGGTTATGGGAAGGTATCGAAACCAGGGGCTAGCAATTGTTCGCAACCCTAATGGAACCTTTACGGTTGATGCGAAGATTGGAACTAATTACCCTCCCGGGTATGCCAACTACCGTCAAATGCCCTGTTCCCTTTCGTGTGGAACTACTAATGGGCCAAGCATCCCCCAGCCTATCACTCAGCCTGCCTCTCGGCCTCATCGTATCGATACTCCTCAACAGTCCGATCTTGGTCAACTTCCCCCTGGCGCCTCTCAGTTTTCACCTTTGGGTTTCAATCAGTCTGTTTACGCCGCGGCTTGGAATAGGTCGGTTCGCTACTCCAAAACCTCGGTGCGGCCCGGCCATCGGTTTGGAATTGGTCGATTCGGTACATCTCGGCCCCTACGGCTCGATACTCCTCAACAGTCCGATCTAGGTCAACTTTGCCCCCGGTGCCTCTCGTGTCTCACCACCGGGATTGAATCGGTTGCCTTTCGCCCCACGGCTTGGAAGGGGTCGGTTTACTACTTCACAACCTCGGTCAGCCGGGGCCATCGATGCAGAGTGGTCGGTTCCCGACTCGGCCACACACATTTACATCCTCGACGCCGATCTAGCCCCAGGTGCCTCTCGGGTCTCACTCACCGGGGATTGAATCGGTTGCCTTTCGCCCCCTTAGGTCAAAGCTGGTGCCTCTCGGTCGGATTAGATCAGTTGCCTTGCTCGGTCACAAAGGGTGAAGGAATCAGTCGGCCGGGCCATCATCTCGAATGAGTCGGTTCGCGACTTCTCAAGCCCGGCCCGGTGTGATATGGCTCACATGAAGCCATTTTGGAGTCGGTTGCTTCTCGGGCTCCATGGTTCGAGGGGGCCAGCTTGCTTCCTCCAATTCTCAAAGCACACTTGCCCCTATGATACTGCAAGATCACATGGGCCACCAGGCTCTTATCACCACTTCATCAGGTTTACCGTATTCACAACATCCTCCAAGCTCTACCTCGCCACTCCGGTTGGAAAGTCCGACAAGGTCAAATGCTCCTCATCAAATTCTCCACCCCATTACATGCTCCTGCTCATCAAGTACAGTATGCACATTACCCTTGTAGTCACGTTCCTCAGTGTGGTCAAGACACGTTCAGTCCTACTGTTACGATGCCTCAAATCTCATGTTTTCAGCAGCCTTTTGGATCCGCGCTCACTGCTCCCTGGTATCCACCCATTTCGAGTCATATATCCTCATCCTCGGCAACTGCCAGGCCTTTTGAGGAGGGTTACGGTCGCGCTTTTAATGCTCAGACTGTCATCCCTCCCACTAGAGTACTTCCTACTGTGGTTTCATTTACTGATGCCAATCTTGTGGCGGTGTCGTGCAGTCCTAGTGTTCCTATTGACTCGTCCAATGGATTATCGGTGGAACCAATTAAGGAGGTACAAGAAAAGCCTAGCAACGAGAGTATCGACGATCGCTCGACTCGGGCCATCTCACCATACCAATCTTGTGTATCTGACACGAACGAGGTTTACAAAAGGTCGAATCTCGACGATCACATCGATGATTACATCAAAAGGGTTCGTGCACGGGGAAACACTACGAGTCTGAACATGTCTCACCGCTATAAACCTTACCCTTCCAACACGGCTGCAACATCCATCAAAGGAAAGAAGGCATTGCATACAAATGACGGCATCCAAAAGAAACCAAGAAATGGTGGTCCTCTAAGGCAACGAGAACATTTTGATGATTTTGGGATGCCCATGGGCTTAATTTTCAAGGGTTTAGTAAAGGAAGGCCTGTTGGAGCCCTCAGGGACTACCATCCAAGGAGCTCAAATGCACCCCTCGACATGAGTAAGCACTGCGCCTTCCATGATCATTTTGGCCACACGGCCAGGCAAGCTGCCTTGCTGAGTCTTGAAGAGAGCGGTTCAAGGGTTAATCGAAGCGGGCAAGCTTGAGCGCCCCAAGGGACCAAAATCGGCCAACCCTGTTCAGAGTGGTGACCAATTCTCGAATCAAAGAGCGTTAAGAGTTTATTCTCCCCCAAAGGAAAAATCACATCCCAAGGATTTGGGTGTTCCCTTAAGCAAAGTTTTCAATAGCTTGCTAAAGCAGGGTCTCCTCGAACCCATGAGAAACTATCAGCCCAGAAACCCCAATGCTCCTTTGGATACCTCCAAGCATTGTGCCTTTCATCAGTACCATGGGCACTTGACAGACGATTGCGCCCCCCTGAAAAAGGCAATCCAAGGTTTGATTGAGCATGGGAAGTTAAAGGTGCCTGAAGGGCCCAATACTGTCAGTAACCCGTTCCCTAGAAATAACAACATGAGCGTCAACATGGTCGAGTTTGGTGATTCAAGACTCGTGGGCATAATGGAATTTGACTCGCCCTTTTGTGATCGACGAACCAGTCATCGCCGGTAATGAAAATGGCTGGATTGGGCAAGGGATTGCCAAAGCAATCCTGGTGAAAAGATCTCGCGATAGTTCCCATCTCCAAAGGCCGAAGACAGTAAATGCATGGTCCAACAGCAAAGAGCGGCTAGACTAGGGGCTACCTATCTCTAAAATAGTCTTTTAGTCAACCTTCGTAGGTTCTAGTACCTCTCTTTCACCTAAGTCCTTCCTGAACATTTGTCGTTGTAGTCCATTTTGGACCTAATAGTTAAATGTCTAACTTTTATATATATGTCTTCTTTCTTTTCTTGCTAGACTCGAGACATCACTTGCGCACCCACGTTATACTTAATTGAAATGGTTTTATCCCAAATGATCACTTGTGCTGCTCAACCACTAATTCTTTGAAATGATTAATATTTAAATTAATCGAAGTGAGAAAATCAATTGATATCCTTTTCAAATTGGGACTTACCAACTCCTCATCTTGCATCTCATATGCTCACATCCCTTTCATCATCATCATCTCGTTGCTCAATGAATTTGCATGGATCTTTTCTCATTTAAAGCTTAAGCAAGCAATGAAGACTTAATCTCGTTTAGGTCATCCGGTAGGGATTGCGGTTGAAGCCTTTAACCCATAGGAAAAACATTACCTCACCCCGCTAAACAATACCCTTTCATTTCAAGATCGGCGTGTTTTGAAACCCCATTCAGCCATCACCTTTGCTCCTTGCCAAGAGAAGTCCAAGCAACGCCAAAGAAGTTAGCTTCGAGAGTCGACGATGCAAGGAAAGATAATTCCCAATTCCTCAAAGAGGCCTTCCAAATTATCAAAAGAAGGATTTTAAATTCTCACAATTCAGCAAAAATCCTCAACGTCTCAGGAGGCTCTTCAAAAAAAAAAGAGAAGAAAGAAAATAGAAAAGCTCAAGCAAGAACTTCAAAAAAAAGGGGGGACCGTCGATCCTCACAATTCAGCAAAAGTCCCCAACTTCTCAAGAAGCTCTCCAATGATCAAAAAGGAGCCCGAATCCTCGCAAATTCGCAAAAGTTCTCGACGGCTTGGACTTCCTCTCACCATTACCTTAAATCAACCTTAAGCCATCCTCTCGCTTTTAGAGGATATTCCCATTGCCATTACCCTCGCCTTTGGCCAAAGTCAAAATCTGACCTCTCATTCTTAGAGGCAATCAATCTTCCCCGCCGTAGATTTCCCAAACACATCCCTAAAAGCCAACCTCTTATCTTTAGAGGTTCGATCGACAAAAGGCCCGGCCGACCTCTCATCTTAAGAGGTCACAACTTTCCAAATCACCCGATGGCCGATCGAAGCCGGAAACCCGGCTACGGTCCTTACCGGATAGTAATTTCATTCCAGTATCTTCAGAAGCTAAATCAAATTACTGCTTCATTGCTTGCTTAAATTGGAGCCAAATCCATCTCGGCTCAAGTGATCAAAGATTGTGCAAATTCAAGTCTGATTCATTCGACATTTCATGTGAGCATATTTCATTTCTCCTCCACAAACACTTGCCGTGGATGTCCCACTGGGGCTTCGCATCCGTGTCTTTCATGGACACTCTAAGGGGATATGTTATTCGAATCTCCAATCCTCAAATTCCCAAGAGAACCTCAAAGTCTTGAATTTTCATACTCATTCTCTCTTCATTCGGGATAAGCCCGAACTACGGCGACCTGAGCTCTTCATAATGGAGGGAACGTAGGCAACCAGAAATGGTCCGGTCGAAATCACAAACAAATCTCGAAAAAAAAAATCCGGTCTCATCAAGGATCGTCCCTATACACTTTCCGAGCTTGATTCTCAATATCAGCTGATTTTCTCCTCGTGATTAATCAAAATATTTGTTCATATCAGATTTAGGAGTTGAATAACCCGAACATTAACAAAGGATTTTAAGCAGCCTTGTGATAATCATGAATAAGATAAGTTTTCAAGTGTCTCGACAAGTCTTCTCTCTCTCCATCATAGGGAAATAGAGCCAAACACTGTCTTTCTGTCAGCAGGGGCTTCCATACACTTTTCCACACCTTGTGATGCTTATACTCTCTCAAAAGAGTCAAACCTAAAGCGAGAGTGTCATACACAAATTCGGGAGACATTCCAACCTTTCAAAAGATATGCCCCTGCACGTAAACATTTCTGAGTCTTGTCCAAGTGACTGGTTGACTAAGGTCTGAAAAGATGGGTGCCTCCTCTGTTAGACTACTCTGAATTTCTTCACGTTGGGGCTTTGCTAAGCGGTTCTCCCAGGTTCTCCTGTATCAGCTCTTCAAGCTGGGGCTTATATAGTCGTCTTTGGGTCCACATTGGGTTCTTCACTACAAGATAGATTCGATCTTCATCAGATTATTTTCGTGGATTGCTTTGTATTACCAATCGGATTGGGGCTCACGCTAATTGTGTCGAAATCACAACGAGGTTATAAGATTGGGGCTTCGCCAAGTCACTTCTTCGAAATCTGGACTTTGCCAAGCTGGTCCTCTGGACCTGAATTTTATCAAGTCACAAGAAAGGTCTAGTCACATCATCAGCTAGATTTTCAGCTTCAGAACTTGGTACATAGCAGCTTCCTGTAGCATCGGAGTCTAAGATCTGGGTTTCACCCGGCATTAGCAATTCCATCAAGTCATTCTCCGAACAAGGTTTCGGCCAAGTCATGGCTCACCCAAATGAAAGAAGTTTCACTCATATCAACGTGCCCTAGAGCACCGTCACGGCTTCAAATGACCAAAATTGAGAGGGAAAATTCCAAACAAGACCCGGGATCCGAATCCAATCTCATCAAGATTGAGGTCCATGTGATACTGTTAACAAAACCTCATCAACAACCACTGTTTAAATCGCGATCGAGGACTCTAACCTCCCACTGGCCCAAAATCTGTTCCAAACAGTTTTCAGACACATACATCCCAATACAAACCCTCTCATCACCATGTATCCCCACAAAAATCTCCCCAGGGCTCATGTAGCATGCACAAAACTTGAATCAATAGGAACAATCCTAAGTGATTGAAGATCATAAATTCCCTGCCAAAAGCTTAGACTAAGTGCATCTTCGAAAGCAAGTAAATGCATCATCTCGCACACATATGCAGTGATACTCTCACAATCATTTTTGGCTCTATGCATGCATCTGCCATCATGAATGTCATATATGCATCTTTCTCTTCACTAACGAATGCAGGAATTCAAACGTGAAATCAAATCCCCCTTTTCGGCAAGGAGGATCTTCACCAAAGACGACCTCCAATGTCCACAAATGGATAAAGACAGCCTCCAGCATCTACAGTTTGGCAAAGACAAGCTCCGGCGTCTGCAACTTGCTAAAGACGACCTCCAATGTCCACAAATGGATGAAAACAGCCCCCAATGAAGACCACCTCCAGTGTCTACCGTTCGGTCAGAGACGCCAAGTTCTCAAATGCAAATCGGTCGGGGACGCCAAGTTCTCAAAATACAAATCGGTCGGAGACGCCAAGTTCTCAAATACAAATCGGTCAGAGACGCCAAGTTCTCAAACGCAAATCGGTCAGGGATGCCAAGTTCTCAAAATACAAATCGGTCGGAGACGCCAAGTTCTCAAATGCAAATCGGTCGGGGACGCCAAGTTCTCAAAATACAAATCGGTCGGAGACGCCAAGTTCTCAAATGCAAATCGGTCGGAGACGCCAAGTTCTCAAATGCAAATCGGTCGGAGACGCCAAGTTCTCAAATGCAAATCGGTCAGAGACGCCAAGTTCTCAAATACAATTCGGTCAGAGACGCCAAGTTCTCAAATACAATTCGGTCAGAGACGCCAAGTTCTCAAATACAAATCGGTCAGGGATTCCAAGTTCTCAGATACAATTCGGTTAGCATGTACGCCAAGTTCTCAAATGCACGGTCGAGACACAAAGTTCTCAAAAGCAAGAAGTCCCAATGTGAAGACAAGCTCAACAACTTCTACAAGGTTGACGATCACCAAGAAGATGCGTACTCAACCAAACTCCTCCTTCAGTCAAAATGCCTTCAAAGACAAAGAAATCGTCGGCGAAAATGCCCGCGAACGGCGATCTAACAACTCTTCATCACCATCGGCCCGTAGCCTCGGTCCTTCCAGAGCGGCTACAGGGTAAGCACAGCATGTATGAAAGCATATCTTAGTCAACTACTTTTCTAAAAGAACATTATCATCAAATCTTAGGGTGACTTCCCAAAAATAGTCAAATCTTAGGGCGACTTCCCAAAAACAGTCAAACCTCGGGTGACTCCCAAATACCGTCAAAAACCATCCCCAGCAGTTTTCGAACTACGATTGGCTTGATTCCCACTCGGGATACGTAGGTAGCCTACCATAGGTCCAGCCGCTTGACCGACATGGTCACCCTTTTCCCCGATAATCATCGTAAGCTCTAATCTTCCCCTGCGAGAATGCCCTCAAATAGTCTCCCTCAACCTCGATCTAGGTTTATACTCCTGAACTGAGCCCTCATTTAGGTTCATACAATAGAACTAAGCCTCAACTTAGGTTCATCCCTGACAAAAGCCAACGGAATTCCGTCTCTTTCACCTCCGGTAGCAAACGTAAGACCGATCCCTTCAAATGAAATCCACCAAAAGACTGTCTATCCCCCTCGAAGTCTGTCCCCAACGAAAGGATATGAACATCGAAGGAAATCATTTCAAAACAAGTTGTCACCTCCAGATCACCCATCATCAAGGTTCGAGGCACCTAAGACGCCATCATCATTAAGGTTCGAGGCACCTAAGACGCCATCATCATCAAGGTTCGAGGCACCTAAGACGCCATCATCAAGGTTCGAGGCACCTAAGACGCCATCATCAAGGTTCGAGGCACCTAAGACGCCATCATCAAGGTTCGAGGCACCTAAGACGCCATCACCAAGGTTTGAGGCACCTAAGACGCCATCACCAAGGTTTGAGGCACCTAAGACGCCATCCCCAAGGTTCGAGGCACCTAAGACGCATCAAGGTTCGAGGCACCTAAGACGCCATCATCAAGGTTTGAGACACCTAAGACCCCATCATTAAGGTTTGAGGCACCTAAAATGCTATCACACACAACACGAGTAAAGCGATAAATCGCAATCATCCCCTAATTCGACAAACCAAAACCATAGGGCGACTTCCCCAAAATAGTCAAAACCATAGGGCGACTTCCCCAAAATAGTCAAAACCATAGGGCGACGTCCCCAAAATAGTCAAAACCTTAGGGCGACTTCCCCAAAATAGTCAAAACCATAGGGCGACTTTCCCAAAATAGTCAAGTCTTAGGGCGACTTCCCCAAAATAGTCAAATCATAGGGCGACTTCCCAAAAATAGTCAAGTCATAGGACGACGTCCCCAAAATAGTCAAAACCTTAGGGCGACTTCCCCAAAATAGTCAAAACCCTAGGGAAACTTCCCCAAAATAGTCAAGTCTTAGGGCGACTTCCCCAAAATAGTCAAGTCTTAGGGCAACGTCCCCAAAATAGTCAAAACCTTAGGGCGACTTCCCAAAAATAGTCTTAGGGCGACTTCCCAAAAATAGTCAAACCTTAGGGTGACTTCCCAAAAATAGTCAAATCTTAGGGCGACTTCCCAAAAATAGTCAAATCTTAGGTTGACACCCTAAAACAGTCACTCTAGGGTCAAAGACCCGAACTACGACCGGCTTGATTCCTCTTAATGATACGTAGGTAGCCTATCATTAGGTTCAGCCGTCAGACCGAAAGTGGTCATTCCTATCCCCAGCAGAGCCAATGTACGACTCTAGCCACCAGACCAAAAATGGTCGTCTCCTATCCCCAGCAGAGTTTTCTTCCAAAGAACCCACCGTAACTCGCTCATCGTTCGAGGCACCTAAAACGCCATCATCTCCAGGGTCAAAGACCCGAACTACGGCTGGCTTGATTCCTCTCAAGGATACGTAGGTAGCCTATTAAATAGGTTCAGCCACTCGATCACTTGATCATCCTGCCAAATATGGAGCCTTACTCTTATCGACGACCCCGCTTCCTTCGAAAGCGCCATCGCCGAGGGGCTACTGTAAGTGCTCCAATTTGAGCTTGTTAGCATTTTCGTTAGAAAATTAACGAAAGTTATAACATTACTAACATTCCTAACATTCCTAACTTTTCTAACAAAGTAAGGGTAAAATGGGCATTGTCATTTAAAGTTAAACCAAGAAAAGAATCTCAAAAAGCAAAAGAAATTGAAAAAATCCGAATTAAGCAAGTTGAAAAACAAAGAATCGCCTTTGAATTTTCCTCAAAATATTCCTCCCGTCCAATGTACTTACATCAGCAAGTTTAATGAACAAGGCAAGCTCGCATACGTATCCGCGCGGATGAGTTTAAGCTTCTCACGCAGGGCCTATAAATTGAACCCTCCTCTCTCGCCTTACACAACAAAAATCACTCACAAAGAATAAAGACATCGGCGAAAATAGAGAGAAAACAAGGAGAATTAACTTGAATTGCCACCATTTTCTCTCCAATCTTTCCCAAATCTCACTCACTCACAAACACTTCAAATCACTCTCATACATACTCTCATACATATACTAACTCAAGCTCAAATCACCCTTTAGGAGGAGGATTAGAGAGAAAACATAGAGGACTTCATTGTTATCTACTTGTTTTCTCTTTAACCAACTCAAATCATCAATCCTAAACACTTTCAAGCCCTAAACACATTCAAGCCTTGAATCCATTCATACACAAAACACAAAGAAGATAGGTATAACCTCTCTCTTCTTACCCTAAATCTCTCATCCATGCATGCATTTTCAAGCTACAAAATGTAGTTCATTCATCTTCTTGTCTTAGATCCAAGAAGATCACCATGGAAGTTCATCTCCATGGATGATCTTCTACAAGGATCAACATTATTTTCAAAGTGTTCTTACTTTCTTGCAAGGAAAACACATTTTCAAAACCCTAAAAATCATTTTCATACATCAAATCTCATTTTCAAAGGATAAAATTCCCCTTCCCAAGCAAATGAAGTGCTTAGTCCTAATGTACCCCAAGGATGGTTTGATATAGTTGATTCACCACTAAAATGTCAAGTGATCACTAATCAAAACCTAGGGAAATGGGGACAAGCATGGATGCCAAACCCCCTTTAAAATCATGTTTTTCTTTCTTGAGAAGTTGCTGTCCAGTAGCAATTTTCTAAGACCCCAGTCCATGGTCTAATTTTTTGGACACAGATAAACTTGGAATTTGGTGTTGACTACAAAATACTTTTTGTAGCCAATATTCATAGATTTCCAGACATATTTTTACTTTATTTTTTGAATGAGTAAAACTCCTTTTTTCAAATTTTCTTTTAAAGGTCAGTTCATCAGTCTCTGGAAATCCAGATTTCATATCTGAGATTTCCAGAGGGTGTTAGGTCCTCAAATCATCTCCAAAATGAAAAGTTCTTTTACAGAAACTTTATTTAAGGTGTTTTGAACATTTTTCATTCTCGGACTTTTCCCAGATTCTGGAGTTTTCAAACCTTAAAGTCCATTTCAAAATCAAGTGTCCACTGCCTTCTTCATTCTGGCAGAAATGGTTTCCAACTTCCAAAAATCTTTTGAGTACCAAAACTCAACCCAAAAATCACACCAAAAATCATGGGATCAGTTTAAAGTCTTAAAAAGAGTTCCCAATTTTTACTTTCCTCAGTTTCAACTCATTTTGGCCAAAGTAACATACACACACACACACACACACAAACAAATGATTTTGAATGTTTGGAAGACTCGTTTTACGAGGCATTTCGGGTGCACACTAACGTCCTTCCCGGCGTGTAATGTGACCTCCGAACCCAAATTTCTAATCTCGGGCATTTTTCAAAGTTTTGGCCCTTAAAACAAAAATGGCGTGGCGACTCCGTTTGATTTCAAAAAAAATCAGGTACATCACAGATAGTACTGATCGAGCCAGAGTCTGGAACAATATATGAGGAATCATTGAGGTTCAAGTTTGATGCCTCCAACATTCAAGCAGAATACGAAGCTTTGATTGCTGCCATCGAATACGCCAAGTGCTTCGGAGCAACTAAAATCATGGCATATTGCGACTCCCAATTAATAGTCAATCAAGTCAGGGGGGAATATGAGGTGCTAAACTCCACCTTGATCAAATACTGCGACCTGGTGAAGGAATTGATAAAGGACTTAGAGTTTTGGGAAATTCAAAGGATTGGTCGAGAAGACAATGAGTTGGCCGACTTACTCTCAAAGCTAGCCACTTCAGACGAGCCACATGAAGAGCCCATCTCTTACCTTGAGAGCCCATCATATGAAAGAGTTCAAATTCAGTATGTGGAGGACACTTCGAGGAATTGGGTCCATAACAAGTGTTGGATCGAAGAAATGAAGGCGTACTTAGAAACAAGCGAGCTCCCTGAAGACGAGAAGACAGCTCAAGCTATCAAAAAGAAAGCTCCGAGATACGTTGTGCAAGGGGACATGCTGTTCAGGAGATCTTATACTAGGCCATTGCTGAAGTGTATCCACCCCCAGGAGATCACTCAGTTAATGCATGAGGTGCACAGTGGAATTTGTGGTGGACACCCGGGGGCCAGAACTCTAGTCGACAAATTGATCACTTTGGGGTACTACTGGCCACACATGAGAGCTGACACTCATGACTTTGTTCAGCAATGTGACCAATGTCAAAGGCTTGCCAACTTACCTCATCTGCCTACAACGGAGCAAACTCCAGTGATCGCCGCTTGGCCATTTGATATGTGGGGCGTCGACTTAATTGGACCCTTCCCTCCCGCCCGTGGAAACTGCAAGTATGTGATTGTCGCCATTGATTATTTCACCAAGTGGGTCGAGGCAAAGCCACTAGCTCGCATCATAGAGGAAAATGCTATCAACCTCATACATGACTTCATATGGTATCGATTTGGGATCTCTAGAACTATAGTATCAGATAATGGCTTACAATTCTCCCGGGTGTTCGAAGAAGAAATGAATCGAGTAGGGATCAAACATTGGCAGTCATATGTTGCCTATCCTCAAGGAAATGCGCAAGCTGAAGCAGCGAATAAGCTCGTTCTATCTTCACTAAAGACGGGCTTAGTTGGTCGACACAGTAACTGGTTGGACGAACTCCCCCTTGCTCTTTGGGCAGTTCGCACAACCACTCGGGGGCCCACGAGGGAAACCCCATTCGCTCTAGCATACGGGTCAGAGGCCATGGCTCCAGCTGAGTTGAGATTTCCTATAGCCAGAGTGGCATTCTTTGATCAAGAACAGAATGACACTAACAAATTGATCGACTTAGATTTAATTGACGAGAAGCGAGATACAACTTACCTTTGAATGGTCAACTACAAATAGCGGACAAAGAGTTACCACGACAAGAAGGTGAAGACGAGATCATTCTAAGTGGGTGACCATGTGTTAAGGAAGATCGAGGCAACAGGAAGAAGGACCCAACAGAATAAGCTATCTCCTAATTGGGAAGGTCCTTACATTGTTACTCGAGTCATCAAGGAGGGGACTTACATGATTGCTCACCCAGATGGTGAGGAATTGAAGCATCCATGGCACGCCACTCATCTCATCAAATACTACTTCTAAGTTCAGCTCCCTAGTTCAGTTCGAAGGTTAAGGCAATTTCCAAGTTTGAATTTGTCATAGTTCTAGCTTTCCATTTGATGTAAGCATGTTCGTACTTCAATAAAAATCGCAGTCCTATTCGACCAAACAATATGTTACACTAATTTCAACAAGCTCGACTCTAAGTTAGCTTCATCTTAACAAGCTCGATTCTTAATCAGCTTTGTTACTTTAACAAGTTCGACTCTTAGTCGACTCGTCCTAACAAGCTCAACTCTAAGTCAGCTTCATCTTATCAAGCTCGATTCTTAATCAGCTTTGTTCCTTTAACAAGTCCGACTCTTAGTCGACTTCGTCCTAACAAGCTCGACTCTAAGTCAGCTTCATCTTAACAAGCTCGATTCTTAATCAGCTTCGTTCCTTTAACAAGTCTGACTCTTAGTCGACTTCGTCCTAACAAGCTCGACTCTAAGTCAGCTTCATTTTAACAAGCTCGATTCTTAATCAGCTTCGTTCCTTTAACAAGTCCGACTCTTAGTCGACTTCGTCCTAACAAGCTCGACTCTAAGTCAGCTTCATCTTAACAAGCTCGATTCTTAATCAGCTTTGTTCCTTTAACAAGTCCGACTCTTAGTCGACTTCGTCCTAACAAGCTCGACTCTTAGTCAGCATTCGTTCTAACTAGCTCGATTCTTAATCAGCTTTATTCTCTTAATAAGCTCGACCCTTGGTCGGCTCTTACCTCTTAAACAGGTTCGACTTTTAGTCAATCTCGTTTACTAAAATCTTTACAAGTCTAAGGTCGACTGAGTTATCAAAAATCAGTTCGACCAAAGACTTAAAGCGACTTAGTTGTCCTATCCAATCTAGTTCGACACACACATGCTGGAATCAGAAGCATACAACACACAAGGATATAAAGTCAGCTACGATTGAAAATAATTAAGTCTCCCGAAACGGGCCAAGACTTAAACAGATAAAAGTTACAAAGTATTATGCCTCCCAAAAGCTGGGCCCAGGCATTTAAACAGTTACAAAACAAAAAGCAAAAATTGTTTTGAAGCTTGTTTGTTACATCATCATACAAAATAAACTCAAGAATCTTGGCCAGCATCAGCCTGATCGTCGTTGGTAGCTCGATCCTCTCCATCACCTTCTTGTTGCTGGGGGCCCAAGGGTTTACCCGAATCAGAATAGATTCGTTGCTCGGTTTCATTATCTTCCTCCATATCCTCCATCTCCTCAGCATCTTCAATCTCTTGAAGGGCCACATCGAAGTTCCTAAGAGCCAAAGCTGGAGCAACCCACGGCTCACAAGCCTCCTCTTGATCTTGTTGGGCAATGAAAGCCAAGTCATTGTCAGAGTAAGGAACGATCGAGTGGCCACCTCGAGCTGCCATGTCGTATTGGGGTTCAGATGCCCATCGAGCTAATTGTTCGAGGGAGACTTCAGCAGTGGGATCAATCAAGGCTCGACGAGCCATATGGCGTTTGCCCAAATCAAGAAAATCCCTCGCCTTCTCGACAATGGCGTTATAATACTCATCCCCATCTTTAAACTTTTCAACAACATCCTTCGCGACGGCTTGAAGGTCCTCCTTCCATTTAGCCCTGGCAGCATTATGTTCTTCATTCAGCTCCCTCAAGAATGTATCTCTCCCTTTGAGGACCTGGGAGATGGTCTCCAGTTCCTTCTTAGTCTCCTCGTGAGCCAAACGCTCAGCATCCCTCTCAGCAGTTATCTCCCCAAGCTTGGTCCCAGCAGCCATGAGGTCCTCCAAAGATTTGTCCTTGTCCGCCAAGGACTTCTTCTTCACCATTTCCAGAGCATCAAAGGAGCTGTCAAGATCATTATATTTCTCTCTTAGCTCAGACAGCTCTTGAGACTTCTTGGCATACTGGCTCATGGCAATCTTCTCCCTCTCAATGGAAGCCCTCCAAGAGCTCTTAGCTTGCTCAATCATGGTGAGAGACTGCATTAGAGAAAGAAACTGGAGTATTAGCTCGATGAAAACTCAGGAGCTAGATTGACGAGCTAAAAGAATATGCGACTAGATTGAGAGGGGGAGTTAAATCTTACCTCACTGTGCACCAAGCCGGATCGAGCAGAGAACTCCTCCGGGGACATCCCCTTATCAGCAAAGTGGGAGAGCAGGTCGACATCAATGGCCCTCCTAACCACCACTTGGCCAAGACTCATTTCTGGGTAACGGCGGGTCATACTATTGAGTCCTATGAGAGGAGGAACCTCACTCAGCCTATGTATTTGAGCCTCAATTGTCTCTTGGCGCTTGGGAGAAGGCATTGGAGGGGGAAGTTGGCTTGGAGAAACGGCTTTACCTTTCTCAGTCCTCGACCTTTTCCTCGAATTCAGAGGCTGGTCATCCTCCTCTTCAACGGCTTCATCATCAATGTCCACTACATTCAAGGGGCAAGCTCCAGAAGTCGCGACATTAGCCTCAAGGTTGGGGTCGGAGCTCGAGCTTGGCCTGAGCGACCTAGTAGATTCATTGCCGCACTCAGTAATTTCTTTGGACATGCTCCCACTCTCTAAGGGATCCTCCGATCCACCATCATCCATGGGCACCCTTCCTGCGTTATCTTTGGACAGTAAAGCATTGTGTCTCCCAGCTTCTCTTTACCTGTTGGCTCGGGCGTTGGCAGTACCATGGGCCCTCTTGGCTTTCTTCTTATCAGATACTCCAACAATACGCACCATGTTGGCTTCTTGCTCGGGGGTCAGAACTGCAGCAAAATTGAGATGACAAAGGGTTAGATCGATAAGAGAAGGTTCCTACATACGAGTTGCGAGCTAACCATATGCGAGCTAATCATTATGCATGCGAGTTAATTAACTAACGAGTTGAGAGTTACACACACAAGTCAAAACCGTTTCTAGGCACAAGTCGCAAGTTCTACATACGAGCCGAAGTTCTATGTACGAGCAAACTGTGTACGAGCTACAAGTTCTACATAAGAGGTAACAATTGACGAGCTAAGAGTTGTGCATGCAATTCAAAATAGTTCTATGTGCGAATGGTAAGTTATATATGCGAGCTAGTAGTTGACGAGTTAACAAATAAAAGCAAGTAAACTCTTACCACCAACGTGCTCCCCATTGTCTTTGCAATAGTTGGCCGTTCGTTGGCAAAACTGGCATTTATCCTCAAACCTACCCAAGGCATGGGTGACCCAGTCAGGGTATATTGTGCCTCTACCAACAGGCACCAGAGGTTGCACCTCCCCCTCACCAGCCATCATTCCTGCTTGAATATAATTGTACTTGGTAGTTCCCAGGCGTTCCCAACTGATAGGCCCCTTATCAGCCAACCGACACAATCTCTTGTACAAATCAAAGTACCAAGGCGGCTCCCAATAGTTCTCCTCTTCCATGGGGTCAGTTTCAGAGTTGGGCAAAGGAAACTCCCATCCTAATCTACTCTCCACTACCACCACGTGGGAGTTCCATCCACTTGCTTTGCTGGGAAGGTTCGTGAACAATTTGGGGGAGTTGAGTTTAGAGGGAGTACTAATCCCCAGATAGGTTTTACCATACATAACACTAAAGAATTCCTTAAACACCCTCATACAAGGTTCGTACCCCAAGAACCTGCAAACCATAGCAAAACACACAAGGACCCGGCAAGTGTTGGCTTCCAACTGGAGAGGCAAGGCATCAGTACATTCCAAAAACTCATTAATAAAAGGGTCAAGAGGCAACCTCAGGCCAGCTTCGAATTGACCGTAAAAGAAAGCAACTCTAGTGGCGTCCTTGGTATATGTTTCCCCAAACTGAGCCAAAAAATCCTTCTTACTATGAATGGTCACCCTAAAATCCTCCTTACTTACCTCACATAAATCATATACCATGGAATAACGTGACTCCAGGTTCTTTTTCCCTCTCAATGGCCTTTGAGGAACATACCCCCTTTCATTCCTCCCCGGTACAACCAAGTCGTCAAACGCATCAACAATCTGAGGACTTGAGGAAGTTGAAGCCGTGTTTCCTCCCTGAGTTGCCATATCTGTGCAAGAAGAAGGAGAAACAGGGGAGTCAGGTCTATGATCATGATCGGACGACCTACCTAAGGGCAACCTAGACTCCCCTGGAAAACCTTTCCTATTCCTAAGGAAAGAGGGTTTACTAGCATCCCTAACATAGAACAGTGATATGTGGTCAAGTAATTCATGGAAGAGATGAAAAGAGACAACATTTGAGTCGTCAACTATCAATTCACCTACGTCTTCTCCTATGGGCAATCCTATTTCCTTAAAATTCAGTCCCACCTTATCAAGATAGAGACACACTCATTCAGGGACATTTCTCTCCACTCTCCGTTTATATGCTTGTACACCCTACGGTTAACGGTGCAGTACCCATACCAAGCTCCTGATTCGCTACTGAAGGTTCTAGCCATGGCAAAATCAAAAATAGAGCAACAATCGAAACCCTAAAGCAAGAAAAAGAGAAGAATACCTTAGTTGACGTCGAATTAGGAAGCTGTTGCAGAGGACGAAGACCAAATTTAAATCAGTTGCTTCTTTGCTATCTTCACCGGAGTTTATCAGAGTTCAGAGATGGTAAAAGTTCGAAATGAAGAAGGATTCTAGTATTTATATTGTCCAAAATTGAAAAGGAAAAAGGAAAATTCAAAATTATTTTCCTAATTAAATGAGGAAAATGGTTTCTAAGACGGACTCTCAAACGTCAGAGTTGTAATTATTACAGAAAAACGGCGCTCCCCCAGATCTGACCGTTCGTCGCCAACGTCCAGGATTGAGCCACGTCATCTTGGTCAACTAAACATCAGAACGAGTAGCGACCTGCGAGTCACAACCATCTTCATCAAAATTTCCTTAACTTTCTAGTCGACAAAGTCAACTCAGAAAGTTGGGGGTCACTGAACATACCAAAGGTGTCGAGCTGGGCCAAATGAGTAAAAGCCCAGTCCTCAAGTGATTATTGCCAACACACTCCCAGTGGGCTAGGCCCAATTATTACATGACCCATGGCCCATCTTATAGATCAGTCGACTAAGTTCATTGTCCGATCTATCAGGCTCCGACCTAACTTAGTCCGACTCTACGATCCAAGCTATACTTCGGGTACGATCCAGCTCTACCCGTCAGTCAGGTCGACCCAACCTCAAGTGGTGACCTCGACCTACTAGACGAGTGTCGACCTAACAGTTCAGTCGCACGTGCCTCTATACTTTCCATAACCGTTTCCCTACAAATCAGGAACCGTTCAGGACACGTTCACATGATGTATAACTGTCCCACAAATCTCGGAGCTCATGTAGCCCTACCAAATATATCACACTCATCAGCTATAAATACAAGACAACCACCACGGTTCTAAGGTAACTGCTATTTTGTTATCTGAATATCGTCATTATTCAATACATTTGTGCTCTCCATACATATATACTTACTCTCACGCTCGAGAATCTAAGCCGGAAACACATCCGGCTAGTTGTGGGTTCTGATTTCAGGTCAAGAAGTCAGGTTATCAGTCCTGCCACGTGGAGCGGCATCAATCCTCATCTGATAGCCCAGACTGAGCTAGCTCGTCTTGAGGTAAATAGACTCTTCACCAAAGGTCTCCTGGCCTGATGGTATTGTAGTGGCTTCCCTTCGGGGAGGTCACGAGTTCGATTCCCCTTGGGGGGAATCTTGTGGTTTAATTCTTTCCTAGGGTTTCAGGAGCCTCGAGTCCCTGGCACATCCGTGCAGTTAAGGAAGCAAAGATTGGCTTTGGGCTTGTACCCTCAGTGTGGGGAGTTCGAATCTTGGCAGGATCAGCTGGAGCAGCCAAATGGTGTTGTAAGAGTGATGTAAGTGTCACTTTGGCGGGAAGCAAATGAGCAACATTCGGGTGATGTAATAGTGATGCAATTGCCTTGTAGGAGGGCTCCTCGGGGCCTGAGTATAAGGGGTCTTTGCCACCCCGCCGCATAGGGTACATCCCGCGATTTATCTCCGCCAGTATACTGAGGGGCCGGTACCTGGTGATCCAGTGATTAGTCCGACGGCTGGAAACCTCGGATATAAAAAAAAAAAAAAAAAAAAGGTAAATAGACTCTTCCTCTTCTTGCACTGTAGCATAAGAAAACAAATCAGAAAATAAAGGCAGATTCTTTGAAAGCATCAATAAGTTACCAAAAACATTGCGATTAAGCTCTAACACACACAAAAACAGAGTTTTGTACTCCCTCCGTCTCATAATAAATATCGCACTTTCCTTTTTTTTTGCATTTCTAAATAAGGAAAGTGTTTTAGAGCAAGTTTACCATTGTACAAGCAATGTACAAACAAATAAAACATGTTTCTTAAAAACGTTGACAAGTCAAATGCGACATTTATTATGGGACGCATGTATAGATTGGTGTACTTACCCTTCGCCTACATCGCGGAGTATGTTTGTGAGTTGATTAGCAATCCCCAATGCCAACGCAGCATTATAGACACTCTCTGTTGTTGCTTTTGAATCAGGAGCAATGCCCATGATTGGAACGCTCATCAGTCCAAATGTACCAGCAACATAATAGCAGTAAAGATAGAGCTCATCAAAGTTCTTGTATCTTGACTTCCTTAGGTCCATTCTCATTCCTTCAATCATGTCTTTGAATGGCTGCAATCAAAGAACGGAAACAAGTTTCAGGATATTAAAATTTGCGAGAACTTTTTGTTAAAGAAACCATCCTTGAACAGTTTCTCTTCATGTTCCTGGTAAATCCCATCTCCCTCTCCCTTTGGATTTAATCTTGTAATGAGCTTTTGAAGGATTGACATGGGCTTTAACAAATGGGTGAAAGAAGTAATCAACCACAGGAATAGAGCACACCAAGTGTTTGAGCATTTACCCCAAAGAAAAAAAAATTAAAGATTGGGCATCACATCATCAAAGATGTTTATTTTCACTGCAAAACTGCCATGAACATGAATTGTAATGCCTGATCTTGGCCTCAAATCAAGGTTCTAGATTCTCTTTCTTAAATATCCAAGTTGGATAACTTCTGTCTCTTCGTGATTCAATTTCCGCTCTTTAGCCGTCACTGTACAGCTCAATTTCCTCTTTTTCGCACTCTCTTTATAAAATTATACTATTGTAAATTTAGTTGTTCTTCCAAAACCTATTAAACATGAGATATACTGTATTCTTTTTACCATAGGTTAGGCTTTTCGTGTGTTCCGGTTAGGGTTGGGGTGGATACGGGTCAATTCTAACCTGGATGTCAACAAGGAACTTTGCAACTGTATTTGATAAAGTTAGTGTTATGAGTATAATAAATAAATAGTTATTGTGAGTTATAATTAGAGATGGGTCAGAAGAAGTAGAGAGATGCCCAAATGTGATTGTGGGTTGGACGGACCGGTAGTAGACTATATCGGAGATTTCACATTAAAACCAATTGACGATAAAATGAGTAGCTCATTAAGTCTATATATATCTGTTCATGTTTCTCTTTTTTGTAGAGGTTGGATAATTTATTAATTGTGAATATGACAATTGAGTATTATGAATAAATAAGTATTAACAACTTTTCATTTTTGGGATATGCATTTTAAATAAGACACTAGAAATAAAATTTGTTTCTTTTTGAATGAGACGGAAAAAGTAATATTTTTCTTAATGCAAATGGAGTAAAATCATAGAATCTAATGGTACAATTTGTTGGTGATTTTAGTGTCATCAACTTGTTTTATTGTAATGGTGATTTACTAAGAGATCAATGTGATTCGTATTAGACTCGGATACGAGTAAGGGAAAGTGTGGAGTACACACTCGTTTGAGCTAAAACGAAGTCAACCTCGATATAGAAGTAAAAGTTAAAGGGTAGCACTTTTTGCTGATGTGCTCGGCCGATCAGTATGAACAGCACGGCCGTGCAGTTCATATGACACTGGCCGCAGGTGTATGAACAACACGGCCGTGCAATTCATAAGACACTACTGGCCGTGCGGTTCCTCGTACATGCCTTTTCAAAATGAAGAGACACATTGCTTGGCTAAAGTCATGTCTTTTGATTGTACCCTTTAACTAATACCTCCCCATCTGTATATATACAGAGATTGATCTCAGTTGTACATATATGAAAAACACAAGAGTGAATTATAATAATAACGAAAGCAATCAATTCTCAAGTTTTGATTTGTTCTCTTTGCCTAGAAAACAAATTGTGTGATTGTCTTATCCCAATAAAGATTTTGTGTAACCCAGGCATTAAGGGTCGAAATACTTTATTCGGAAAGTGGATTATACACGATTCAATCTTATATCCGGCCCTAGTATCAAGATCAAGACCCTATTTTTCCCCTACAAACGAATAAAGTATTTGGTGATACTCATGGCTGGTGGAAGTACTTTGAAGGAGATGACGAACAAGTTTGGAAAGCTAGACAAATTTGAAGGACAAGATTTCCTAAGGCTGCGAGAAGAAGATGCACTTCCTTCTAACTACATTAAAGGTGGTGTATGTTCTATCTACCCCTATTCCGGAATTGCTTGAAGATGACAACTTGGAGGCAATCAGACGTAGATCAAAGTGGGAAAACGACGACTACATCTGCAGAGGACACATATTAAACGGTATGTCTGATTCTCTCTTTGACATCTATCAAAATGAGGAATCTGCAAAAGAGTTATGGGATTCTCTTGAATCCAAGTACATGGCAGAGGATGCTTCTAGTAAGAAGTTCCTTGTGAGTAATTTTAATAATTACAAGATGGTCGATTCAAGACCTGTCATGGAACAATTCAATGAACTCCTTAGAATCCTTGGACAATATACACAACACGGGTTGAAGATGGATGAGTCAATATCGGTTTCAAGTGTGATTGATAAGTTGCCTCCCTCCCGGAAGGATTTCAAACACACTTTGAAACATGGTAAAGACGATCTATCTTTGGTTCAACTTGGTAGTCACTTGCGCATAGAGGAATCTCTTAGGCGCAAGAGGATGACAAAGGCAAAGGAAAAGAAGTTGCTGGACCCTCGGTCAATATGATTGATGAGGGTGGAAACAATAAAAACAAAGGAAAGAAACGTAGTTTCAATGACAATGGTTCTGGTCCCAACAAGAAGCCTAAATTGGCATGTTGGAAGTGTGGCAAAACTGGTCACTTTAAGAAGGATTGTCGTGTTGGAAACAACAAGAAAGGCGCAAGCACAAGTGGTTCGGGAAAGGGGTCTAAGGACCATTCTCAAAACCAAGGTCAGATTTTAATACATAGTTGGAACAGATTTATTAAAAATTCTGTTTCACTAATTTCTGAGGCATTTTATGTGCGTGATGATGCTATTGCGTGGTGGATTGATTCCGGTGCCACAACTCATGTTTGTAAGGATCGTTGTTGGTTTAAGTCATACGAACCAATGGAAGACGGATCTGTCCTTTACATGGGTGATGACCACTCCGCTCCTATTCAAGGAAGAGGAAGTGTGGTATTGGAATTTAGTTCGGGAAAAACTATTTCTTTGTTTAATGTTTTATATGTACCTAAACTTCGTAAGAATTTAATTTCTGGTCCTGTCTTGAACAAATGTGGATATAAACAAGTGTATGAATCCGATAAGTATATCTTATCGAAGTCTGGTGTATTTGTAGGATTTGGTTATTATAACAATGGAATGTTCATGTTGAATTTAAATAAAATTCTCGTTAACTCTAGTTCTCGTTTATATGACTTCCTCTCGTTGTTGTTAATTCCTCATTATGGCATGCTCGGTTAGGACATGTGCACTATAAAAGAATGCTTGAAATGTCCAAAGATGGTTTGATTCCTGTTATTGATAATAATACGGAAAGGTGTAATACTTGCATGTTAACAAAAATCACTAGGAAACCTTTTAAAAGTGTTACAAGAAATTCTGTAAAACTTGAATTGATACATAGTGATTTATGTGATTTTCATGCAACTCCATCTTTAGGCAATAAAAAGTATATTGTCACTTTTATAGATGATGCTTCTAGGTTTTGCTATATTTATTTGCTGCATGCAAAAGATGAAGCCCTAGATAAATTTAAAATTTATAAACTGAAGTTGAACTTCAACTTAATGGCTTGATTAAACCTTACGTACGGATAGAGGTGGTGAATATTATGATCCTAAATATTTCCAATCCGTAGGAATAATTCATGAGACTACGGCTCCTTATGTACCACAACAAAATGGTGTGGAAATTTGAAAGGAAGAATAGAACGCTTGAAGAAATGGTTAACGCCATGTTGTCTTACTCGGGCTTGAGTGACGGGTTTTGGGGTGAAGCCATGTTAACGGCTTGTCATCTATTAAATAGAGTTCCTAATAAAAGGAACAAGATTACCCCATATGAGCTTTGGTATAAGAAACGACCAAACTTGACATTTTTGCGAGTTTGGGGATGTAGGGCCGTGGTTAGACTTCCGGACCCTAAAAGGAAAAAGTTGGGAGAAAAAGGTATTGATTGCATCTTTGTTGGATATGCTGAGCATTCCAAGGCATATAGGTTTTATGTTATAGAACCTAATGAATTCATTTCTATAAACACAATTATAGAATCAAGAGATGCAATCTTTGATGAGAATCGTTTCTCTTCGATACCTAGACCCAAGGATATTATACCAATGTCGGCTGAATCTCAAATGGATGATCATTCAATTGATGTACCAAGTGAGACACCCGAACCTCGTAAGAGTACAAGAGTAAGGAAAGCTAAATCATATGGTTCCGATTTTCAACTATATTTAGTTATGGGATCAAGAAATCAAGTTGAATCTCAATACTCTTACTGTTATAGTATAGAGGAGGATCCAAGAACCTATGATGAAGCAATAAAATCTCGAGACGCTGGTTTTTGGAAAGAAGCCATCGATGATGAGATTGGTTCTATTGTGGAAAATAATACATGGGTCTTGTCTGATTTACCACCAGGTTGTAAACCTTTGGGGTGCAAATGGATCTTCAAAAAGAAGATGAAAGTCGATGGAACAATTGACAAATTAAAGCTCGATTGCTAATCCAAGGCTTTAGACAAAAAGAAGGGATCGATTACTTCGATACCTATGCACCGGTTGCTCGTATCACTACTATTAGATTTCTGATAGCTTTGGCTGCTATTCAGAATCTGTTGATCCATCAAATGGATGTCAAAACAGCATTTTTAAATGGTGATTTGGAAGAAGAAGTGTATATGAAACAACCAGAAGGATTTGTTATGCCGGGTAATGAGCATAAGGTATGTAAGTTAATTAAGTCATTGTATGGGGTCAAGCAAGCACCTAAGCGGTGGCATCAAAAGTTTGATGAGGTTGTTTTGTCGAATGGTTTTGTATTAAATCAGTCAGACAAATGTGTATATAGCGATTTGATGAATCCGGTAAAGGTGTAATCATCTGTCTATATGTAGATGACATGTTGATTTTTGGCACTGACCAAAATGTAGTTGATAAAACTAAGAAGTTTTTGTCATCAAAGTTTTCGATGAAGGACATGGGAGAAGCCGATGTAATTCTTGGTATAAAGATTAAACGGATGAACAAGGGAATTGCAATATCACAATCTCATTATATTGCGAAAATTCTCAAGAGGTTTAATTGTGATAATTGTTCTAAAGTTAGTACTCCCATGGATCCTACCGAGAAACTTGTATCAAATATCTTGGTAAACCTGTTACATCGAATACTCAAAAGCCATTGGCGCTTGATGTATGCTATGACGGGCACTCGACCCGATATTGCTTATGCGGTTGGAAGATTGAGCAGGTTCACTAGTAATCCTAGTAGACAACATTGGCATGCTATAACAAGGGTGTTCAAGTACTTAAAAGGTACTATGGACTATGATTTGTGTTATAGTGGACATCCTTCTATATTAGAAGGTTATACCGATGCTAGTTGGATCAACCAAGAAGATTCATCTTCTCCTAGTGGTTCGGGTGTTCTTGCTTGGAGGAGGTGCCATTTCTTGGGCTTCCAAAAAGCGACATGTATTACACATTCTACAATGGAATCGAGTTTGTAGCATTGGCTGCTTCTTTGAAAAGAAGCGAGTGGCTTCGGAACTTGATATATGAGATTCCATTATGGCCAATACCAATATCACCAATGTCTATCCATTGTGATAGTGCTGCCACCTTGGCTAGGGCTTATAGTCAGATTTATAATGGCAAGTCTAGACACTTGGGTGTCAGACATAGTATGATTCGGGAGTTAATCATGAATGGTGTGATATCGCTGAGTTTGTTCGGTCGCAACAAAATTTGGCCGACCACTTGACGAAGGGGTTAGCCGAGACTTGGTAAATAAGTCTCGCAATGGGAATGGGATTAAAGTCCATTTAATCCTCTAATTGTGAGATACCCAATTCCCTTCTAATACAACGTTAGAAGCTTGAATTCAATGTGGAAAGCTCGCAGTTGGAGATTGGAACACATGTTATTATCTTTCCCAAGGTATGTGTTCGCACTGCAAGTAAAGGTTAGGTTGAAGAATATCTTCTTAATAGTTCCTTTGAAAAATTGCAAATGCAGTGCAAGATTAAAAGGAACTACCTATGTGGACATGAAGTTTTGCCGCTTCAAGAAGCTAGGACTTGGCTTCCTATATGTTCACTATTGGATATGGACACATGGCTTGGAATAGTGTCAAGATTAAACAAAGAGAATTGTACCGAACTTATGTGTATAGTATCTTCAGTATTCATATGAGTTGACGGGTTCAATCGTTACGACACCCCGATTCTCGAGTATTTGAAATGTGTATTATACTAAGATGAAAATTCAATCGCAAGACATTTTCATTTATGCATTCGTTTGTTTCGTTATTTATAAAGTTTAGTAAATCAAAGGATTACACTAAAATGGAGGGGATTTGTTGGTGATTTTAGTGTCATCAACTTGTTTTATTGTAATGGTGATTTACTAAGAGATCAATGTGATTCGTATTAGACTCGGATACGAGTAAGGGAAAGTGTGGAGTACACACTCGTTTGAGCTAAAACGAAGTCAACCTCGATATAAGTAAAAGTTAAAGGGTAGCACTTTTTTGCGATGTGCTCGGCCGTCAGTATGAAACGGCCTTGGCCAGTAGTGCGGTTACGCATATGACACGGCCGTGCAGGTATGAACAACACGGCCGTGCAGTTCCTGTACAGATGCCTTTTCAAAATGAAGAGACACATTGCTTGGCTAAAGTCATGTCTTTTGATTGTACCCTTTAACTAATACCTCCCCATCTGTATATATACAGAGATTGATCTCAGTTGTACATATATGAAAAACACAAGAGTGAATTATAATAATAACGAAAGCAATCAATTCTCAAGTTTTGATTTGTTCTCTTTGCCTAGAAAACAAATTGTGTGATTGTCTTATCCCAATAAAGATTTTGTGTAACCCAGGCATTAAGGGTCGAAATACTTTATTCGGAAAGTGAATTATACACGATTCAATCTTATATCCGGCCCTAGTATCAAGATCAAGACCCTATTTTTCCCCTACACAATTGATACATTCTTAAAATGAAGATGGGAGCCCCCCAGGAATAAGGGTGGTTCCCGCAAAAGTCTTCAACCACCGAACACCGCATATAGAATTATCAATACAATCTTTTTTATAAATTAACTAAATATGTTTCAAAATTAACTAAATTTGTTTCAAAAATCTCATTTACTTTATAATACAATCTGTTAAAATTGTAACTTTTCCTTCATTTCCCCCCAAAATTGTTACATTTTTAACGAATTCTATTTAATAATTGACAAAACTGTTAAATAAATACTCTCTTCGTCCCGGTTTAAGATTTTTTACTTTCTTTCTAGTTTGTCCCAATTTAATGTTATTAGTTGCTTTATAACTTAAAATGGATAATGAGACTCTCTTATCATCCTCATAATAAACACTCTACCAATTTTCTCTTTCCTATTTTATTTTTAATACTCACAACATTTTTTTTTTAATTTTCGTGCAAATCAAACTAAAAACATAAAACCGAAAAAGTAGGAAATAACAGTTGGAGATAACTGTTCACTGAACCGGGAACCAAGACATTACAGTTAGGTTTCAGTTCCCATGATCCCTAGAACCGAACCGGATGCCCTGTCTACAAGAAAGGTGATGGGCCAACGAAAGCCTAACCAGTATCCAATTACCCACACAACAAGATATAAATTGGGTGGTCATTCTAGGCTACTAAGACAATGGCCTTAGGCCCCTATAAAAGAGGAAATTTTTAGGGCCCACGATATCTATAGTATAAATGGCAAAGGGGATGCACAGTTTCATCCGTCGAATTTTTCATTTTGCCTTCACTAAGTTGTTCCTTTCCCATTTTGCCCTTAAAAAAACAAAATTTAATTTTTTTTTAAATTAAAAAATATTATTTTTAATTAAAAAAAAAAACACGTGTCTTATAAGTATGTGGTATACAATAGGCCCATTTTAATCCTAATTACAAGACCCTTTTATTTTACTAGAGTCGTCAATTTGGGACAGTCCTGTCGGGACGTTTCGTCCCGCCATTCAAATGGGACGGGATGGGACGGAATATTTTAGACCCGCGAAAATTCGTCCCGTTCTGTCCCGTCCCGCATTAGTCGCGGGACAACATAGTGCCCCCAAAATTGTTACATTTTTAACAAATTCTATTTAATAATTAACAAAACTGTTAAATAAATACTATCTTTTTTATAAATTAACTAAATATGTTTCAAAATTAACTTTTTTATAAATTAACTAAATATGTTTCAAAATTAACTAAATTTGTTTCAAAATTAACTAAGTTTGTTTCAAAATTAACTAAATTTGTTTCAAAAATCTCATTTAGTTTATAATACAATCTGTTAAAATTGTAACTTTTCCTTCATTTCCCCCCAAAATTGTTACATTTTTAACAAATTCTATTTAATAATTGACAAAACTGTTAAATAAATACTCCCTCCGTCTCAATTTAAGATTTTTACTTTCTTTTTAATTTGTCCCAATTTAATGTTATTAGTTGCTTTATAACTTAAAATAAATAGTGAGACTCTCTTGTCATCCTCATAATAAACACTCTACCCATTTTCTCTTTTCTATTTTATTTTTAATACTCACAATATTTACTTTTTTTTTAAAGTATCGTGTCAAATCAAATTAAAAATATTAAACTGAAAATATAGGGAATAACAGTTAGAGATAACTGTTAAGAACCTAAACCGGGAACCAAGACATTACAGTTAGGTTTCAGTTCACATGATCCCTAGAACCGAAACCGGATGCCCTTGTCTACAAGAAAGGTGATGGGCCAACGAAAGCCTAACCACTATCCAATTACCCACACAACAAGATATAAAATGGGTGGTCATTCTAGGCTACTAAGGGCCCGTTTGATATCACTTATTTTCTACTGCTTATGACTTATTATTTTCCGTAAGTCATTTTAATATCGTTTGATTTCAGTTTATGTAAAATAAGTCATAAGTCATGTACAAGTCAATTAAAGCACAAATCTCGTATAAGTCATAAGCAGTAGGAAAAGTGCTGAGATCAAAAAAGCACTTGTGAACAGTAAAGTATTTACAGTAAAAAAAAAAATAATAAAAAAATAATAAAATAAAATAAAATAATAATAACAATAATAATGAAATAATAATAAAATAATAAAAAATAATACTAAAAAACTAAAAAATAAAATAAAATAAAATAAATAAAATGAAATAAATATTAAAAATAAAAAATAAAAAAATAATAAAAAAATAATAAAAAATAATAAAATAATAATAATAATAATATAATAAAATAATAATAATAATAATAAAATAATAAAAATAATAAAATAAAAATAATAATAAATAAAAATAAAAATAAACATAAAAAATAATAATTAAAAATTATTAATAATAATAATAATAATAATAAAATAATAATAATAATAAAATAATAATAATAATAAAATAATAATAATAATATAATAATAATAATAATATAATAATAATAATAAAAAATAATAATAATAAATAATAATAAAAATAATATAAAAATAATAATATAATTATTATTATTATTATTATTATTATTATTATTATTATTATTATTATTATTTTAGTCTTTATAATTTCTTTCGGCACTTTTTAAGCTTATTAATCAAACAGTCATACTTACTTATGATCGCTAATCAGCACTTCAAAAAAACTAAATCAAACAGCATCATTCATCAGCTCATCAGTCATAAGTCATCAGTTATAAGTTATAAGTTATCAGTCATAAGTAATAAGTCATCAGCACATATCAATAAGTTATCAGTCATAAGTAATAAGTCATCAGCACATATCAATAAGCTAAATCAAACGGGCCCTAAGACAATGGCTTAAACTATGACCATCAGCAATCCTTTCCAACTCAATCCAATTCAACAATTAAATATTATTTTTCTCTGTTTTTTCTATCCAACTTACATTTACAATCCAATTTTTTTCATTTTATCCTTCATTAGCAACCCAACCCAACCCAACCTAACTCATAATATCTCTTTAAATTATTTTTCATTTTGTTTACCATATATTATCAATACTCAATTTATATTATTTTTTTAATCTTATAATAAATCAATAAAAATATATTTAACTATTAAATTTATAATAATTGCAAAAAAAAATCACTTAATAAAAATTATCAAACAAAATTAAAATTCAATTTGAAATTAAACTTAAAATATTACAAATACATGACAAAAATAAAATTACAATACATGAAATAAAATGAAAATTACATAATTAATCATCTTCACCGAATTTTTGCCAAATGTGCTCAATCAAATCATCTCTAAGCATTGTATGAGCTTCTCTATTACGAAGTTGTTCCATGTTAGTCATATATGTGGCTAAGCTAGCAACCCGTTGAGTAGAGTATTGAAAATGTTGATCAACATCTTCTTCCATTTCTTCTTCCACTTCTTCTTCCATTTCTTCTACCACTCTATTGCTTTTTTTGTTTCTTACGGCGATTAGTAAGTGTATCCTTTAAAAATTCGATTGGATCATAGTAGTTTTTGTATGTGTCACGTTCATCCCACTACTAGAATCAGGCCTCTTACCGACGGAAATTTTCGTCGGTAATTCTCCATATCCGACGGTAAATGGACATTACCGACGGAAATAGTCCGTCGGAGTCTCTGATTCGTTAGTAAATAATAGGACCATTTCCGACGGACCATTTCCGTCGGTGATACGCGGATAGTCCGTCGGAAACGTAAAATTCCGCCGAAATTGTCCGTCAAAAGGTGTACGCGGCCGGTTTGCCGGAGCCATTGTCGGAGGTTATCGACGGACATTTCCGTCGGTAAATATTAAAATAATAAAATATTAAAAACACTTACCGACGGTTAAATCCGTCGGAAAAATTAATATTTATCGGCGGATATGTCCGACGGCAATTTGAAACATTTCCGGCGGATATGTCCGTCGGTAATTAATTTTATTTTTTTTTAATTTTTTTTAAGCGAAAATATCAATTCGGTAATTTGACCAGATTTAAAAAAAAAAAATCTATTTTATTATTAAACCACCTGTAAACCTGTCAAACCTGTTTTAAACAAATCCCAACATAAAAGAAACACAAACAACCTACAAACAAAGGGAAAAGGGGTAATGGGAAAGGGATAAGGGGTAATGGGAAAGTGAAAAGGGGAAGGGAAAATGTTTTGTTTGAACATCAAATAAAGTGAAACTGTATCAAACAACCTAAAGCTGTAAAGACCCAAAAAGTTTTAAATTTTTTTTTAGTATTATTTTAATTATAATAATAATAAAATAATACTCATTAATTGATTTGGACTTGGGTTAATTAAATGGACCAATTTATTTAATTTAAGTCAAGTGGGCTAAGTTTGGCTTAGGAGGTCAAAAGGGCCCAAGGAGGTGAAAGCCTAGGATATAAAAATAAAATCTCATTATTATTTTCCTCATAATCTTTCATTTAACAAAGAGAAAGAAAAAAATCAAAAATCCTAAACCTAGAGGGAGGAGGGCGGCGGCCGAAGGGCTTGGAGGAGGAGTGACAACCGTTTTTGGTCTTCTTTTGGCCATTGTTCCTTTATCAAAAATCAAGGTAAGATGATTACCTAAAACCTAGTTTTTATTTCATTCAATTCCGAATTAAATTGAATTAGTTATGATTTTTCGAAAGTTTAAAACTATTTAATTCTAGGTTTAACCATTTTTGGATTTTAATGGTTTAATCTTAGGGTTTATGTAATAAATTAAGAATTTGATTATTGGGGAATGGTAGGTTATATGATGTAACTCTAACCCTAGTTCATATTATTGTGGAATTAAATCAATCTCAATTAATATGATTAAAAATATTTTTATTAAAAGAGTTTATAAATTAAATGATGTAATTAATGTTTAGAAAATAAAAAGAGGAACAAAAAATTATGTTTTTGAAACCCCATGGCTCGGCCGAATTGGCCTAGGGTGATTTTGGGTGTGTTTCTTTTTAAGTGTTAAGCTTTTGGTTTGTTTTGTGTGAAAACAGTTAGTTTTTAAACTGAAAAGGGACCAAACTGCAGAGTTTTCAAAGCTGAAAGAATTTTTCCAGTTAAGTATTAACTGAACAGTAAACTTCAGGACTGAACTGAAAAGTTCAAAAGTTCTGAGGGACTGTTCTGTGATTTTGAAAATTTGAAGGACTGTTTTGCAATTACTGAAAAGTTGAGGGACTGTTTAGTAATTTTCCAAAAGTTGAGGGACTGTTTTGTAATTTCCAAAAGTTGAGGGACTGTTTTGTAATTTTTCAAAAGTCGAGGGACTATTTTGTAATTTTCAAAAGTTGAGGGACTATTTTGTAAAATTTGGAAAGTTAAAAGACTTTGTTGAAATTAAGAAAACCTAAAGGAACCTTTAGGAATTTAGGGGAAGTCCAAAGACTTTAAAGGGAATTATATCAAAGGAAAAGAAGAAGAATAACACTTTAAGAATACTAAAAGACTTAGGTTCCAAAGTGTTAGAGTTTCGAAATAGAAAGTTTCTAAGTTAAGAAACTGCTAAATTAGGAAAGCTTCTAAAAATAGAAGGTTAGTTAACCAATTAAGGTGAGTCTAAGAATAACTCATAGGTTAACTAAGGAAAGAAAGTATAGGTGCGTAAGAATTAATAAAAGATTACTTGTGCCTAAAATATGCTATTACGTGATTGTAGATTTCGCGTAAAGGGCGTTGCTAAGTAAGGAAGCAAAGCTAAGGTAAGGAATTACGATCCTAAGTACTCTTGTATATCAAATTCGTTTGGAAACTCCATTGAGTCTTTTCAAAACGTGAATGCTATCTGTGGCTGATAGTAGTTTTTAAAATACTCTGATGAAATGTATCGTCATTGGAAATTCCTTATTCTATGATATGTTCTTGTTCATGGAATATCTGCAAATATTGAAATTGCTATGTGTATTCTTGTACCTCTGAATGCACTGTATGTAATAACTAGTATGCATTATTATTTACTAGTTATGAAATTATGCTTAATGAGAAAAGCATGTATTATGAAAAATCGACATCAATGTAGGTGATCGATATGGGAATACTCAATGTAGGGTATAACCAATGTAATAACTAGTATGCATTATTATTTACTAGTTATGAAACTATGCTTAATGAGAAAAGCATGTATTATGAAAACACGACATCAATGTAGGTGTTCGTTGTTTTTGGGTATACTCAATGTAGGGTATAACCCATGGAATTGACGGAAGTCTGAAAGTATAACAAAGTTGTAGTTGCCACACTTTCTTTGCTATGAAATATACACATATTTGTTGTCTATAACCTATCATTGAATATAATTTTTGGATTCGTTCTTTCTAGTCGTCTCCTCATTGTATCGATGAGACCACATATGAACTTACTGGGCATTGTTCGCTCATTCCTTCATTTTCTTTTTCCCTCAGGATCGGAATAGAAAGGAGGAGAACCGTCATCAGAAAGAGGCGGAGAAATTAAGTAGAATAAATGAATTATTTAATGATTCCGAATTTCAGAACTTTTATTAGTATTAGTTATTGTACTTAGCCGTTACATCTGATTTTTCCGCACTTATGTAATGGTTTGAATTAAGTTACCGTTGTAGACCCGTCGTTTGGGGTATTTATTTATGTTTATGGAATTATGGAAATTATGGAAATTCGGGGTCGTTACAAAAGTGAAAGGGGAAAAGGGAAAGGGAAAAAGGGGAAAAGGGGAAAGGGAAAGGGGAAAAGGGGAAAAGGAAATTGTTTCGCTTGGGGAAAAGGGAAGGGAAAGGAAAAGGAAAACAAAATATATTTGTTTACATTACATGCCAAATAAAATGAATGTTTAACTACCGTGACCCCGACCACGAGCGCTGCCGCTACCGCTACCACCGCCACTTCGCCTAAGGTATTGACCGACTGACTCATCAGAAGCATTACCACTATTACGTGGTTGTGGTTGCAAATTCATGGTAGCCAAGTATTGTTGCATGCGCTGCTCAAGCTGTTGCTCCAATATACTCTGCACCTGGGCCTCCACCTGGGTCTGCATCTGGGTCTACACCTAGGCCTCCACTCCGGGCTCGCATCCGGGCTCGCACCTCGGCTGCGAATCTGCTCCATTCGCCTCTCAACCTCTCTGTTGACCCGATCATCAAACGCTTCTTGATCCACATGATGACTGCCACCGGAGGAAGAAGATGAAAAGTATTGCGTAGTAGGGCTGCGGAATGGCATGTTAAAATACCCCGCACCATGTCCTCCGAATCCAGGCAAGCGATCTCCCTTTGGTTGCTTGTCTCGGAGGACAATGGCCGCCCAAAGCTTTTCACGAAAGGCGGGCCGCTCGGTGCTCTCAGGAGCCAAACTTCCTTCTTCAATAGCCTCCTCACGAGCCCGCCTATCATACTCTTCCTGAAAAAAAAATACATTATACACTATGGTAGAAAATAATATTTTTTTAACTAAATAATTTATAATTTACTAATAGAAAATATATAATTTACTAATAGAAAATACTATTAACACTTACATAAAGGGTCTGGTAATAAGGGTTGACCCATCAAGTGGCCCACCCGAGCCATCAAGCTAGCCTCCGCAGATATGTGTAGCTGGAAACACAAAGAAGCAAAGACGCCTCATCATCTCCGTGTTTCTTACGCTTAACATATAAAAAAAATAAAACTTTAAAAAGCCTATCAAATAATAACAATATATGAATCAAATAGAGTATTGCTTAATTTACAAACGGATAATAAATGAAGTAAGTTTACCATTCTGGACCAAGTCTCGCTGAAGTTAATTGACCCTCCAGTGTGCACACTCCCCCGTCCCTCTTGTGATTCCTATTCTTCTTTGCAATTTCTGAATTTTTTTGAAATTTCTCACTATTTCAATAGGCTTCCCACTTCTCCCACGCACTAGTGGAGAAATTAGCTGGAGGCAAACCATCATTTAGCCACTTTCTTTTCATGTCGTACACTTTCCCAGCGTACCACTTAGCAACCAATTTCTTGAAAGTCGCCTCCATTTGAACGTCGGTAAACCCAGGGCATGAATATATGTGCTACAAAAATAGTAAAAGTAGTTAAATAAACAAGGGAATAGTCTACAAACTTTACAAAGGAAAGAGAATTAAGTAATTTTACCCGAAACTGGCAATACCAGATAGCGTACACATCTTTTGATATTGACTTTGGGGTGAGATAAAATTACTCAAAATTATACCCACTGAATAAATCCCCAAACCATCTAGCAGGATCTTGACAACCACCATGTATAAACCTATAAGATATTAATTGAAAAACAATATATCAATATATATACAAATAAAAAGACAATAATAAAATGTACACATTATATATATGACATTTACAATTAAATAATACTTACTGGCCACTGGGAGAGATAGATATTTCCATTTTTCCTTCCTCATTAATAATTGCGTCCAAATTAACCCGTCCGGATGGTTCACTAACTGGAACACTAGAGCTTACATTACCTTGACTGCTCAAATCATCATCACTACGCCCCTGAACTGCCACGTAGAGCCCCTCCCTCCAGTCCTTGGTGAAACAAGACGATGGACAAAACCCGCAACCTTCCCTCTCTTTGAACGATTGTCATCTCGACCCGACATATCTAAACTAGTATATTATATATACAAATAAAAACAATATATCAATATATATACAAATAAAAAGACACTTCATTTAGGTTTATTGATATCAAACCCTAACCCTAATTCACACCGGCTTCTGGAACATCAGAATTTTCAGAATTTTCAACACAAATTGGTCTCGGTAGTCGGTTTAGGTGGATGTGAATAATTTTAAATATTAATATTTAATTCTTTGTTGTTAAGTATATCATTCTCTAGGGTGAAAGGACAATTCATGTCCATTAGGTTTAGAATTGGGGTCGGCTTCTATCCCATCCTGAAATACACGTATGAATTGCAAATATCACTTTGTCTACTTGCTTTATAATCGAAAATCAAGCAATTTTAATAGACAATAATGATATTTACAAATCATATAATCGTGCATAATTTTTATTTTTATTCATTACCATAACATGCATAATTTTGATCAATAAACAAGATGAGAGTCGTTATCATCCACAACTATCAAAATCCTATCTCAGCTTAGACCAAGAAAGACAGAGCAAACAAGTTTTCGACTGTTTGAGCAAAGGATTTTCTGTTTAATATAGGTTTTTTCAGTTTCACTATCCTCCTCTCTAAGGATCTCAAACATCACAGCCATGTTCTTGACAGTGCATGTTTTACTTTTCACTGGTGGTATACGGTCACAAGTAAAAACACGGTAACAGTATAACACCAGTGAAGAGAAAACATAGCTTTCCTCCAATTTTTTTCAATCTCCACCTTCCATTTACCCAAGATCCTGATTGCATGTTTTGCGAAGCAACCATGAGATTGAGAGCAACACCGCCAGCTTTCATGCTCATAAGGAAGATTCTGCAATCAGGATCTTGGGTAAATGGAAGGTGGAGATTGAAAAAATTGGAGAAAAGTTTTGTTTTCTCTTCACTGGTGTTATACTGTTACCTTGTTTTTACTTGTGACCGTATACCACCAGTAAGAGAAAACAGACACTGACAAGAACATGGCTGTGATGTTTAAGATCCTTAGAGAGAAGAGGACAAATGCTGAAACCCAAAAACTCTTATTAAACAGAAAATCCTTTGCTCAAACAGTGGAGAACTTATTTGTTCTATCTTTTTTTATCAAAGATGGACGGATTTTGATAGATGTGGATGAGAAAGGCTCTCATCTTATTTATATATATAGACATATATGTATATTTTTATTTTTATTTTTTATTTTATTTTTTATTTTTTATTATTATATTTATATTTATTATTACTATTTATTATTATTATTATTATTTTATCAGTATTTAGTTATTTATTTTATTTATTTATTTTGTTTTTTTTATTTTGTTTTATTTTTTTTATTTTTTTTTATTTATTTTTATTATTATTATTATTATTATTTATTATTATTATTATTATTATTATTATTTTATTATTATTTATTTTATTTATTTATTTATTTTGTTTTTTTATTTTTATTTTTATTTTTATTTATTTTATTTATTTTTTATTTCATTTTTTTTACTTATTTTTTTTATTTATTAATTTTAGACATTCACCCCCCTCACTCCCCCTTTGACTTTACACAAGACATCTAATACAAATTAAGAACAAAGATGGACATGAAGCATATAAACATTTATAAAAGCAATCACAAATCCTTGTCCGGATAAACAATGGTTACAGTTTGCACAGAGGAGACAAACAGGCCAAATAGCTCATAACAATAAGCACATATTCTATTATCTATATTACAATCAAACATAAAACTGAGCCTAAATTAATATGCTATCTGAAGTCCTTTGAGAAATCTTGTGATGGTGTTTGAGAAATAGAAAGGAGAAATCCTTACCAGAAATAAGGAAAGAATCGGCGGCAACGGCGGTAAACGGCGGCAACGGCGGCGAATGGCTGTGACAAATGAGAGAGAGAGAAAGTGAGAGAGATAAATCGAGTGTTGGAATCCCGAAAATCTTGCTATTATGTTTAAGTAAATAAAAAATGTTTAAAAAAAGGGTAAAAGCATGTTATGTATAGAACTTTAATCCAAAAGGAAATGGAATGAGTGGAATGCCAAAATAATATAAACTTGTCACTTTGAAAAGTCGAGTGAAATGCCAAAAATAACAAATTATAATAAGTAGCAAGATGTGAAGGGTTGAGTTAGCTTAATTACATTGTTGGCCCCTCAGCAGCTAATGATAATCATAACAATACTAATAAAAATAATAGTTGTAGGAGAAATAAGATAATGATATATTAATAACTATAACCATAAAATTAAATAATAATAATTGATTTTATAGACCCCAAAAATTTCTGTCGTCAGATAGGTATTTCTTAAAAACAGAGAACCCTAAGACTAAGAATGCCAATCATACACAATTTCGACATAAATGATGCTTTACTCTCAATGTTTTCTAGACCCAATTACACAGAACACTTTAATCACAATTCATGACCAAAGCAACTACAAATATCTGCCAATATTTCATTAGTGAGAACTGCCTTCTACTCTAAAGTTCTAAGACTGTAAATCAGGCTTCGAAAAAGGCATTATAGGCAAAATACATAAAGTCTAACAAACCTCATGAACTGTGGATCCTGGAAATGCATGTAAAGCAAATAAGAGTAATAGAAACTAAAGAGTAGAACCAAGCGTTCAAATAATTTCAATTATAAGTACCCAACATTGCTAGCATTTTAATTCCAAATGGGATTGTCAAATACTCTCTTCAAGTAGCAAACAAAAAAAAATTCAGTTGCCCAATTGAATTTACCGTGAGTAATTTTAAACGGCGGAAGTTGAACGGAGGGAGGGCGGACGACGACGGCAACGGAGCTGGAAGGGCAACGGTAACGGCAACGGCAACGGCGAATCAACGGGGAATCAACGGAGCTGGAAGTGATTTTTAAGGATTTAATGAGAGAGAGAGAGAGATAGAGAAAACGAGGGAGAGAGAGAATTACTAACCTCACCGGTGAGAGACGACGACGGAATGACCGGAGAACGGGGGCAACGGCGCTGCTTGGTGCTGTGTTCTTGATTTTAATTTAGACCTAAATGACCGGAGAAGGCGTAGGGATTGTATTTATACATATTATTACCGACGGACGGAGTCCGTCGGTATTGCCGACTGCAGTTTTTACCGACGGAAATAATAGCGTTACCGACGGACCAAAATGAAAATTTAAAAAAAAAAAAACCCGGCAAATGAAAATTATTTTTCCGTCGGTAACCCTTTTATGTCCGTCGGTATTACCGACGGACGTTGTCCGTCGGTAAAATTCCGTCGGTAATAGGGCTGTTTCTAGAAGTGTCCTCTACAATCATATTGTGCATGATGATACAAGCAATCATAATTCTACCAATATTATGATGATCCCAGACAAGACATGGGCATTTGATAAATGCAAAATGAGATTGGAGAACCCCAAAAGCTCGCTCAACATCTTTTCTAGCAGCCTCTTGACGTTGAGCAAACATCTTGTGTTTTTGAATTGTAGGAGAAGCAATTGATTTCACAAATGCAGCTCAGCTTGGATATATGCCATCTGTGAGATAATATCCCATATTACTTTCGCGCCCATTCACGACATAACTAACTTTTGGTGCTCGACCTTCCAAAATATCATTGAAAATAGGAGATCTGTGAAGTACATTGATATCGTTGCAAGAACCTGGTGTTCCAAAAAAAACATGACATATCCACAAGTCATATGATGCAATAGCTTCCAAAATAAGAGTTGGTTTTCCACTTCTTCCTGCAAATTGCCCAGCCCAAGCTTTAGGACAATTTTTCCATTCCCAATGCATGCAATCAATACTTCCCATCATGCCCGGAAATCCACGTTGTTCCCTGACATAAAGTAGTCTCCTTAAATCTTCTTCAATCTTCTTCATTAGGACTTCTGAGATATTGAGTACCGAAATTTGAAATTACACCTTCTACAAATCTCATAAGTGACTCTCTTGTTATCTTACTCATTCGCATGTACTCATCTGTTGGGTTTCGATGGTCCATGCGCAGCGGATAATGCAATAACTCGAAAAACCCGAAGCCCTAGAATCCGTTCTAGATGATTAATTAAGAAAGATGAAATAGAAATACCAACCTTGAGTGCTTTTGTCGTTGATAAACTTGACCCAACTCCAGATTGAACGACCTTGTTAATCCTTGATGAACGAACGGCGAATCACGAACTAAAGATCTTGACGAGCGAAGATCCTCTATGTGTATCCACACGAGGAACGAACCCTAGAACTCTTCTAGGAGGATTGCTAGATCCTTTGATTGAAACACCATTCAATCGATGAAGAAAAATGGAATTAGTTGTGTTTGATTCTCAATTCTCAATCGAAATCTCTCACTTTTGGTGTTTCTCTAAAGCCAAAACGTTCTAATGACGGCTAGGGCAACCAGGGGCAAGTATTTATACGTTACAAATAAAAGCCCTTTGCGAAAACCCTAAAATTAGGTCATTTACGTATCAGTCCAGCGCCGACGGGATGACTCGTCCCCCAGGGCACGAGTCGTCCCTCGTAACCTTCCACCGATTCTCGGCGTCCCCATTAAGGGCACGACTTGGCTTTGCTCGAGTCACGAGTCATCCTTTGGGCACGACTCGTGCCCTGCAGCACGAGTCGACCCTCAGACGTCCCCTTCGAATCATCCGTCCCCTTAAGGGCACGACTTGGTTCACTCGGGACGAGTCATCCCTGAGCCCAGAAAATCCATATTCTTCATTTTTGACAATTCGTTCGATGCGTGTGACCCCATAGGACTATACTATGTTGGAAATGAGTCCGATCACATCGATCCTCATAAGACATGAGCGGACTCTAGCAAGCCATCATGCCTACCCAAATAGTATAATATCAAGTTCGATTTTCCTACATAGAACATATCACAATCCCATTGTCACACGATGTTATATTGAACATGAGTCATGGTCCACGTCAACTCATATTGTTCAATGCTTTATCGTTACCAAGTAAATTGATTAATCGAATGATATTAATCACATTAATTCATTCGGGTATGGCCATACACTACTGTAAGTACCCAAATCTGGCTCATGCCTTCCGGTTAAATTTCCCGGCAATTTCGTTAAGTTTTCCAGAATTCCCAGATTCTTCCTAGTGTTCGGAAACATTCCTAACTGTTTTTAATTAATTTAGGGCTGAAGGGGATCCTTCCTAATTAAGAAACACGTTTTTCTTAATTAGGAGGGAAGGTTCTAGAATTTGCCACCTTGCATGGTTCTAGAATGCTGAGTCATTGTGGATAATGCCGCACGGCTGCATTAGCTTGCTGACCTTAGCCGCACGGCTTCATTAGCCTTATCCAGACTGCCTATAAATAGAGCCCTCCTCTACCCATTTCTCAACAACAATTTTCAACAACACCACACATAATACGAAGAAATACTCCCAAGAGGCTGTTGAAGATCCAAGAAGGTGAAGAAGAAGGCCAAGAAGCTCCCTCCCTCCTCCTTGAAGATCCAAGACCAACCTCTCCTCCTAGCTCCGCCCGAAGAAGAAGGAAGTCATTGGTAACCTCGCACGCCCTAACCTCGCATCCTAATTGCTTTATAAATTGCTCATTGCATTACCTTTATATTGCTTGGGACTTGGTAGATTAAAGATCATATCTTCATATTCCCCCTTCTCCTTTTGCATGCATTAGACATCATTTGTCATAAAAATGTAGTCTTTTCCCATAAAGGTGCATCCTTTGCACCTAAAACCCCCGTTTTCAAATAAAAATGTCATCTTCATGCATCCTTTGCATATAAAAATCAAATCTTTTCAATCAAAATGTATCATTTGCATCCAAAATCACTTTTCCAAGCATCATTTGCTTTAAAGACCATGTCTTTACCATAAACTAGCATCATATGCTTTTCGAAATGCAATCTTTATGCATCATTTGCATAATGAATGCCAATTTCTTCAACAAAAATGCATCATTTGCATAAAAATCAAATCTTTATGCATCATTTGCAATAAAGATCATTTCTTTAAATTAAGTGCATCATTTGCAACCCAAAAATGTCATCTTTTCATTAAAGTGTCATTTTTACATACATTTCCCCCATTCCCCCATTAGCAACCTAGGAACGGACCGGTGTAAAAGATCCTATCTTTACATCGTTCCTTCCATAAAGGTTTCATAATCTCTTTAGAAAGGGACAACCTTGAACCCTATATCTCCAATTATCGCTTAAGAAAGAGTATGAAGCATCTATACGAGCTCGATCGTCTTAAAGCGTAGGATTGATGGGCTAAGGACCCTCCTTTTCTAAAGAACCTCATCTTTGACCATAAAGAGAGTCATTCTCTCGATCACGCAAGTCCCGAGGGTCCCGAGGTTAAAATGCGATGATCATAAGTCACAAGATGAGGACGGGATCATAATCCCGAATACATAAATTCCAAGAAATCCCGAGCGACAACCAACAAATGGTTTGTACGTCCGGAAGACGACTTGGGACATTCCCTCCTTATTTTCAAACACATGCACACAAGAAAGCACGCAAGCAAGCACGATTAATGAAATCATGGGAGACTTGCTCCGGCAAGGCACCTTGGGTGAACGCCAAACGTTCTTCCCAAGGGGTAACTTAACCTCCGAATCCATAAAACCTTTTTTTCAAAGTTTTGAGGTAATCAAAATGGCGTGGCGACTCCGTTTTTCAAATTAAACCGGATGTCTTCAAACTCGCGTGAATCCAACAAAAACAAAATTTGGGCACACATTCACAGTTTGGCGACTCCGCTGGGGAAATCCCAAAGGAGAAAAGCTTTTATTTTCAAAACAAAAAAATCGATACTCGGTATATAGGTGGAAACCACTTACCCTTCCTGTACACTCCCTGACGTGGGAGTTGGGATAACCGGTGGTTTAACAATCCACGTACCAGTATCCCTTTTCGAAAAAAAATTTTGAAAAAAAATAAAAGAAAGCTTTTCCCTTTGAGCGGGTTAGACTCCCGTCGCCGATTTCATTAATCATGCTTGCTTTCTTTACCATGCATTGCATCATTTGCATCTTGGAATTTGTGCATACTTTGAACGGGAAACAACCCGAAAAAATAGCAAAAGGAGTGGAACCTGGAAAATTGATCCATGCAGTCGTACGGCTCAATCCTCATTGGATTCTGACCGGGCGACCTCAGTGGCAATTCCACCAGGAAAAATCATGGTTAATCTGGCGATCCTAGCGGCTTGGGGCTACTCGGCTCCATGGCCCGATTTGGGGCTCTCGAGAAAAATTTACGTGCTTATGTGTTGCATTCTCCCCGTCCCGAAAATCATTCCTTTAAAACACATTTCGAAAATCTCTGTTTTAACTCAAAAAGGAACATTTTTAGGAGACCGCACACTACGCGCACTGATATATCCTGTACACTTTTGCACGCACGTCCTTCAAACCCGAGGATGGTTCCAGCTGCAGTCATGGACAGCCTTACGATGCTCCCGGGCGCGCACGGAATCATCCCAACCTCCCCATGGCAGCCAGTGTCGACCAATGCACAGTCCGTGTCACACGTTTCAAAAAACCGTGACTTTTGGTTGGTTTTTGGTCTAGTCCGTGTCATATAGCCCAGTTGCATACCCTCGTAAAGGTCAAGCCTTAGTTCATAACGGAAGAAGAACTCTGCCAAAATTCCGACAAGGAAAAATTGGCGAAATCTCAACTCCGACATTGACTATTGACTTTGACCTGCACGGAATGCGTAAGAGTCAAGACCGAGTCTTTGCCAACAAATCAAAAAGATCTTTCGCTCAAGCGAAGCTCTGCCAAAATTCCGACAAGGAAAAATTGGCAAGATCTTGACCCGGCATTGACTTCGATTCTAACTCACGCCCGGCGTATGTAACGAAGTTCAATGTGACACTGTGTCATCCGGATTTTGCCGCCCGACCCATGCCTATTATCTTCTCGGACATTACCAAAAGTCAAAACGTCATTCGCTCAAGCGAAATTCTGCCAAAATCCTATCAAGGCAGAAAGACGAGACTTTCCCGGTATTGCCTTGACTATAATCCGCATCGCTCGTGCGTTGAAAGTTCCTATGACCCACTAGACCCGTTAGGAGCGTTCTTTACTCTCGGTCGGTGGGATCCGTGTGCCCTATAGGACCCTCGCCCGGGGCTGTCCACCCTGGGAGGTCGAAATACAGGTGGAATACGAGGGGCTTATAGACGTAGTGACGGAACCCACCTGATCCAGATCTAGAAAGCGGGGCCATAAAAAAGAAGGGCAAACCCCTTTTCCAACCAAATAGAAATAAATAAAAGACATTGTTTTAAGTAAATTTGAACAATTAATGTAATCATAATTGCATTTTCCTATCTCTGATATCCCTAATCGAGACCTCCTCGGTCCGGTTTCCGATTTTCTATCCCGACCTTTCATGGTCAAACCCTAATCGAGACCTCCTCGGTCCGATTTCTGATTTCTCTCTCTCGACCTTTCATGGTCAAACCCTAATCGAGACCTCCTCGGTCCGGTTTCCGATTTTCTATCCCGACCTTTCATGGTCAAACCCTAATCGAGACCTCCTCGGTCCGATTTCTGATTTCTCTCTCTCGACCTTTCATGGTCAAACCCTAATCGAGACCTCCTCGGTCCGGTTTCCGATTTTCTATCCCGACCTTTCATGGTCAAACCCTAATCGAGACCTCCTCGATCCGATTTCTGATTTCTCTCTCTCGACCTTTCATGGTCAAACCCTAATCGAGACCTCCTCGGTCCGGTTTCCGATTTTCTATCCCGACCTTTCATGGTCAAACCCTAATCGTTCATGGTCAAACCCTAATCGAGACCTCCTCGGTCCGATTTCCGATTTTCTATTCTGGCCTTTCATGGTCATATTTCTAATTGAGACCTCCTCGGTCCGATTTCCGATTTCCCATCTCGACCTTTCATGGTCAAATCCTTAATCGAGACCTCCTCGGTCCGATCTCCAAATTTCAATCTTGACCTTTCAAGGTCTCATCTTTTCCGATCAATTAGGATTAGGAGAAAATGTGTTTTAAGTAAAAACTTAAGCGATAAGTGCATGTTACTTGAGCCTTTAGCCTAAACACTTACCTCCAAGTCTAAATCTTACCTACCTTACCTATCCCCGAGCCTAAACCTTGCCTGTCCCTTTCCCGCAGCGAGAAAGAAATGGGCTAGAATCTTGGGTCGGCCGGCTTTTCGTAAAACCTTAAGTTCGGACGGTTCATCGGCTCGTAGAGTCGAATGGCGGATTTGACGGAAACGGTGAGGTGCGGGAAATCGGATGGTTAGGAAGGAAGAGTTAGTCCCGGCTTTGGAAAGCGCCCATAAGGTTCATCGGGAACAGCAAGCCATGCTCATTGACGCACTCCGTCGTCATGGAGTTCGAGTCACGCTGAGTCGAACGGTTCTCCGGTGGTAGTCGAAGATGAGACTTCGAAACAGTGATTTCGGTCCCTTCATCCTATAACCAAGACCCCACTATAACCAATACCTTCCTCCATCCACATATGATCCCTTGTCAAGGACCACTTCTCCTCAGTCCTTTCCAACATCCCAGCTCATCCGGGCTTCATTGCCCTCAGTTCCTCAGAACGGATTAGGCTTCACCCCACCTGTTCCTCAGTTCCAGCAATACCTGCCAGTTTACGCTCCGGCTTCGCATAATCAATTTGAGTTATGTGGCTATGTTCTGAAGCCCCTACACCCACCTGAGTGCGATCATGAGTTGCCAAAGGATGATTCAAGTTTCCAGCTGTCACCTACCGGACTTAATGAATTCAGCCGTCAGTTTGCTACTATGGCTCCCTCTGCTGATACAAGTCCTGTTGCGAGAGTCCCCGTTGACCCCCATGTGGCAATACTGATGGAGCAAGTGAAACAAATGCAAGAGAAGCTTGACCTCATGATGAGTATCAATACTCCCTTGACCCAAGATGTCGAACCAGGCAAGGAAATGACTCCACCAAGCATAACCCAATGCCATCGGTACGCAAAGAACCGTACCCGGCTCGGCACCGGTTCTCACAAAGGAAAGGGTATCGTAGCTTCCTTCAACCAAATCCAACAGTGGAACCAACTGACAATGGAAATCCAAGCTGGAGAACAAGAATGTCTCCCGAAAACCCCGCTCCCTTCATTTTGACAATGCGGAGATGCCTTTAAGCAAGATCTTTGGAAAAGCGATGAAAGAAAAGCTGATAAAGCCATTGGAAAATTGGAAGCCCAGGAACCACAATGCTCAGTTGGATGAGTCTAAGCATTGTCTTTTCCATCAATACCCTGGACACGACACTGATGATTGCACCTATTTGAGGTATGAGATCCAGAAGTTGATAGAAGATGGGAAGCTCGAGAACCTCCATGGGCCAAAAATAGAAAGCTATGGTAAGAGGTCGATTCAAGAAGTACAAGGTCAGAAACGTCAGCCTGATGATTTTGGGATGCCCACGAGCAAAGTTTTCGATGATTTGGTGAAACGAGGTCTTCTCACACCTCTCGAGAATTATAAGCCAAGAAACCCCAGTAGAGTTGACAGGACCAAGTTCTGCGAGTACCACAAGCATTTTGGGCATGTGACGCATAAGTGGATACGAAGAAAGAAATTCAGTGGCTGATCTACGAAGGAAAGCTCAAGTTACCTGGCAGTCCAACCCGCGAAGAGTAGCTAGACTAGGGTCTACCTATCCTTAAGGAAAAAAAAAAGTAGAAAAATAGTCTCTCAGTCAACCTTCGTAGGTTCTAGTACTTTTCTCTTTCAATCAAGTCCTCCACGGATATTGTAATGAATCTTCAATTTTCTATAAAAGAGTCTTCTTCTTTTCTTGCTAGACTTAAGACATTATTTGCACACCTACATTACATTCAATGAAATGGTTTTATTTTATATGATCACTTGCATTGCTCAGCAAATAATCTCTCGAAATAGTTAACATTTTGATTAATCAGTGTGAGAAAGTCAACTAATGCCATCAAGCCATACACTTTCCTCACCCCACAAAAGGCCTTCATCAAAGCCATACACTTTCCCAAACCATGTCCTCCCCATCACCTTGACCAAGTCAACGACGGCGGCATCATCAAGGGACAGCTAAAGGCCACTCAGCTTCGAAAGATTGACCCCGTGTCGACAACGACCTAGGAGCCTGCCTTAGACCTCAAGGATATCAAGAAAGTTCAAGCAGAGGCTTGCCTTGGCCCTCAGGTGCTTCAAAAAAGAAAAAAAAAAAAAAAAAAAAAAAAATGTGGTGCAAAAAGAGTAATGCTCGCCTAGGGCCGAAAATCCCAAAAAAGGGCGATCCTAGGCAAAAACGGGGTTGCACATAAAAAGAAAAAAAAAGAAGAAAGAAAAAAATCTTAGTGCAAAAAGAGTAATGCCCGCCTAGGTGAAAATCCCAAAAAAAAGGGCGGTCTAGGCAAAAACAGGTTGCACATAAAAAAAAAAAAAAAAAGAAAAAATAATAAAAAAAATGAGGCCAAGGACCCAGCACCGCCCATCGAAAGCTTGACGGACAGGCAAAATCAAAGCTCAGAGAATGAAAGTTGTCGATAACAATGGGGCGGTCGAAGCAAAGCCAGAAGCATTTCATAAGCCTATAGGCACGTGCAAATCCTTTCTCCCCCAATGAAAGAGGAAGCAATCAGAAGCAGTCGTCCAAAAATGACTTGGTCAAGGAGCCATCCCGAGGCCCACGCCTCATCATCCTAGCCTTTTCACTAAAGGAACCACAAATCCCATTTCCCAAACACAGTCCGGCCAAGGCCGAACTACGGCGACCTGAGCTCCTCACAATGAGGGGAACGTAGGCAACCAGCAATGGTCCGGTCATAAGCATATTCAAATTCCAGAAAATCCGGTCTCATCAATGACCTCTCCCATAGACACAGTCAAATCCCAGAAAATCCGGTCTCATCAATGACCTCCCTATACACAAAACCTTTCTTTCACACCCAGCCAACCTTGACCCGCGACATCGGTTGACTTTCTCCTCGTGACTAATAAGAATGTTAGTTCATATCGAGATTAGTGGTTGAATAACCCGAACATCAATAAAGGGTTTTAAGCAATCTTGTGATCATCATAAATAAAACAAGTTTTCAGATGTCTTGACAAGTCTTCTCTTTCTACATCTTAGGAAAGATAGTGCTAAACACTGATTTTCTGTCAGCAGGGGCTTCCATACACTTTTACAAACCTCTCTACGCTTATACTCTCCCAAAAGAGTCAAACCCAAAGCGAGTTTTGTGCCTACATCGAATAAGGCCATCGGAATAACACAAAATCGGGATATATTCCCACCTTTCGAAAAATATGCCCCTGTATGTATTTCTAAGAATCTTTTCTTTCACATCTCCTTAAGGTTGACTGAGCGACTAAAGAAAATAAGGAAGTAAATACGGAAGGATAGGTTTTTCCCTTTTCTGCTACAATTCGCATTAGGGCTGCCTCGAAACTCTTCAAGGTTGGGACTTTGTCAAAGCACTCCTTTAAATTGGGGCTTCTTTAGCCATTTTTGGGGTTCGCATCGGGTTCTTCACTAGGTCCCTAGATGGATTCAGTCTTGGTCAGATCAACCTCAGGATCACTTCCGCAGTACCAATCATATTGGGATTTTCGCTAGGTCATCAGATTGGGGCTTCACTAAGTCACTTCTTCAAAACCTAAGACTTCGCACCTTTCAGTTCATCCAACCGGGCTTTGCCAGTGAAAGGATCTTTCATGGGGCTTTGCAGAAAGTTCTTCCTCAGACTGGGGCTCCGATAAGTCGCATCCATCCCTAGAAGAGAGGTTTGGTCACTTCGACATCTGCTTTAGTCTTTGGTTGTAAAAGCCTATCAACATCAGCTTCAAATGCCAGATTGTGAGAAAGGAACATTCATCGAGACCCGAGTTTTAAACCCAGTCTCAGCCCAAGAGGGAATCCTAGTCCACGTTGACAACATCTCAGCAACAACAGCAGTTCAGTCCGCACCCAGGGGATACGACCCCACCTGCTTGAAACATGTCTTAAACAATTTCCAAACACATTCCATATGTACATCCAGACCCAGTCCCTACAATGTTTCCAAGAAAAAAAATCACCCCCAGGCTCAAGTAACGTGCCAATTGCTAATGATAACATTTTCTCCCAAAAGCGCCTTCGTTACTTTCGTTATAACGAGATAACGCCAGGCGACAGTTTCTTAATTGTCAAAAAAATCCAACTTTAGCTACCTCTATCACAGATTGAGAAGTATGCTCAAGTTTGTCCAGCTATAGCTACCTCTATCTACTCGATAGTGACGTAAGCTCTAGCTTCCTCAGGTGACAACCTCCATTAATTGTCAAAACCTCAAGGATCCTAGACATCGTTCCTAACTGTCTAGATGAAGCTTGAACTACGACCAAGGCTTGATTCCTCTGGAATACCTAGGTAGCCTTTCATAAAAGGTCCAGCCATCCGACCACTCTGGTCATCTTCTCTTTCTCCATTCTCCAATGGTGCATAAGCTTTTCATAAAAGTCTAACTATCTGACCACATTGGTCACCCTCTCTTTTTTTTTTTTGTTTATATTTGGCACATTCCTAGTAGGATTGGCCGTTTGACCTCCTAGGTCACCCCGTTCCCATCCTTATAGGAAGGGACCAATATATCTTTGCCATTGCCCCAAAGAGACCAGGCATGTGACCTCTTTGGTCACCCAATTCCAACCCGTGTCGGCAATTCCAGTCCAATTCCAAAGGTTCTGTAAAGTACAGTTTAGGCTACCTATGTCACGCGACAAACCTAGCCACTTGGCATACTAAGTCGTGTGACATACTTAGCCCATGTGGCTGAATTTTTATAATTTTGCCCCTGAAGGCTCAATTTTACAATTTCGTCTCCCATAGGCCTGTTTTACCTTTGTGCCCCTGGCATTTCCAATCATTTCCAATCCAATTTTCCCTCCAGTGCCCCCGTGGCCTATTTTACAGATTTACCCCTGTGGCTCATTTTATTCTATTTAAAAAAAAAACTTTGATCAGGGTACATCCCACTTTCTTTACAATAAAATTATCGGGTACGTCCATTATCGAGTCTTTCCTACTTCTTTACAAAATCCATCCTTTTTCGCGATCTCCGTCATTCCAAGGTGGAAGAATGAAATTTCGCTCTATCTTTCGATCGCCGTTATTCCAAGGTGGAAGAATAACATTTCGATCTCTCTCGCGATCTCCGTCATTCCAAGGTGGAAGAATGACATTTCGCTCTATCTTTCGATCTCCGTTATTCCAAGGTGGAAGAATAACATTTCGATCTCTCTCGCGATCTCCGTCATTCCAAGGTGGAAGAATGACATTTCGCTCTATCTTTCGATCTCCATTATTCCAAGGTGGAAGAATAACATTTCGATCTCTCTCGCGATCTCCGTCATTCCAAGGTGGAAGAATGACATTTCGCTCTATCTTTCGATCTCCGTTATTCCAAGGTGGAAGAATAACATTTCGATCTCTCTCGCGATCTCCGTCATTCCAAGGTGGAAGAATGACATTTCGCTCTATCTTTCGATCTCCGTTATTCCAAGGTGGAAGAATAACATTTCGATCTCTCTCGCGATCTCCGTCATTCCAAGGTGGAAGAATGACATTTCGCTCTATCTTTCGATCTCCGTTATTCCAAGGTGGAAGAATAACATTTCGATCTCTCTCGCGATCTCCGTCATTCCAAGGTGGAAGAATGAAATTTCGCTCTATCTTTCGATCTCCGTTATTCCAAGGTGGAAGAATAACATTTCGATCTCTCTCGCGATCTCCGTCATTCCAAGGTGGAAGAATGACATTTCGCTCTATCTTTCGATCTCCGTTATTCCAAGGTGGAAGAATAACATTTCGATCTCTCTCGCGATCTCCGTCATTCCAAGGTGGAAGAATGACATTTCGCTCTATCTTTCGATCTCCGTTATTCAAAGGTGGAAGAATAACATTTCGATCTCTCTCGCGATCTCCGTCATTCCAAGGTGGAAGAATGACATTTCGCTCTCTCTTTCGATCTCCGTTATTCCGAGTTGGAAGAATAACATTTCGATTCAGTCAAAGTTCGAACTACGGCCTGGCTTGATTCCTCCGGGATACGTAGGTAGCCTTTCATAAGAGGTTCAGCCACTCGACCACCTTGGTCTCCCAATCCGTCTCGGCATTCGCCATATCGGATCCTTTTCTATCGACAACCCCACTCGCCTTGCAAGTGACGTTGCCGAGGGGCTTCTGTAAGTACCCAAATCTGGCTCATGCCTTCCGGTTAAATTTCCCGGCAATTTTGGTAAGTTTTCCGATAATTCCCCAGACCTTCCTAGTGTTCCGGAAACATTCCGGAACTGTTTTTAATTAATTTAGGTCTGAAGGGGATCCTTCCTAATTAAGAAACACGTTTTTCTTAAATAGGAGGGAAGGTTCTAGAATTTGCCACCTTGCATGGTTCTAGAATGCTGAGTCATTGTGGATAATGCCGCACGGCTGCATTAGCTTGCTGCCCTTAGCCGCACGGCTTCATTAGCCTTATCCAGCGCCTATAAATAGAGCCCTCCTCTACCCATTTCTCAACAACAATTTCCAACAACACCACACATAATACGAAGAAATACTCCCAAGAGGCTGTTGAAGATCCAAGAAGGTGAAGAAGAAGGCCAAGAAGCTCCCTCCCTCCTCCTTGAAGATCCAAGACCAACCTCTCCTCCTAGCTCCGCCCGAAGAAGAAGGAAGCCATTGGTAACCTCGCACGCCCTAACCTCGCATCCTAATTGCTTTATAAATTGCTCATTGCATTACCTTTATATTGCTTGGGACTTGGTAGATTAAAGATCATATCTTCATATTTCCCCTTCCCCTTTTGCATGCATTAGACATCATTTGTCATAAAAATGTAGTCTTTTCCCATAAAGGTGCATCCTTTGCACCTAAAACCCCCGTTTTCAAATAAAAATGTCATCTTCATGCATCCTTTGCATATAAAAATCAAATCTTTTCAATCAAAATGTATCATTTGCATCCAAAATCACTTTTCCAAGCATCATTTGCTTTAAAGACCATGTCTTTACCATAAACTAGCATCATATGCTTTTCAAAATGCAATCTTTATGCATCATTTGCATAATGAATGCCAATTTCTTCAACAAAAATGCATCATTTGCATAAAAATCAAATCTTTATGCATCATTTGCAATAAAGATCATTTCTTTAAATTAAGTGCATCATTTGCAACCCAAAAATGTCATCTTTTCAATAAAGTGTCATTTTTACATACATTTCCCCCATTCCCCCATTAGCAACCTAGGAACGGACCGGTGTAAAAGATCCTATCTTTACATCGTTCCTTCCATAAAGGTTTCATAATCTCTTTAGAAAGGGACAACCTTGAACCCTATATCTCCAATTATCGCTTAAGAAAGAGTATGAAGCATCTATACGAGCTCGACCGTCTTAAAGCGTAGGATTGATGGGCTAAGGACCCTCCTTTTCTAAAGAACCTCATCTTTGACCATAAAGAGAGTCATTCTCTCGATCACGCAAGTCCCGAGGGTCCCGAGGTTAAAATGCGATGATCACAAGTCACAAGATGAGGACGGGATCATAATCCCGAATACATAAATTCCAAGAAATCCCGAGCGACAACCAACAAATGGTTTGTACGTCCGGAAGACGACTTGGGACATTCCCTCCTTATTTTCAAACACATGCACACAAGAAAGCACGCAAGCAAGCACGATTAATGAAATCATGGGAGACTTGCTCCGGCAAGGCACCTTGGGTGAACGCCAAACGTTCTTCCCAAGGGGTAACTTAACCTCCGAACCCATAAAACCTTTTTTTCAAAGTTTTGAAGTAATCAAAATGGCGTGGCGACTCCGTTTTTCAAATTAAACCGGATGTCTTCAAACTCGCGTGAATCCAACAAAAACAAAATTTGGGCACACATTCACAACTACATCAATCTTACTTACGAGTGGCCTAGCAAACATCTCTCTTTACGAGGGACAATTTTCCATCTTGACTTATCATTCTTCCCAACAAGAATCATACCATGCCAATGATAGCCCTTATTGTCATCCGGTTAAAGACAACGTTAAACTATATCAAACATGATATTCATCAAGCGGAAGACGATGATAATCTCAGGTCAAAGGATATCAATGATATAACTATATGAGATTTATTTATGACATATGACCATGACATAAATCTCATAATGGGTCAAGTCCAGTACCTTGTTCTCTAACAAGTACCCATGAATCTAATGTGCATCTTCATGCATATAATCATCACATGATTATCCATTAGACTTCATACTAGTGCTTCATAAGTACTAGGGACATGATTATTATAACTAAACATGCAAACACATATAATAATCAAAGAAACAATCTCTTATATAAATGAACAATGACATTACATAAAGGTCTATCTCTATAGGCCTAGGGCACTAACACCTACAGTCTCCCACTTGCACTAGGCCCAATCATTCATGTATCTTATACCCATGGACCTAACATGACCATCATGTTTAGCTTGTGGTAAAGGCTTGGTGAGAGGGTCCGAGATGTTGTCATCCGTTGGTACCTTGCATATCTTGACGTCCTCCCTTTCATAGATTTCTCTAATAAGGTGGAAACGTCTCAAAATGTGTTTGGATCGCTGATGTGACCTTGGTTCTTTTGCTTGGGCAATAGCACCATTATTGTCACAATAAAGCTCTATCGGGTTAGTGATACTCGGAACGACTTCTAAGTCACTAACGAACTTCTTGATCCAAACCGCCTCCTTAGCCGCATCCGATGCTGCTATGTACTCGGCTTCAGTTGTAGAATCAGCAACAGTGCTTTGCTTGGAACTCTTCCAACAAACAGCACCTCCATTTAGCATAAACACAAACCCAGACTGCGATCTATAGTCATCTTTGTCGGTTTGGAAGCTTGCATCTGTGTAACCCTTTACAACCAGATCATCTTCCATTCCTCCAAATACCAAGAAGACATCCTTAGTTTTTCTCAAGTACTTAAGGATATTCTTGACTGCTATCCAATGGTTCTCACCAGGATCAGATTGGTATCTACTCGTTGCGCTTAGAGCATACGAGACATCAGGTCGGGTACACAACATGGCATACATGATAGACCCAATTGCCGAAGCATATAGAATATCATTCATCCTCTTTCGCTCGTCATTTGTCTTAGGACAATGATTCTTGCTAAGAGTAATGCCGTGTCCCATTGGCAAATTCCCTCTCTTAGAATTTTCCATGCGGAATCTTCTAAGGACCTTGTCAATATATGTACTCTGACTCAAACCTATCATCCTTCTTGATCTATCTCTATAGATCTTGATACCAAGAATATAAGCCGCTTCACCCATATCTTTCATTGAGAAACATTTTCCTAACCAAGACTTAACAGTCTCAAGTGCAGGAACATTGTTTCCAATGAGCAAGATGTCATCGACATATAACACTAGAAATAGAACTATGCTCCCACTTATTTTCTTGTATACACAAGTTTCATCTTCGTTTTTGATGAAGCCAAACTCTTTGACTGATTCATCAAAATGTAGATTCCAGCTCTGGGAAGCTTGCTTCAATCCATAAATGGATCTCTGCAACTTACACACTTTATTAGAATTCTTTGAATCGACAAACCCTTCAGGCTGTATCATGTATACATCCTCAAGTAGGTTTCCGTTAAGAAACGCTGTTTTGATGTCCATTTGCCATATCTCATAGTCGTAATATGCGGCTATGGCAATTAAGATTCTAATAGACTTAAGCATTGCTACGGGCGAAAAGGTTTCATCATAGTCAACGCCATGAATCTGCCTATACCCCTTAGCAACAAGCCTAGCCTTATAAGTATGTACCTTCCCATCCACGTCGGTTTTCTTTTTGAAAACCCACTTGCACCCTATGGTTTTTACACCTTCGGGTGGATCAATCAAGTTCCAAACTTGATTATCGTACATGAATTTGATCTCGGATTCCATGGCTCCTAGCCACTTGTCCGAATCAGGAGTGGACATCGCCTCTTGATAGGAAGTAGGTTCATCATTCTCAATGATTTCTACTTCATTACTTTCCGTCATGAGAAATCCATATCTCTCAGTTTCGGATCGTATCCTATCCGATCTGTGAAAAACTTGTGTATCTTGAACCGGTTTCACAACAGCTTGTGAATTTGGTTTCATCTCTACTATTGGCTTTATGTCATTTTCAGGTTGAATTTCTTCAAGATCAATTTTAATCCCACTAGTTTCTTTAGAGAGAAACTCTTTCTCTAGAAAGACACCGTGTCGAGCAACAAACACTTTGTTCTCGGATCGGTTGTAAAATTGATATCCTTTCGTTTCCTTAGGATAACCAACGAAAATACATTTATCAGATCTAGGTGCAAGTTTATGTTCAGAAACCAATTTCTTTACATAGGCCTCACATCCCCAAATCTTCATGAAAGATAAGCTAGGCTTTCTTTCATGCCACATCTCATGTGGGGTTTTAGGAGCCGATTTAATAGGGACCTTATTAAGTGTGAAAGCAGCTGTTTCCAGTGCATGTCCCCAAAAGGAAATAGGAAGGTTAAATTGACTCATCATCCATCGAACCATATCTAATAGGGTTCGATTTCTCCTCTCGGATACACCATTCCATTGTGGTGTTCCGGGTGGAGTAAGTTCTGAAACAATTCCACAAATTTTCAGATGATCATCAAATTCTTGGCTCAAATATTCACCACCTCGATTGGATCGAAGTGTTTTAATAGTTTTGCCAAGTTGATTTTGTATACTTCACTTTGAAATATTCTAAATATCTCAAATGCTTCACTTTTGTACTTCATCAGATAGACATAGCCATATCTTGATAAGTCATCAGTGAACGTTATGAAGTACCGAAATCCTCCCCTAGCAATGCTATTCATTGGTCCACATACATCAGTATGTACGAGAGCCAACAAATCACTAGCCCTTTCACTACTCTTAGAGAAAGGTGCCTTAGTCATCTTGCCCAATAAACAAGATTCGCAAACATTATATGATTCATAATCATATGAGTCTAAATATCCATCTTTATGGAGTTTAGAGATGCGTTTCTCGTTTATGTGTCCAAGACGGCAATGCCATTTATATGTGTCATTCACATTATTTGGTTTGGATTTCTTATTTACATGATAGCTATTATCAACATTATTTTCAACATCCAAGACATAAAGGCCATTAAAAGAATGAGCAATACAATAAAGTACATCATTCAAATAAATGGAAAATTTCTTATTCGCAATAAGAAAATTGTAACCCTCGTTGTCTAAACAAGAAATGGAAATAATGTTTCTACTCAAATCCGGAACATGATAACAGTTATTCAAAACTAAAATTAATTCGCTAGGTAAAGTGACTTCGTAAGTCCCTACGGCCAATGCAGCAACTCTTGCTCCATTTCCAACCCGTAGATCTACTTCACCCTCTTTGAGCGACCTTCTATTCTTTAGTCCCTGTACATTTAGGCAAATGTGAGATCCACATCTGGTATCTAATACCCAAGAACTAGAGGTAGAAAGTAAAATATCTATCACATAGATACCTGAAGTCATGGCAATCTCATTGCCCTTCTTCTTCAGTCCTTCCTGATAAAGCTTGCAGTTACGCCTCCAATGCCCAGTTTCCTTGCAATGGTAGCACACCGCATCCTTTTGGGATTTGGGTTTAGGCTTCTCAGCAACGGCAACCTTTGCCTCCGGTTTAGCAACTTTTGCTTTAACCTTGGGTTTGAACCCCTTTCCTTTATTCACCATCAACACTTGATTGGTTTTCTTGGTAATATTGTTCTCTGCATTCTTTAGCATCCCATGCAATTCAGACAGAGATTTATTCATCCCATTCATGTTATAATTCAGAACAAACTGATTATAACTTTCAGGGAGTGAATGCAATATCATATCCGTAGCCATCTCTAACTGGATAGGATATCCAAGCCTCTCAAGGTGTTCGAGGTGACCCTTCATTTTCAACACATGAGGCCCAACAGGTTGTCCTTCAATCATCTTGCATGAATGAAGAGCCTTCATAGTGTCAAACCTTTCCGTACGTGCTTGCAACTGGAACATTTCCTTCAAATGATTTCCCAAATCATAAGCTTCCATGTGTACAAGGTCCTTCTGAAGGGCCTTACACATGGTAGCAAGCATCAAGCAACCAACATCAATAGAATCATCCACATGCTTCTTATGTTGGTCCTTTTCAGCTTTAGTTGCATTAGCCGCAGGCTCGGGTGGAACGGGTCCATCAAGAATGTACAACTTCCTTTCCTGTTTGAGAACAATTCCCAAACTGCGGATCCAATCCACATAGTTGTTGCCATTATCCTCTAACTTGTCCTTCTCAAGGACTGATCGCAGTGACATGTTTTGATTAGTGTTTACAGCTATTGATCTACAAAGATATGCAACATATAAGTACCAATTCATTTAAGAGATTAATTAACGTATTTCACAAATACTCCCACTAAATTATATAACCTTCTTATACAAACATGCATAATATAATTTAATAGGCTAAGACCCAACTTTAATTTAATTTCAAGTCGGCTATGGCACGACTGCTCAAAATTAAACTAAAAAGGTAGATAACATTTATCAATCATATCTATATATGACTCTTAGATCATTATGAGATTATAGACATCATATGTCACATGTTTCAATCTCATCTTATGCCTTAGGCCCAAAACTGTTTTGATAGCCTAATTGAGTTCAACCATGTTAAACGTATAGCAATCACCGTTTGCTCATCTTGATCATACAAAGATAGAATCAATGTACCTCATTTGTGGCGTAGCCTACATGAAACTATCCGTGTACTCACAAGTGTTTAAACATGGGTGGCATAAAACAAACTCAAATTACAAAGAAGGTTCAATTTTCATGTTTATCAATTAACATACCAAGGTTGATTCATGAAAACTATATGAGCATAAATATGAACATGGAATGATGCAACACAAATCACATTTGGTCAGTAATTACTAGTACGCGGCCACGTGCTCCAAATTTATCCCACACTTCCATCGAAGTGCCTGTGGGGAAGGTTTTGGTGTCCAGCCAATATACTAAGTAACACTTCACAAATATCCTAGATTAATCACATTAATCATATTAATGAAATTGACATCCCATAATCTAGATTAATCATATTAATCATATATTTCAATTTCATAATCATGGTATATCATTATATACAATTACTTCACAAGCAAAACTCATACAATTTCACATTCTAGATCATGTACATCATGAAAACTAACATAATCACATTATCTAATTATCATGATTTTCTAATATAAACATCATGAACGGGGCTCTGATACCACTGTTGGGTTTCGAGGGTCCATGCGCAGCGGATAATGCAATAACTCGAAAAACCCAAAGCCCTAGAATCCGTTCTAGATGATTAATTAAGAAAGATGAAATAGAAATACCAACCTTGAGTGCTTTTGTCGTTGATAAACTTGACCCAACTCCAGATTGAACGACCTTGTTAATCCTTAATGAACGAACGGCGAATCACGAACTAAAGATCTTGACGAGCGAAGATCCTCTATGTGTATCCACGCGAGGAACGAACCCTAGAACTCTTCTAGGAGGATTGCTAGATCCTTTGATTGAAACACCTTTCAATCGATGAAGAAAAATGGAATTAGTTGTGTTTGATTCTCAATTCTCAATTGAAATCTCTCACTTTTGGTGTTTCTCTAAAGCCAAAATGTTCTAATGACGGCTAGGGAAACCAGGGGCAAGTATTTATACGTTACAAATAAAATCCCTTTGCGAAAACCCTAAAATTAGGTCATTTACGTATCAGTCCAGCGCCGACGGGACGACTCGTCCCCCAGGGCATGAGTCGTCCCCTTGCAACCTTCCACTGATTCTGGCGTCCCCATTAAGGGCACGACTTGGCTTTGCTCAGGTCACGAGTTATCCCTTTGGGCACGACTCGTGCCCCAGAGCACGAGTCGTCCCTCAGGACGTCCCCTCTGAATCATCCGTCCCCCTTAAGGGCACGACTTGGTTCAGCCTGGGACGAGTCGTCCCCTGAGCCCAAAAAATCCATATTCTTCATTTTGACAATTCGTTCGATGTGTGTGACCCCATAGGACTATACTATGTTGGCAATGAGTCCGATCACATCGATCCTCATAAGACATGAGCGGACTCTAGCAAGCCATCATGCCTACCCAAATAGTATAATATCAAGTTCGATTTTCCTATATAGAACATATCACAATCCCATTGTCACACGATGTTATATTGAACATGAGTCATGGTCCACGTCAACTCATATTGTTCAATGCTTTCTCGTTACCAAGTAAATTGATTAATCGAATGATATTAATCACATTAATTCATTTGGGCATGGCCATGCACTACATCAATCTTACTTACGAGTGGCCTAGCAAACATCTCTCTTTACGAGGGACAATTTTCCATCTTGACTTATCATTCTTCCCAACAAGAATCATACCATGCCAATGATAACCCTTATTGTCATCCGGTTAAAGACAACGTTAAACTATATCAAACATGATATTCATCGAGCGAAAGACGATGATAATCTCAGGTCAAAGGATATCAATGATATAACTATATGAGATTTATTTATGACATATGACCATGACATAAATCTCATAATGGGTCAAGTTCAGTACCTTGTTCTCTAACAAGTACCCATGAATCTAATGTGCATCTTCATGCATATAATCATCACATGATTATCCATTAGACTTCATACTAGTGCTTCATAAGTACTAGGGACATGATTATTATAACTAAACATGCAAACACATATAATAATCAAAGAAACAATCTCTTATATAAATGAACAATGACATTACATAAAGGTCTATATCTATAGGCCTAGGGCACTAACTCCTACATCATCAACCGCGTCGGCTGATGTCCCATACGCCAAAACTCTCATAGCTGCAGTACATTTTTGCAATGATGAAAGGCTTTGTCTACCTGCAGCATTTCGCCTTTGTTGAAAATATTCATCATTAGTAGTGATTTCATTCATTATACGGAGGAAAACATGTTTGCGCATACGAAATCTACGCCGAAATATATTTGTAGGGTAGGTTGGACTGTTGGAAAAATAGTCGTTGAACAAACGATGTTCACCTTCCTCCCATTGCCTCTCAATAACTCGTCTTCTAGATTTGTGAGTAGAACTTGTAGGTTGTGATAATAAAGTAGGATTACTCATGATCACATCTTCGATGATGTGATCAACTTGTTTATTTTGTTCAAAAACTCTTGTTTTCCATTCATCAAACTCTATGAAATTGGAAGAATCAGAATGAGAACTTGAATTTTGGAATGAGCTTTCATTAGAAGACATTTTTGAACTTGTGTTAGCTTTAGACTAATCCAATAAGTATTTAAAGGATGATAAAGTAGTAGGGGATGGAAATTATTAAAGCATGGATGGGACAATTCTATAGCTAGCATACAAAAACCTTTAAGTCATTTACAACTATCTATGTAAATTATTAAAGTTAGCATGTGAATTGAAAATTTGTCAGAATGATAATGCAGTAGGGGATGGGCATTATTGAATGGGACAATTCTATAGCTAGCATACAAAAACCTCTATCTATGTAAGTCATTTAAAGTTAGCATGTGATTGAAAGGCTTTGTTAGAATGATAATGCAGTAGGGGATGTGCATTATTGGATGGGACAATTCTATAGCTAGCATACAAAAACCTCTATCTATGTAAGTCATTTAAAGTTAGCATGTGATTGAAAATTTGTCAGAATGATAATGCAGCAGGAGATGGGCATTATTGGATGGGACAATTCTATAGCTAACATACAAAAACCTCTATCTATGTAAGTAATTTAAAGTTAGCATGTGATTGAAAATTTGTCAGAATGATAATGCAGTAGGGGATGGACATTATTGGATGGGACAATTCTATAGCTAGCATGTGACTGAAAGTAACTTGTGCAATTTTTAAAGGAGAACAGAAAACAATTTCATAAATTTAAATGACAATAATTAAAATAAAATAAAAAAATTAAATTACATGAACATGAACATAAACATAAACATAAACACACAATACATAAACTTAAATTACATGAAAAAACTCATAAAATACATAAACTTAAATTACATAAAAACAAACTAATCATTTCCCAAATACTTTCTCCATGAGAAGACGTTTCATTTCTCCATCTTGTGGTGACAGGTGATATTTTCCCAATAGAGTATTCAACAGAGTAACATTCATTTTCATAACTTTCCTTTCATCATTTCTACGTTCCATTTCAATTTTATTTTCTTCCTTTTTACGTTCCAGTTCAATCCTTTCATTTCCCAATTTGTTCATCACCTCAACTTCATTATTTCTTGTGAGCCTCAATGCATGAATTTCTGCTGTAAAATCATCAGAAATATGATATGATTGTGATACCTTACCTTTTCTTTTCCTTTTAGCTACATCTCTACCTCCGGGTCGAGAAATTGTTGAACTATCACTGATTGGAGCTTTTGGGTTTGAAGGGGTTGAATTTTCTCCACCTTCATCAGTCCTTGATTTTTTTGAGCTGTCACGACTTTCTTCATTACTCTCTTCATACTCAGAACGGGCACGTGTTGCATTGCGATTCAGATTGAACTCCTACTTAGGATGTTTACTCATAACTTCTGTAAATACATGCATATTAGTAAACTTGCTACCACCGGCCTCATAAATTGTGTGAGCTTCTGCCTCGATATTTTTCTTGCTCATTCCACTCCTTCTCCGACCATATGCTTCCTTATATGCAGCAATCCATTTGTTCACGCTTTCGTTAAGTCGTCTAAAACGACTCTTAATCATTTGCAAATTTCTTTTGCGTATTTCTTCTGGATTCTCCATGCGAGCGTCTTCGAACAATTTTGCCACCCGCGCCCATATCACAGCAGTCTTCTGATTATTTTCACGCACACTATCTTCACTTACAAAAATCCAACTCGACATTAGAGCTACGTCTTCTTTTACAAGCCAACTCACAGCCTTTGGGTCTGTTTGAGTATTTGTGTTTGTTTGTTCAAAATCTTGAAATAAATTTCGTGAAATATTCTGGGAGCTTTGGACATTGTCAGATGTAGGAAAGAAATTGTGGTTCGGAGAAATTTGAGAGTTTGAATAATTTTCGAAATTTGAAATATTTTGAGGGTTTACAGAATTCTGAGAGTTATAATAAAATTGAGTGTTTGGATAGTTTTGAGAATTGCCATATTCCTCGGGATTTGAAAAAAAACTGAAAATTTGGATTCATGATTTTTTTTTTTAGAATATTTATTTAAAAAAGTTGGACCAAGAAATAATTTTTTAGAGTGAGAAAGAGAGTATTTGAGACTGTGTCTAAAAAATCCCAAACTAGTCTCTATTTATAGAGGATGAAAAATAAAAAAAATTGTTTTTTTTTTCTTTTTCATAAAAAATACTATAGAGTATTCATTTACGGTTATTTTAAATATATATTAAAATGGATAATTAAAAATATCTTTGGTCCAATTATATTGCGACATGTGTCCCATTTGAAAGGAAAAGGAACGACCCGCTGGGGAGAAAGGCCGCTGGGGAGAAGAAGAGGGTTGTTGGGGTAATCGTTCAATCTCCGTTGTGAATAGTGGAGTAAAGATCTACCACTGTGGGAGAGATGGAAGGAGGAAAAAAAGCCGCCGTAGGATCAATTCTCACCCACAAACTGATTGGAGAGAGAATTGTGTCTGTTCTCGAAGCAGGATGGACTTTGAAGAGGAAGCACATGAACATAGCGTGGGTAACTGTTGGGACGTGAGTAAATGTTAGAATTAATTACACTTGGCTTCAAGTCAACATAGCAGTTTCTTTTTCTTCTGCACATTGATTAAGCAAGCAAACGAGGCTTTGACAAAGAGCATTCAAACAAGAGGGATTCTGGTTGACGCTTGAAGCCCTTTGCTGGTAAGGTTACTATACATGATAAGTTGTAACTAAGTCCCGAGATTGTAAGTAATCAATTCTTATTTTGAAGTAATTAATCTACTGTGTTTTATGATTTCTATTTAATTTGGTGAACTGCTTCAAGGATTTTGGTGAAGCTCTCCACCATACTTCCCTTTGTCGGTATGGTTCATATGTTATCAATTCCTGTTTATAAACATGTATGTTAAGGATGGGAAGAGATTTGTAAACTGTTTATTTTGAAGTTATATTGAATGATGGAATTTTGTTTAAAATCAAGTGTAACTATGTTAAAAACTGCTTGGTTATTCTGTTAATAGGGAGGGGCAGAGTGAGCTTAGATGGCAGAGGAGGATCGACGTAGAGAGCTTGTCAGCAGATATGCTAATGTAAAAAATCAGATAATGGAAGCAATATTGAAATCATCAGCAGAACCTTTTTTTCGTTCCTCCTGGGAAGACCTTCAAAAAACTGTGCATTCCATGGAACCAATAGTCGAAGATATGAAGTTGTCAGAGATAGAATCATCTCGTCATACTTTCATGATTAACAAGTTTCTCCCTCTGCTGATACTAATCGGGACCGTTGGTCGAACCTTCGGACTTTTAATGCAAGCATCTTCCTGTCTGACAAATATTTGGATTGGTTCCTCCATACCGGTCATCCTAGTGCAGAGAAGATTGATGATTTGCGGCTTTCACTGCTAAGAGATTCTTTTGTAGCTAGCAGTATCTTGCGAAGGAGCGAGGCTCAGTCTGATCCTGCTAATGTGCGAACTGATCCAACTCAGGATTTTCTTGATGGGGATTGGTACGAGAGGCGAGGCAAGGGAATGCCTGGAAAGACGCAAGCTTTGGATAGGCCTCATGTCTTCAAGAGATTGTCGGAATCTGTCTTTGATCGTCTCGAGGGATGTTCTGCTTTGAGAGGCTCAAAGCGCAAGGAGGATCACGACGACGGTGGAGACCATGTCCGCCGGCCAACCAAGTCAATGACAGGCTAGATCTTTAGGAGTACCAAGAGATTGCTTTGATAGATCAATTGTTTCTGCTTTATTAGTATTATTTTTTTTCAAGTTTGTTAGCTTAGCAAATTAGTCGTTGTGGTTAGGATTTCCCTATTGTCATTAATGAAACGCATTCGATTAATAAAAGGGGCAACTTTGATTTATTTATTTGATTAGACCGAACCCGAAGGCTGCCTACGTTCCTCTTTTACAGCAATTAAACAAGAGGCTCAGGTCCAACGTAGTTCATTTTTGAGAAAAGGACAAAATATGGCTCAGCCGTAGGGGTAATCTCGAGCGAGATAAGGCCTCCCCCTTTTTTTTTTTTCATGCACACCCTTTCTTTTGCCTAGACCGCCCCTTCGGGTTTTCAGTCCAGCGGGCTTCTTTTCTTGTGCTAGCTCTAATTTTTTGCCTAAGTTGTCATTTCCGGGATTTTCAACCTAGCGAGCGATTTGTTCTTAGGGGGCCAAGTCACGCGAAGTACTTCTTGAGCTTGTCCATGTTGACCGGCTTCGGTAGTTGATCTCCGTCTAAGTCTACCAGCTGAAGGGCTCCCCCAGAGAATATCTTCTTCACAATGTAGGGTCCTATCCACCTTGGTCCCCACTTGCCTAACGGGTTAAAAGGTCAGGGATGATGCTCACGGAGCACCGTGTCGCCTACTCGATGTTCCTTGTCTTGACCTTTTTGTTGAAAGCTCTTGCCATTCTTCTTTGGTAAGCTTGAGTGTGTTCGGCCGCTTTCAACCTTCTTTCGTCCAACGGGGCTAGCTCTTCGTATACTGCTTTCTAGCCGGTCGACTTCATTCACTTGGTTTTCTAGGAGAACTCTTAGTGATGGTATTTCCAATTCTATCGGTAAGACGGCCTCCATCCCGAATGTGAGGCGTAGGGAGTTTCTCCCGTAGGCATTCGGGATCAAGTGCGGTACCCCCATAGTGCGAATGGTAGCTTGTCGGGCCAGTCTTTTCCAGTGGCTGCCATTTTTCGATGATAGTCTCGATTGTTTTGTTCGCGGCTTCAACTGCTCCGTTTGTTTGAGGCCTATAAGGAGATGACTTGTGTCTCGTGATTTTGTACTCGGTCGGTAGGCGATCGGTTTCCTTCTCGAAGTGTGACCCATTATCGGATATCATCTCTTGTGAAACCCCATATCGGCGAGATGATGTTGTGCTTGATGAATTGCAACCTTTCCGGCAATCGAGAACTTTGTAGGAGGCGGCCTCGACCCATTTAGTGAAATAGTCGATGGCTACTAGGACGAAACAAAGCTTGATGTCCGTTGGCTCTGCGGGTGTGATCTTTCCAATCACGTCTATCCCCCATGTAGAGAACGGCCAAGGTGAAGTCATTGGGTACAAGCAAAGGAAGGCGGTGCATGCGAAGATTGGCGTGTATCGACACTTGTGGCACTTCTTGACCATTTTGGTACGGTCGGCTTCCATGGTCGGCCAAAAGTACCCTTGTCGATGATCTTTTTGGCGAGCATGTTTCCGCTCATGTGGGTTTCACATATGCCTTGATGAACATGGTCCATTATTTCCTGGGCCTCTTCCTCGGTGGCGCAAGGAGGTTTCCTTGGGAGTGTTTCTTGAATAGACGGCCGGCGGTGATGACGTAATTGGCGGCCAACCTTTTAAGGGCGACACGAGTCTTCGGTCTGTCTCGGCGGTATGGTTCCATCTAGGATGAAATACCAAATGTCGTGGTACCAAGGTTTCCCTTCGGAGTTTTCAACGGCGGCACCTTTGGATAACCATTTGTCTTTGCGATCGTGAAGATCTATAACGGCGCGATATGCGGGAGTTGCACGCCGTGTTATTTTGAAGGGTTTAACGCTTTTCCTTTAGGGATTTCGACCAAAGAAGCAAGTGTGGCTAATGCGTCCGCAAACCGATTTTTGTCTGCAGGGAGATAGTGGAATGAGACATCCTGAAATTGTTGCGCCAATTCTTGGAGGTGGGCACTGTATCTTTGAAGTGTTGGATCTTGGACCCTCCACTTCTTCAATGTCCGATTGATGATCAATTGGGAATCCCCGAATACCTCGAGTTCGATCACGTTGCGTTCTAGGGCTGCCTCAAGCCCCGCTATGCAAGCCTCGTATTCTGCGGTATTGTTGGTGGCGTCAAAGTCAAGACGTGCGCTAGTGGAGTGTAGATGTCGTTAGGGTCTACCAATAACATTCCGATGCCAAACCCTCTCTTGTTGGCTGCGCCATCGAAAAATAATTGCCACTTATTTTCTTCTATGCTTAGGATGTCCTCATCGGGGAATCGCGGGTCTTCCCCTTCACTTCGTCGCAAGGAAATTCGGCCAACCGATCTGCGAATACACTCCTCGACGGATTTCGAGTGACGTAAGTGATATCATACCGCGAGCATGAAGTACCATTTGGCTAGTCTCGAAGACAAATTTGATTTGTCTAGGATATAATTCGGTGGATCCATCTTTGCGATGAGACGGACTGGAAAGGCTTCCATATAGTGCTTTAGCCTTTGTGATACCCAGGACGAGAGCGGCGCATGACTTGTCGAGTGGAGAGTAGTTGATTTCACTGCCTTGGAATCTGCGGGCGACAAAGTAGATGGCATTTTACGTGTGCGAAGGCGGGCTGTTCTTGAGCAAGCATAGCCCCTAATGCGTTGTGCATGATCGTGAGGTATAGCTTCAAGGGCTTCTCCTTGTGTGGTGGAACCGGGATGGGTGGGGAAGTCAAGTAGTGCTTAACTTCCTCGAATGCTTCTTGACATTCTTCGGTCCACTCTTGAGGTGCGTTTTTCTTAAGCGGCTTAAAGATGGGGTCGCACATTGTAGTCGATTGATTAATGAATTGGCGATATATTGGAGTCTGCCCATGAATCCCTTTACTTCTTTACGTGTCTGGGTGGAGGCATGTACGTAATGGCCTTTATCTTGGCGGGATGCGCTTCTATGCCGCGTTACGTGACCATGTATCCCAAGACTTTCCCTTTGACTACTCCGAATGAGCATTTGGCGGGATTGAGTCTCATTTTGTCTTTGTCTCGGTCGATTGAAGAATTTTACGAGATCTACGAAGTGTTGGCCATCTGTCCCCTTCGAGTGGATAATCATGTCGTCCACATACACCTCTATTTCTTTATGGATCATGTCGTGGAATAGTGTTGTGGCGCCCTTTGGTAGGTAGCCCCGGCGTTCTTGAGACCAAACGGCATGGCCGTGTAGCGTAACGTTCCCAAGGTGTGGTGAATGCTTTGTTTTGTCTTTGGTCCTCTTACGCCGTGAGGATTTGGTTATACCCTGCGAGCAGTCGACGAATGAGCGGACCTCGTATGCTTTGTGGCATCGACCAACATGTCTATGTTTGGTAGCGGGAAGTCATCTTTAGGGGATGCCTTGTTCAAGTCTCTGAAATCAACACGGACTCGTATTTTCCCGTTCGACTTGGATACTTGCACCGTGTTTGCTAACCATTCCGGATATTCAATCACTTTGATGAACCCTACATTCAAGAGTTTCATGATTTCCTCTTTTACTTGCATTGACCATTAGGCTTGATTCTCGCGTAGTTTACGCCTTGGCGGCTTGGCGTTGGGTAGCAACGGTATCTTGTGTTCTACAACCGGCGGATTCAACCCGGGCATATCTCTGTAGGACCAAGCGAATACGTCGACATATTCTACGAGGAGGCTGTGTCAAGGTTTCTCTATCTTCCCCCTTGAAGAAGCTGCCGATCTTTGTTTCTCTGGGGTCTTCCGTTGTCCCAAGATTAACCGTTTGCATTTCCTCGTCGTCAACGGGGCCATTCTTTCCACAACGACCTACTTGCTTAGCTAATTCTTTTAAGATTTGTTCGTTTTCTTGATCTATCTCATCGTATGATTCATTATTAACGTGTTCGTTATATTGATTATTATTAGTTAATTCATCATTTATGATGTTAGCAATCTCAGGGTACTCGGAAAGATCAAAGTTTTCATTAAGGAAGTAAGGGAATACATGTTCAGCCACCGCCTCGATTTCCTCTTGAGTGAGTTCATCGGAGGTGGAGCACATCTAATGTAAAAGTTGTAGGGCCTATCTTCTGCGAGGGTGGGGAGTGCAACCAAGCTCTTTGATCATGAAGTCTTCATCAACAAGCTGGTCCCCGGTGACGTGCCGGTTTAGAATTGGCTCATCACATTTACGTATTAGTCTTGTGTAGTCGGTAGTTGGAGCGTCCCCCTTGGATATTGCATGGATACATTTGTCTTCTAACCGGCAGGTCTTGGAACTGTCGCGGCATGTCTTCTCCCAACACAAAGTCCCATTCACTTGTCATTTACGCCTTCGTGCCCCACAAATCATTAGGGATCGGTGGGACGGATTACATTTCATACGGAGATGCATCGCGATCATTTGAAGATTTCAAAGCCCGGTTGGCGCTTTCCTTTATCATCGATCCATGGTTACGAAAAGATAAAGTAGGGAATACTTTCCCCTTCTCGAACAAAGTATCCATTGAGTGTCTTTCGATATGGTTTGAGGTTGCAATCCTTGGACTTTGGGTCATTGCGGCCTTTGTACGAGGTTCCTTCCCACTTGATTTGAGTGAAGCCCCACTCTTCTACGTCATCTTCATCGTGGATGGAGATGTCGTATCCTAGTCCATGCTTTATGTGAGGCGGGGACCGGTGGTGGTTCCGTTATTCCTTGTAAGTGCTTTCCAAGCCCCAATCCAGGAAAGTACCCTTTTGCTAGCATCATTCTCCCAGGACGGGAAGGCTTAGGAAAACCTAAGTGCCTTTGAGTAGTCGTTCTCGTTGTAAGTGTCTATGACATTCACGGTGCTTTCTCTCTCAATCTCAAAACCCTTTGAACAGGAAATCAGAAGTGCTATGTTGTACTTCGAGGATAGGACTAGCGGTGACCATCTCTCCTTGTATGGTGACTATCGTGTTGTTGTGTCGAACTTGATGCATTGGTGCGGGGAGGAGGGCACACCCCCTATGTCGTGTAGCCAAGGGCGACCAAGCGGCAAGTTGAAGGATGCGGGATGTCGATGACTTGAAATTCGATGCTCATAGTGACTTGCCCCATTTCTACGGGTATCACAACCGATCCCGGAGCGGTTCTAGCGGTACAATCGTACCCCCTTACAGTATGCCGGATGGCTTGAGGTCTTTGTGGGTGAGGCCTAATGATGATAAGGCTTTCTTCGGGAGGACATTGATTGCGGAACCATTGTCGACCAAAATGCGTGGCATTCGGTACCCATTCACCTTAGCGGTTATGTAAAGGGCCTCATGATGATTGTTCCCATAGGATGGGAGGTCCAAGTCGGTGAAAGTGATGACGTTGCCAAAGCGCACTTGGCCAATCATTTGAGTGAGCTCTTAGGGTGTTGCTTCTGAGGAAATGGTCATTTGAGCCAATGCCTTTTTCAACATCTCACGGTGCTTGTGAGATGCTCCTATGAGATCCCAAACCGAGATATTTGCTTGTGTCTTTTTCAATTGAGTTAAGAGAGGGTCCTCCGGTTCACTTGGCGATGAGGCTTTAGCTTGTTTTGGAGGATTTTCATCCCTTGGGTCTTTGTTGGTGATCACACGACCGGATCGTGTGAGTAGGTTGACTGTTTTAGACCCTTTTCCCTTTTGTTCTAAGATTTCCTCCCAAGACATCATATAACAGAAAGAAGATTCATTAAATTCAAGAGGGCTCTCGTCCACAATTGTGGCTAGACGAGTAGGGTCCTCGAAGCTACTTTCTATCTCTATTAGATTGACCTCATTGTTTGGCAAATGATTAGTAACAACATTTGGTAACCCTATCTCTTTATCGTCAAACAAATCTTGGATGACGTCTTTCAAGTGGAAGCAGGAGTTGGTGTCGTGACCGGTGAAGTTGTGGTACTTGCAGAAGAGATGATGGGCATGGTTGGCAGGAAGATCTTTCTTTGGAGGTGCGCCTTCTCTTGGTTTGATTTTCCCGTTCTTGATAAGCACTTCGAAGAGTTCTTCTTGGGTGATTCCTTCAAGCTTGTCATAATGTCTATCTTTATTCTTCTTTTGTGGTGGGGGCACCGCGGAGTATTTACCATTTCCAGGATGATTGAAGACAATGGCATTGACAGACGTATCCTTAGGATTGGAGGAGGAAGAAGAGCTCTTGTTGTAACGGAATCCACTTTCTTTCTTGGCTTCCCTTTTCTGTTTGATGAGGTCATCCAACCGTATGCCCGACTTGTGAAGTTCGGCGAAGCTAGGAAAGTAGTTGCCGGCTAGCTTGTCTTGATATTCCTCTCTAAGGCACTGTATGAGGATGTGAATTTGTTCGTCTGGGCCTATCAACAATTTCGGTTAGCTTGGTTCTCCACCTTTTAACAAAATCTGTGAAGGACTCGTTTGGAAAATTTGCTTGGTTTGCTCAAGATCCCGTCTAGTGGTGCGATAAGTGGAGTTGTCCTCATATTGTTTTTGGAAAGTACAACTAGCGAGTGGCCAGTCTAGTCTTGTTGAGAGTGGGAGGGTCATATACCAATCTCTAGCAGCACCATCGAGAGTTTGGGGAAAGCATTGGGCTAACATATTGTCATCAACACCCATAGGTAGCATGGCCCAAGAGTAGGTCTCCAAATGTGATTTGGGACAGGTGGTGCCATTGAATTTTGCAATGTCGGGTGTCTTGTACTTTCTAGGAAGCTTTGACATGGACTGACGAAGGGTATCGTAATCAATAGAGAGCGAGGCTCCCTTACTCACGAGAGTGTGGATTTGGGAAGCTTGCACTTCTAGGCGATCATTGGCTTCTTCCAGAAGTTTGTGGTTGTTTTCGGACAGGGTCTCATTTCCCAGAATGTTGTCGATGTCGGACATTGTGTTGGGTGTCTTGGAGTTGAGTAGCCGGAACCGATGTAAGAGATGCGGATATCGGGATCTAGCCCCAACGAGTCGGAAGCGGGCTTAAATGGCTCGAGGCTCAAATTCGGCAAATGAAGCATTATCCGTGCGAGATAAGTAATCCGCGCGAGATAATCACACGGAAAGTCGATTTTTTATTTAGCCCTAATTTTTGGTCGGAACGGAAAGTCCGTTTTGAGGGGTTTCTAAGGCCTTTATCGTAACCTAACGACTAAGCAATCAATCCGATTTTTGTAAAACAAAGCCATGTAAGATTGTTTTTTTTTTTTTTTGAAGGATTATATGCACATTTTTCTTAAAGGGACATCCGAAAGGGACTTTTTCCGAAGGGACTTTTTCCGAAGGGACTTTTTCCAAATCCTTTCTTATTGTCAATTTTACATGGCTTTGTTTTGATCAAAAACAAGAAAAGATCACCGAGTCAAAACCGACCGGTCACGGAGTGATCCTAAAAAGTCAATCTACATGAGAATGTGGCGATGCGAGGATTTGGAAGGCTAGGCTCCCCGCGATATGACAATCTAAGTGGATTGAATACGCGGAGTGGGATTGTCCAACTTCGGAGAGACCGGCGACTAGGTGGTTACCGTCATCCGTCCTTAGTGTGGGTCCCGGTTTATAGAGGGTATGCAGTGCAATGGCCGGTTATAGTATGATGTGCGCGTGTGTGATAGTCAATCTATGTGATAGAGTAAAATAGAAAGTTTTTTTTTTTGAAAAATCAAAAGGAAAACAGATAATGGCCGCACCAAGTGGTTGCCTACGTTTCTCCCAATCTAGGAAGACTCAGGCCGTCGTAGTTCCACATAAAGAGAGATAAAGAGAGATAAATAATTTAATTTACAACTCCCGAATCCCCAATGGACCGGACTTTAATTAAATAAAACCCAATCACACGCAGTTCATAAATAATAATCAATTATTTAAGGAAAATAAAGGTCCGAGTTCTACACCTTAAGGGAGGCCTTAAGATGCGGGAACTCTGCAGATAATGAATGCAGGATCCCCCTTGCATGTTCGGCTCTCGTCTTGGATTACGAGCGAAACAGGAGAAACCAAAAACAACCAGGCTGGAAGCCCTATCTCGCGCGAGATAATGATATCTCGTGCGAGATATCTCCCATCTGAGAACAGAAAAATTTCGAATTTTACAAAATAGATTGAAAAACCTCTCTTTTAATTTTGACGCAAGTTTAAGCCTCTTAATTTTCAGTCCCCAGCGGAGTCGCCACTGTAGCGTTGTGAGAAAGAAATTCTGGTTCTTTTTATTTTTATAAGTCGCCACCTATATTATTTGATTGGAAACATAGAAAAACCATTTGAGAGATTTGAGTTCGGGGCTTAGGTTATGAAATGGGTAGGTTTAGAAGGCATCCATTTCACCCAATCCGGAGATCGGTCTTGCTAAAGAAAAGAGAGGTTTTTCAAAAGAAGAAGTAAAAAACGAATTCAAATACTACAAATAAAGGTCCATTTGACGAGGTCAAACGGAATGTAGGATCGATTGCTTCGAGACCGTTTCCATGATTTGGAGAGGCTCTAGGCCGATCCTAGATTCTATGGACTTATACCACTCTAACAATCAATTAGAAGGAAGATTAGGAATTACCTTGCGTGTGGTGATTTGGGCAGAGTTTCGGCTCAAGTTTAGAGTCGACCCTTCACACGGACAGAGCTTCGCCTTAGTCCTCGGTTTGGAGATTGATGCTTGTTTATCAACAAGGTTGACAAACAAACTATGAGGTGAGTTTTAGGGTGATTTTGAGGGATTCTTTCAGGGAAAGAAAACGACAAAATGTGTGTGTGTTGTGTAAATTCGCGGTCTGGGACCTTCGACCTTCCACCTCTTGAGCCTTGGAAGTCACCAAGTATTTATAGAGGTTGGATATGAAGAAGTGGAGAGTTAAAACCCTATCAGATGGTTCTAGACCTCCTCTCCCATTGGTTGGCCGGAGAGATAAAGTTTTATCCCGAAAAGAGGTTGAAATCGACGAGGGAACCGTCGTCACTGCAATCTGCGAGAGGAGATATCTCGCGCGAGACACGCCATCTCGCGGCGAGATATTGCTCCTGTGGACAGTTTTGTCCTTTCCTCGTTATCTCGTATGCAGTTTAGTCCCAAACTAACTGTAGTTAGTCAAAACTTTAATGAAACATGACGAAATTGTGGATTTCTACTTCTTGACTCAAAGCGAGACTTAGAGTGGTATAAGTATGATCCGATGTGTTCAGAATGGGGTGTCTACAGGTGGTAGGGCAGGGGCTGGATGGGGGGGGGTTAGGCATGGGTCTTTTAATTTATTTATTTTTCGTGGGGGTGGGAGATAGGGCAGGGGCTGGATGGAGGGGGTAGGCAGGTATATTTAAAGAAAAAAAATCGTGGGGGGTGGGGCTGGGGCTGGGGTAGGGCAGGGACTGGGTGGGGGTGGGTAGGCAGGGGTAGGGGTGGTTTGGGTTTGGGGGTATTTTGGTAAAAAAAAAAAATTCAATTCCATTGCCAAAGGAATTGACCATTCCTTCCATATACGGAGGGAATGACTGTTGGGTTTCGAGGGTCCATGCGCAGCGGAATAATGCAAATTAACTCGAAAACCCGGAGCCCTAGGATCCGTTCTAGATGATTAATTAAGAAGTATGAAATAGAGTTACCAACCTTGTGTGCTTTTGTCGTTGATAAACGCGTTCCAACTCCAGATTGAAGAACTAGCGAATCTTCGATGAACGGTTCTTGAATCACGAACGTTAGATCTTGATTAGCGAAGATCCTCTATGTGTATCCACGCGTTGAACGAACCCTAGAACAATTCTAGGCGGATTGCTAGATCCTTGATTGAAACTCTTTTCAATCGATGAAGAATAATGGAATTGGATTGTGTTTTTGATTCTCAATTCTCAATTGAAATCTCTCTTTTGTGTTTCTCTAAACCCAAAACCATGAGAATGACTGCTAGGGCAACCAAGGGTTTGTATTTATACGTTATAAATATTTTCCCTTCAAGAAAACCCTAATTTAAGTCAATTTCGCGTTAGTCCAGCGCCGACGGGACGACTCGTCCCCCAAGGCACGAGTCGTCCCCTTGCACCCAGCTTCTGAATCTGGCGTCCCCCTTAAGGAGAATAGTTGACTCAAGCCCAGGGCACGAGTCGCCCCTATGGGCACGACTCGTCCCCATGGGCACGAGTCGTCCCTCAGGACTCTCTCTCTGATTCTCTCGTTCCAGGCCAAGGGAATAGTTGGTTCTGGCCTGGGGACGAGTCGTCCCCTGAGAACAAAAACTCCATATTCTTCATTTTTTGACAATTCGTTCGATGCGTGTGACCCCATAGGAATATATTAAGTTGGCAATGAGTTCGATCACATCAATCCTCATAAGACATGAGCGGACTCTAGCAAGCCATCATGCCTACCCAAATAATATAATATCAAGTTCAATTTTCCTACATAGAACATATCACAATCCCTTTGTCACACGATGTTATATTGAACATGAGTCATGGTCCAAGTCAACTCATATTGTTCAATGCTTTCTCGTTACTAAGTAAATTGATTAATCGAATGATATTAATTACATTAATTCATTCGGGCATGGCCATGCACTACATCAATCTTACTTACGAGTGGCCTAGCAAACATCTCTCTTTACGAGGGACAAATTTCCATCTTGACTTATCATTCTTCCCAACAAGAATCATATCATGCCAATAATAGCCCTTATTGTTATCGGGTTAAAGACAACGTTAAACTATATCAAACATAATATTCATCGAGTGGAAGACGATGATAATCTCAGGTCAAAGGATATCAATGATATAACTATATGAGATTTAATTATGACATATGACCATGACATAAATCTCATAATGGGTAAAGTCCACTACCTTATTCTCTAACAAGTACCCATGAATCTAATGTGCATCTCCATGCATATAATCATCACATGATCATCCATTAGACTTCATACTAGTGCTTCATAAGTACTAGGGACACGATTATTAAAGTAAACATGCAAACACATATAAAAATCAAAATAACAATCTCTTATATATAAATGAATAATGACATTACAAATAAGTCTATCTCTATAGGCCTAGGGCACTAACACCTACAGTCTCCCACTTGCACTAGGCCCAATCATTCATGTATCTTATACCCATGGACCTAACATGACCATCATGTTTAGCTTGTGGCAAAGGCTTGGTGAGAGGGTCCGTAATGTTGTCATCCGTTGGTACCTTGCATATCTTGACGTCCTCCCTTTCACAGATTTCTCGAATGAGGTGAAAACGTCTCAAAATGTGTTTGGATCGTTGATGTGACCTTGGTTCTTTTGCTTGGACAATAGCACCATTATTGTCACAATAAAGCTCTATCGGGTTAGTGATACTCGGAACGACTTCTAAGTCACTAACGAACTTCTTGATCCAAACCGCCTCCTTAGCCGCATTCGATGCTGCTATGTATTCGGCTTCGGTTGTAGAATCAGCAACAGTGCTTTGCTTTGAACTCTTCCAACAAACAACACCTCCATTTAGCATAAACACGAAACCAGACTGCGATCTAAAGTCATCTTTGTCGGTTTGGAAGCTTGCATCTGTGTAACCCTTTGCAACCAGATCATCTTCCATTCCTCCAAATACCAAGAATACATTCTTAGTTCTTCTCAAGTACTTAAGGATATTCTTGACTGCTATCCAATGGTTCTCACCAGGATGAGACTGGTATCTACTCGTCGCGCTTAGAGCATACGAGACATCGGGTCTAGTACATAACATGGCATACATGATAAACCCAATTGCTGAAGCATATGGAATATCACTCATCTTCTTTCGCTCATCATTTGTCTTAGGACAATGAGTCTTGCTAAGAGTAATGCCATGTCCCATTGGCAAGTTCCCTCTCTTAGAATTTTCCATGCGGAATCTTCTAAGGACCTTGTCAATATATGTACTCTGACTCAAACCAATCATCCTTCTTGATCTATCTCTATAGATCTTGATACCAAGGATATAAGCCGCTTCACCCATATCTTTCATTGAAAAATATTTTCCTAACCAAGACTTGACAGTCTCAAGTGCAGAAACATTGTTTCCAATGAGCAAGATGTCATCGACATATAACACCAGAAATAGAACTATGCTCCCACTTATTTTCTTGTATACACAAGGCTCATCTTCGTTCTTGATGAAGCCAAACTCTTTGACTGATTCATCAAAACGTAGATTCCAACTCCTCGAAGCTTGCTTCAATCCATAAATGGATCTTTGCAACTTACATACTTTATTAGAATTCTTTGGATCGACAAACCCTTCAGGCTGTATCATGTATACATCCTCAAGTAGGTTTCCGTTAAGAAACGCTGTTTTGACGTCCATTTGCCATATCTCATAGTCGTAATATGCGGCTATGTCCAAGGTTCTAAAAAGCGCTAGACGGATGCTAGGCGGCGGAGCCCAGCCTAGCGCCTAGGCGGGGACTAGTCGAGATTAGTCGGGATTAGTCGGGACCTAGGCAGGGCTTAGAACTAGGCGTTGGAGAGGGGCCTAGCGCCTAGGCGGGGCCTAGGCGCCCTTAGGCGGGGTCTTTTAGAACACTGGCTATGGCAATTAAGATTCTAATAGACTTAAGCATTGCTACGAGCGATATGGTTTCATCATAGTCAACGCCATGAGTCTGCCTATACCCCTTAGCAACAAGCCTAGCCTTAAAAGTATGTACCTTCCCATCCATGTCGGTTTTCTTTTTTAAAACCGACTTGCACCCTATGGTTTTTACACCTTCAGGTGGATCAATCAAGTTCCAAACTTGATTATCGTACATGGATTTGATCTCGGATTCCATGGCTCCTAGCCACTTGTCCGAATTAGGAGTGGACATCGCCTCTTGATAGGAAGTAGGTTCATCATTCTTAATGATATCTACTTCGTTACTTTCCGTCATGAGAAATCCATATCTCTCAGGTTCGGACCGTATCCTATCCGATCTGCGAAGAACTTGTGTATCTTGAACCGGTTCCACAACTGCTTGTGAATTTGGTTCTATCTCTACTATTGGTTCCTTGTCATTTTCGGGTTCTTGAATTTCTTCAAGATCAATTTTACTCCCACTAGTTTCTTTAGAGAGAAACTCTTTCTCTAGAAAGACACCATGTCGAGAATCAAACACTTTGTTCTCGGATCGGTTGTAAAATTGATATTCTTTCGTTTCCTTAGGATAACCAACGAAAATACATTTATCGGATCTAGGTGCAAGCTTATTTTCAAAAACTAATTTCTTCACATAAGCTTCACATCCCCAAATCTTCATGAAAGATAAACTAGATTTTCTTCCATGCCACATCTCATGTGGGGTCTTAGGAGCCGATTTAGTAGGGACCTTATTAAGTGTGAAAGCAGCTGTTTCCAGTGCATGTCCCCAAAAGGAAATAGGAAGGTTAACTTGACTCATCATCGATCGAACCATATCTAATAGAGTTCGATTTCTCCTCTCGGACACACCATTCCATTGTGGTGTTCCGGGTGGAGTAAGTTCTGAAACAATTCCACAACTTTTAAGATGATCGTCAAATTCTTGGCTTAAATATTCACCACCTCGATCGGATCGAAGTGTTTTAATAGTTTTGCCAAGTTGATTTTGTACTTCATTTTGAAATATTCTAAATATCTCAAATGCTTCACTTTTGTACTTCATCAGATAGACATAGCCATATCTTGATAAGTCATCAGTGAACGTTATGAAGTACCGAAATCCTCCCCTAGCAATGCTATTCATTGGTCCACATACATCAGTATGTATGAGAGCCAACAAATCACTAGCCCTTCACTACTCTTAGTAAAAGGTGCTTTAGTCATCTTTCCCAATAAACAAGATTCGCAAACATCATATGATTCATAATCATATGAGTCTAAATATCCATCTTTATGGAGTTTAGAGATGCGTTTCTCATTTATGTGACCAAGACGGCAATGCCATTTAAATGTGTTGTTCACATTGTTTGGTTTAGATTTCTTATTTACATGATAGACATTATCAACATTATTTTCAACATCTAAGACATAAAGGCCATTATAAGAATGAGCAATACAGTAAGCATATCATTCAAATAAATGGAAAATTTCTTATTCGCAATAAGAAAACTGTAACCCTCATTGTCTAAACAAGAAATTGAAATAATGTTTCTGCTCAAATCCGGAACATAATAGCAGTTATTTAAAACTAATATTAATCCGCTAGGTAAAGTGACTTCGTAAGTCCCTACGACCAATGCAGCAACTCTTGCTCCATTTCCAACCCGCAGGTCTACTTCACCTTCCTTGAGCAACCTTCTATTCTTTAGTCCCTGCACATTTAGGCAAATGTGAGATCCACATCCTGTATCTAATACCCAAGAACTAGAAGTAGAAAGTAAAATATCTATCACATAGATACCTGAAGTCATGGCAATCTCATTGCCCTTCTTCTTCAGTCCTTCCTGATAAGCTTTGCAGTTACGCCTCCAATGCCCAGTTTCCTTGCAATGGTAGCAAACCACATTCTTTTGGGATTTGGGTTGAAGCTTCTCAACAATGGCAACCTTTGCCTCCGGTTTAGCAACTTTTGCTTTAACCTTGGGTTTCTTGAAACCCTTTCCTTTATTCACCATCAACACTTGATTGGTTTTCTTGGCGATATTGTTCTCTGCATTCTTAAGCATCCCATGCAATTCAGACAGAGATTTATTCATCCCATTCATGTTATAATTCATAACGAACTGATTATAACTTTCAGGGAGTGAATGCAATATCATATCCGTAGCCAGCTCCAACTGGATAGGATATCCAAGCCTCTCAAGATGTTCGAGGTGACCCTTCATTTTCAACACATGAGGCCCAACAGGTTGTCCTTCAATCATCTTGCATGAATGAAGAGCCTTCATAGTGTCAAACCTTTCCTGACGTGCTTGCAACTGGAACATTTCCTTCAAATGATTTCCCAAATCATAAGCTTCCATGTGTACAAGGTCCTTCTGAAGGGCCTTACACATGGTAGCAAGCATCAAGCAACCAACATCAATAGAATCATCCACATGTTTCTTATGTTGATCCTTTTCAGCTTTAGTTGCATTAGCAGCAGGCTCGGGTGGAACGGGTCCATCGAGAATGTACAACTTCCTTTCCTGTTTGAGAACAATTCCCAAACTGCGGATTCAATCCACATAGTTGTTGCCATTCTCTTCTAACTTGTCCTTCTCAAGAACTGATCGCAGTGACAGATTTTGATTAGTGTTTACAGCCATTGATCTACAAAGATATGCAATAAATATGAACACATATAAGTACCTATTTCATTTAAGTGATTTAAATAACGTATTTCATAAATACTCCCACTAAATTATATAACCTTCTTATACGATCATGCATAATATAATAAGACCCAACTTTAATTTAATTTCAAGTCGGCTATGGCACGATTGCTCAAAATTAAACTAAAAAGGTAGATAACATTTATCAATCATATCAACATATGACTCTTAGATCCTTTATGAGATTATAGACATCATATGTCACATGTTTCAATCCCATCTTATGCCTTAGGCCCAAAACTGTTTTGATAGCCTAATTGAGTTCAACCATTTTAAACGCATAGCAATCACTGTTTGCTCATCTTGATCATACCAAGATAGAATTAATGTACCTCGCTGTGGCGTAGCCTACATAAAACTATCCGTGTACTCACAAGTGTTTAAACATGGGTGGCATAGACAAACTCAAATTTCAATGAAGGTTCAATTTTCATGTTTATCAATTAACATGGCAAGGTTGATTCATGAAAATTATATGAGCATAATTATGAACATGGAATGATGCATCACAAATCACATTTGATGTTTACATCATAATTTCTAATCAATTAGGGTTTAATGACTCATGTAAAATCTCATTTAATATGAACATAATCCCTACAACAAATACTTTGTTCAAGATCTAGAAATTCATCAATTACTAGTACGTGGCATTGTAATCCAAGGTTATCCCACACTTCCATCGAAGTGCCTGTGGGGAAGTTTTTGGTGTCCAGCCCATATACTAAGTAATATTCAAGACCCATATTCTAGATTAATCACATTAATCAAATAATTCAATTCACAATCATGGTATATCAAAATATACAATTACTTCCATAAGCAATTCTCATATAAAATAATGTTCTAAATCATATTCATCATGAAAATTCACATAATCACATTACATAATTATCATGATTATCTAATATAAACATCAAGAACGGGGCTCTGATACCACTGTTGGGTTTCTAGGGTCCATGCGCAGCGGAATAATGCAAATTAACTCAAAAACCCGGAGCCCTAGGATCCGTTCTAGATGATTAATTAAGAAGTATGAAATAGAATTACCAACCTTGTGTGCTTTTGTCGTTGATAAACGCGTTCCAACTCCAGATTGAAGAACTAGCGAATCTTCGATGAACGATTCTTGAATCACGAACGTTAGATCTTGATTAGCGAAGATCCTCTATGTGTATCCACGCGTTGAACGAACCCTAGAACAATTCTAGGCGGATTGCTAGATCCTTGATTGAAACTCTTTTCAATCGATGAAGAATAATGGAATTGGATTGTGTTTTTGATTCTCAATTCTTAATTGAAATCTCTCTTTTGTGTTTCTCTAAACCCAAAACCATGAGAATGTCTGCTAGGGCAACCAAGGGTTTGTATTTATACGTTATAAATATTTGCCCTTCATGAAAACCCTAATTTAAGTCAATTTCGCGTTAGTCCAGCGCCGACGGGACGACTCGTCCCCAGTGGCACGAAGCCGTCCCCGCACCCAAAGCCTTCGACCGCGTCCCCCTTAAGGGGAATAGTTGACTCAAGCCCAGGGCACGAGTCGTCCCTATGGGCACGACTCGTCCCCATGGGCACGAGTCGTCCCTCAGGACTCTCTCTCTGATTCTCTCGTCCCAGGCCAAGGGAATAGTTGGTTCTGGCCTGGGGACGAGTCGTCCCCTGAGAACAAAAACTCCATATTCTTCATTTTTTGACAATTCGTTCGATGCGTGTGACCCCATAGGACTATATTAAGTTGGCAATGAGTTCGATCACATCGATCCTCATAAGACATGAGCGGACTCTAGCAAGCCATCATGCCTACCCAAATAATATAATATCAAGTTCAATTTTCCTACATAGAACATATCACAATCCCTTTGTCACACGATGTTATATTGAACATGAGTCATGGTCCAAGTCAACTCATATTGTTCAATGCTTTCTCGTTACTAAGTAAATTGATTAATCGAATGATATTAATCACATTAATTCATTCGGGCATGGCCGTGCACTACATCAATCTTACTTACGAGTGGCCTAGCAATCATCTCTCTTTACGAGGGACAAATTTCCATCTTGACTTATCATTCTTCCCAACAAGAATCATATCATGCCAATAATAGCCCTTATTGTTATCCGGTTAAAGACAACGTTAAACTATATCAAACATAATATTCATCGAGTGGAAGACGATGATAATCTCAGGTCAAAGGATATCAATGATATAACTATATGAGATTTAATTATGACATACGACCATGACATAAATCTCATAATGGGTCAAGTCCAGTACCTTGTTCTCTAACAAGTACCCATGAATCTAATGTGCATCTCCATGCATATAATCATCACATGATCATCCATTAGACTTCATACTAGTGCTTCATAAGTACTAGGGACGCGATTATTAAAGTAAACATGCAAACACATATAATAATCAAAATAACAATCTCTTATATATAAATGAATAATGACATTACAAATAAGTCTATCTCTATAGGCCTAGGGCACCAAAACCTACAATGACCAATTCCTTCATTCGATGGAATTAGCCATTCCGGAGGAATGAAAAATTTGAACCAAACACGGTGAAGGAATGGGTCCAAGGGAATTGACGATTCCATTCCATCGGCGGAATGGTCAATTCCGCGAACCAAATGGGCCCCAAGTGTTTGAGCCAGGGTTGCAGGATACTCTCATCTAACATCGAATCGCATATCGATTCGCAGGTATCGATTTGCGATTCGATACCGAATCGATACGCTGGAATTCGCGAATCGTAATCTTCGATTCGTGTTCCGATACCTTGAAAAACCTCTTTGAAGTCGCAATTAATGTCCTCTAGATATGAAAAGGCATTATTGCAATGAATGCTGCCCATTAACTATTGATATGTTCCAAGAAGGAAGAAGAGGAAAAGGTTAAGTGAAGATGAAAAGCCATTGCTGGCTTTCATTCAGTATGTTAACAAGGAGGAAGAAGATAAAGTTGCCAAATTCGAATAGGTCATGGATATGCAACTTTTGTAAGTGCAGATTTTCGGTGATGTAATAGAACATTAAAATGTTTTCTATGAAAAGTAAGTCTATTATTATTATTATATATGTTTTTTTAATATTTATTTAAATCAAACATACTAATATTGCAAATTCGCGAATCGCAATAATTGTAATACTCTATGTATCGGATTCCATGGATTGAGCGAATCGCGAATTCGAATCGCGAATTCGAATCGGAAGAACTACGAATCGTGCAACCTTTGTTTGAGCATTTGCCCCAAAGAAAAAAAAATTAAAGATTGGGCATCACATCAGAGAAGTTTATTTTCACTGCAAAACAGCCATGAACATGAATTGTAATGCCTGATCTTGGCCTCAAATCAAGGTTCTAGATTCTCTTTCTTCTATATCCAAGTTGGGTAACTTCTGTCTCTTCCTGATTCAATTTCCGCTCTTTAGCCGTCACTGTACAGCTCAATTTCCTCTTTTTCGCACTCTCTTTGTAAAACTATATTGTAAATTTAGTTCTTCTTCCAAAACCTATTAAATATGAGATATATTGTATTCTTTTTATCGTAGGTTAGGCTTTTCGTGTGTTCGGGTTAGGGTTAGGGTTAGGGTTATAGAGAATAGAATTTGTAAATAAAACATTGTGGCTGTTATTGACATAAAGGTCTCCTATTTATACAAAGTATATGAAGTTGTAATTGGTAACAATACCAATACTAAATATAAAGATTGTCATACAGTGAGAATAGGAAACTAAATCAAGTCACGGCTTGTGGAGGAGATTTAGGAATATCTCTATCATGCCCCCGCAAGATGGACGGTCGAGTAGAAAGGCCAATCTTGGAGACAATATCTTGAAACCTAGCACGCAGAACCGGCTTGGTAAGAGTATCTACCAATTGATCACCACCTAAAACTTTAACGACACGTAATTGTTGAGCTTGAACCTGTTCATGAACAAAGTGGTAATCAAGAGTCAAGTGTTTCATACGGGAGTGAAACTTAGGATTAGCAGCCATATAAGTTGCACCCATATTGTCGCAATAAATAACCGAAATACTAGGAAGAGAAACACGAAGTTCCTGAAGAAGATTCTTAACCCATAAACCTCAGCTGTTGTTGCAGCAATGGCCCGATATTCAGCTTCAGTAGATGATCTAGCCAACGTACGTTGCTTACGAGAACTCCATGAAATTAAATTAGAACCAAGATAAACAAGATATCCAAAAGTAGAAATATAATCACCCTTATCACCCGCCCAATCTGCATCAGTAAACGCATGCAGAACAGAAGGAGAATGGCGACGAAGCAGGAGCCCATGCGTGCTAGTACCAACAAGATACCGAAGTACTCGCTTAAGTGCTGCCCAATGAATATCAGTAGGATTTTGCATAAACTGTGAAAGCTTATTAACAGCAAAAGACAAGTCAAAGTGAGTAAGAGATATATATTGTAAAGTGCCAACAACAGCTCTATATTCTGTGGGATTGGACAAAGGTGTTCCTGAAGTGGCCGAGAGATTAGGGTTTGGAACCATTGGGGTTGGAACCGGTTTAGCATCATCCATCTTTGTTCGAAGCAATAAATCATGAATATATTTATGTTGACTCAAAAATAAACCATGTTTGATGTGGAAGTACCTCAACTCCCAAAAAATAAGATAGATAACCAAGGTCTTTGAGAGAAAAACGTGATGAAAAAGTCGAGATAAATGTAGAAAGAAGATTTTCATGTGAACCAGTAACAATGATATCATCCACATAAACGAGCAAATAAATCACCCCTTGATGCGAATGAAGAGTGAATAAGGATGCATCGGAGACAGCATTGACAAAACCCAAGACAGAAGATAACATTTCAATTCATTATACCAAGCCCTTGGAGCCTGTTTAAGACCATAAAGAGCCTGACGAAGCTTACACACATAAGATGGAGATGATTTAGGGTCAAGTTTGTTTGATGTATATGGTCGTAGCCAAGGATAGCATAAACACCCAAAGCTACGAAGTTTGAGATAATTTGGATGGTGACCAAAAAGACGAAAGAATGGAGACTCAAGATCTAAGGTGGGAGTGGGCATGCGATTAATGAGATAACATGCAGTAACAAAAGTAAGAGGCCAAAATTTTTGAGGCATACAAGAATGAGTGAGAAGAGAGAGACCGATTTCAACAATGTGACAGTGTCTTCTTTCAGAGTAGCCATTATGCTCCGGAGTTTGGGGAGGTGAAGTAAGATGAGTTATACCAAGAGATGTGAGAAGAGGCCGAAGACCAATGTACTCACCCCCATTATCACAAAAAATAGTAAGAAGAGGCCTTTGGAAAAATTTCTCAACAAGAGCTTTGAAATTGGAAAAGACTTTTGTGGCATCATTCTTATGTTTGAGAGGATAAAGCCACGTATATTTTGAGAAGTGATCAACAAAAATAATGTAGTACTTAAAACCATGATTTGATAGAAGTGGAGACGTCCAAACATCACTATAAACAACATCAAGAGGACCAAAAGAAGAAATAGAATTATCATTGAAAGGCAATTTATGACTTTTATTGCAATCACATGAATTACAATTAAAATTGTTTGATCTAGGAATCTAATTGAAAAGAAGTACTTAAATGACGTAAAATATTGTAAGACGGATGGCCTAATCTATGATGCCAGTTGACTGTAGAAGACTTGGAAGTGACATGAACAGCTGGAGATGGAGGATGCCATTAAAAAATGATAGAAAAGTTACAGAATGATGAAGAATAAATGAGATTTGTGGATAATTGCGTGAAGTAATCAACACTGTCCTTAAAGTGATTATTGCCCCCACTATTATGTTGCAGGGATTAAGGCAATACACTTCTAGGATTCAATTAACACACCAAGAAATTGCAGACAACACTTCTGAAATTTCTTCTGAAGAATTTCTTTAAGTTTGCAGAATTTTGTGAGAGAGGGAGAGAGAAGATAACAGAAGGAATTGATTAAAACGTAATTTGCTTTGAGGAATAATACTGTTTATATATGATTTAAGAAACCCTTTTCCCAACAATCATGACTTTTAGAAATGAAAAGATGTGGCTGTTTCATTTGAAATAAAACAGTTAATATTGTTAAAAGTCATGTTGTTTTCAAAATAAAAACAGTAAAATATAATCAGTTAAAAACATAATTAATTAAATTAATTACGATTTTAAGATAATACTTAAAGCAAAAAATAAATCCGAATTAATCACACACGCACGTGCAAAGTGCTAAGTGCTTGTCTTTGATTATCAAATATATGTATAAATATTCATATATTCATCCAAGCACATTTGAATTTTCCCTCCAAATCTTTTCCCAAATAATTGAAAGCATTTCAAGTGACTCCCTTTAAGAAGTGAAGTCCTTTTTCATTTCCTTTCAATGTGGGATAATTTATCCTTTAAACTCTACACACTTACATTATTATCTAACTAACCTAGGATTTCCAACAATCCCCCACTTAGATAATAATGTCAAGTCCTTATAATGTTACGCATAAAGAAGATATCTTTCGATTTGAATCTCCTTTTAGTGTAAATACCTCAAAGCATTTAATGGAATAAATGGTGTGTAAAACATTGAACCAATATCCCTAGTATTAAAGCCGGAGATACAACACACGTAACATTCCAACTTTTAGAAATTCACTGAATTTTGTCTTAGCACTTATATGGCCGTAGTACTTACATCCTAGTTTTTCATAAACATTTCCAAAAGTCAACCCTTTGAACTTTGCCAAGAGCGGCACCACTCTTTATGTTTATATAGGTGAGATTCCTCTTAAGTCTCAAATATGTTTGGTCCTATTCTATTACTTAAGTCTCATTAAGCGTTTAGAACGCATCCTTCAAATTTAATAAGTGCTACTTATATTTTTCAAATAAACTTTATTTCTAGCACTTTTCCAGCCACTTATCAGTAATTTGTTGTTACCCATTGAACTTTTGAATAGAGACAATTCTAAGAAAAAGTTGGGTTTCTATTACTGGTGTCTCTAATAGAAGGGTCTTAATCCCATTCCAAATGAGGTTTTCTTTACTAACTCTTTAGCAAGCCCCTTTGTGAAAGGATCAGCCAAATTATTACTTGTTCTTACATACAAGATTGTAATAATTCCTTCATGAATCAATTGTCTGACATAATCATGTCTCAAGCTTATATGTCTAGATTTCCCATTATATATTTTGCTAAAAGCTCTAGACAAAGTAGCTTCACTATCGCAATGCAAAGAGATGGCTGGCATTGGTTGTGGCCACAACTCTATTTCTAGTAATAAATTTCTTAGCCATTCTGCCTCTTTACATGCGGCTGCTAGTGCAACAAATTCCGATTCCATTGTGGAATGGGTAATACATGTCTGTTTCTTGGAAGCCCATGAGATGGCTCCACCACCAAGGGTAAACACCCATCCGCACGTAGACTTGTTATCACTAGCACTTGTTATCCGGCTAGCATCGCATATCCCTCTAAAGCCGGATAACCTTCATAACACAAATCCTAAATTTGAGGTTCTTTTAAGATATCCAAGGATTCTCGAGAAACAAAGCCTTTCCAATGATCAACACCAGGATTGCAGGTGTACCTTGAAAGCTTGCAAACTGCAAAAGAAATATCTGGCCTAGTGCAATGCATGGCATACATTAAGCTACCAATTACACTAGCATACTCAAGTTGAGCCATTGCTCTCCCAGAATTTTCTACTAACTTGTGTGAACTCTCATAAGGAGTATTTACTTCTTTTATTCCCATATGTTGATATTTACTTATAATTTTCTCAACATAATGAGATTGGCATAAAGAATAACCCCCACTATTTTTCTTGACTTTGATTCCTAAGATAGTATCTACCTCTCCAAGATCTTTCATCTTAAATTGCAAGGATAAATACTTCTTTGTTTCATTCACACCATCCATATTTGTCCCAAATATGAGCATATCATCAACATATAAGCAAACAATAATACCATATTCTTTTGTAAATTTTGAATATATACATTTATCCGCATTGTTATGCTTAAATCCATGAGACAATATAACAGAATCAAATTTTTCATGCCATTGTTTTGGTGCTTGTTTCAGACCATACAATGACTTAACCAACTTACATACTTTCTTTTCATTTCCAAAAGTAACACAAATCCTTCAAGTTGTTCCATATATACTTCTTCGTCTAAGTCACCATTCAAGAATGCAGTTTTAACATCCATTTGATTTACAACCAGGCTATGAATGGAAGCAACAGCAAACAATACTCTAATAGATGTTATCCTAGCGACAAAGTGCATATGTATCAAAATAATCAATACCTTCCTTTTGTCTATAACCCTTTGCCACGATTCTGGCCTTAAATGTTTGTATTGATCCATCAATATTGTACTTTCTTCTAAATATCCATCTACAACCTATAGGTTTTGAACCAGGAGGTAAATCAACCAATACCCATGTATTATTTGATAGTATTGAATCCATTTCATCATTGATTGCCTCCTTCCAAAACGCTACATCTCTAGAAGCCATAGCTTCTTTATATGTTTTTGGATCTTCTTCTACATTTAATAAAATGGGTAATTTATTAAGTACACAGGTCCTGTCACCTTCAACCAGAAAGACAATAGATTGTGGATCAATAAAATCTGAGTCCAAGTTCTTTTGTTTTCTAACTCGTTGACTTTTTCTAGGTTCACTAGAAGGTTCAAGAGTTTTCCTTTTATGACAAGAGGATGGATTTGGATCATTTTGTTCTTGTGTCTGTGTACTAGTATTGGAATCATTAGCAAATTTATGTTCAATAAATTCAACATCTCTTGATTCCACTATTACATTGGATTCTAAATCCAATAGCCTATATGCCTTTGAGTGTTGAGCATATCCCAGAAACACACTTCTTAGAGCTCTTGGTCCTAACTTAGTTCTTTTAGGATCCGGAACTCTATAAAATGCCAAACAACCCCAAACTCTAAGATAACTTAGATTTGGTCTTCTTCCCTTCCATAGTTCATATGGAGAGACTTTAAATTTCTTAGAAGGTATTCTATTATGCACATGACAAGCAGTTAACAATGCTTCACCCCATAAATTATCAGGCAACTTAGCATTCAAAATCATAGCATTAACCATATCAACTAATGTTCTATTTTTCCTTTCAGCCTTGCCATTTTGTTGAGGAGTGTATGGTGCACTTGTTTCATGTATAATGCCATTGGATTCACAAAAAGAAGAAAAATCTGTAGGAAAATATTCTCCACCCCTATCACTTCTTAAGAGTTTAATCTTTCTTTCCTTTTGATTTTCAACTTGATTTATAGCACATAAACATGTCAAAAGCTTGATCTTTTGTTTTCATTAAATAAACATAAGTAAATCTAGAATAATCGTCGATGAAAGTAATAAAATATCTATTTCCTCCTCTAGTTAAAATACCATTTAACTCACAAATGTCAGAATGAACAAGTTCTAGTAATTGAGAAGATCTTTCAACAGAAGGAAAAGGCTTTTTAGTCATCTTTGCTTGAATGCAAATTTCACATTTTTCTTTGCTTGTGTCATTACAAGAGATCAAGCCATGTTTTGACATATATTTAATATAACCATAGTTAACATGTGCTAGTCTACCATGCCATAAAAGAAAAGATGAAGAGCCAACAATATAAGCAGAATTATTCATTTTATTGATAATACTTAGTTTGAACATGCCATCACAAGAGTACCCTTTGCCAACAAAGGCACCATTCTTAGAGAATACAACTTTGTCTCGATTCTAAGACAAACCTTAATTCCTTTCTTACACAAATGCATTTGCGAACACAAGATTTTTCCTAATTTCTGGAACAAAGAAAACATTGACCAGCAACAATTTCTTTCCAGAAGTGAAAGATATTTCAACAGTACCCTTGCCAAGAACCTTTTCAGTGTTGTTGTTTCCCATCATCACTTCTTGTCCTTCCACAACATTCTCCAAGGTCTTGAATTGAGCCTTGTCATTGCATACATGGACAGTAGCGCCGGAATCATACCACCAATCAGGAGACTTAGTTGCAGCAGCCATATTGAGTTCAGTTATCATGCCAATGTGCATATGAGAAATCATAGCGACAATAGCATCAACCTTTTCAACCATGTTAGCAGCATTGCCCTTCTCCATTTTTTGCTTCTTGTAGTGTCGACAATCTCGCTTCATATGACCCTTTTTCCCGCAGTGATAACAAGACTTAGAGGTCTTATTTTTCGCTGCGTTAGATCCCGAGAATGCTTCAAAGTTTCTTTTCTTTCCACCAGAATTGTTACTTTCTCCGGAGTATTTATTTCCTCCTGTATTTGGCTTCTTTTCATCCACATAATTCACTTTTGAAACATTTGTATCAGCATGCCTTTTCTGCATTTTCCGAGTATCCTCCTCAATCCTGAGATGTTTCTCAAATTGTTCCAAAGTGAAATCTTCTGTTGTATGAAGCATTTTCTTTTACGTAATCATTCCAACTAGGAGGTAATTTTGCAATTATAGCCACTACTTGTAATGATTCATAAATCTGAATCTTGTATTCTTTTAGTTTTGATATCATAACAGATAAATCATGCACTTGATCCATGATGGATAAATGATCAACCATTTTAAATTCAAAAAACTTCATAATTAGAAACTTATCTGCCCCTTGTTTTTCAGCATTGTATTTGACCTCCAGGGAATTCCAAATTTCTTTTGGAGATTGGATATGAGTAAAGAGATCATAGAGCCGATCGGAAAGCGTATTCAGTATGTGACCACGGCAAAGCACTTCGTCATCTGTACGCTTCTTCCTTGCAGCCTTTACTTCTTCGGTGTCCTTATCTGTTGGTGGAGGAGAATCATAATTTGGGTCGAGCACATAAGCAACCTTCAGCGCAGTAAGCATGAACATCAGTTTGTCCTTCCATCTGTTGAAATTTGTCCCATCAAAGCGATCCAATTTCACCACGTTCTGATCCACAACTTGAAACGAACTTTCAGCCTTCGCTTCCATCTTCAATAAATAATCACTTTAAGATTGATAGAAAAGTTACAGAATGATGAAGAATAAATGAGATTTGTGGATAATTGCGTGAAGTAATCAACATTGTCCTTAAAGTGATTATTGCCCCCACTATTATGTTGCAGGGATTAAGGCAATACACTTCTAGGATTCAATTAACACACCAAGAAATTGCAGACAACACTTCTGAAATTTCTTCTGAAGAATTTCTTTAAGTTTGCAGAATATTTGTGAGAGAGGGAGAGAGAAGATAACAGAAGGAATTGATTAAAACGTAATTTGCTTTGAGGAATAATACTGTTTATATATGATTTAAGAAACCCTTTTCCCAACAATCATGACTTTTAGAAATGAAAAGATGTGGCTGTTTCATTTGAAATAAAACAGTTAATATTGTTAAAAGTCATGTTGTTTTCAAAATAAAAACAGTAAAATATAATCAGTTAAAAACGTAATTAATTAAATTAATTACGATTTTAAGATAATACTTAAAGCAAAAAATAAATCCGAATTAATCACACACGCACGTGCAAAGTGCAAAGTGCTAAGTGCTTGTCTTTGATTATCAAATATATGTATAAATATTCATATATTCATCCAAGCACATTTGAATTTTCCCTCCAAATCTTTTCCTAAATAATTGAAAGCATTTCAAGTGACTCCCTTTAAGAAGTGAAGTCCTTTTTCATTTCCTTTCAATGTGGGATAATTTATCCTTTAAACTCTACACACTTACATTATTATCTAACTAACCTAGGATTTCCAACAAATGCCCGACTTTGGATAAGAATTGTTCCCGACCGAAGATCCTTCACAAAAAAAGAATTAAGTGAGAAGGTGATGGAAACATTATTATCTAGACAAAATTTAGACACAGATATAATGTTACGAGAGACGGTTGGAACATGAAGAACTTGATGAAGATTTAAGGAGATAGAGGAAGTAAAGAAAGAGGTGGAACCAATATGAGAGATTGAAAGACCCGAGCCATCCCCAATTAAAAGTTTCTCGGTGCCATCATTGGGTGTGTGCAGAGAGAGATTTTTGAGATCGTTGGTGACATGGTGGGTGGCCCCACTGTCGAAGATCCATCCGGTGGAAGGAGGAGTCCTGGTTGTGGCAGAATAGGCACGGGGAGAGGGTGGGATAGGGCCACAGTTTTGTGGTCCGGAGGAGGAGCCACGGTTTTGTTGGGTTGAGTTCTGTTGGTTGGAAGTATTGGGTGAGGGAAAGGTAGCATTGGGGTATGCTTGGTGGAATAAAGGACAATGGAAGAGAAAGTGGCCATCTGTGCGACACCATTGGCATCTTCCTCCATATGGCCAAGGGGTTTGGGTAGGCTGGGTAGTTTGGTTATGGGTGTTAGATGGTTGGGTGTAGGGTTTGGGTGGGTTGGATGGGTTGGAGGGATGGCCTTCATTTCGGGCACCATAGGATACGGAGGCAGGGAACGAGGGGGTGGCTGAAGAACGATGTTTGAGGGAATTTTCTTTATTCAACAATTTCTCATGTAGCTCATCAAACGAAATAGGGGTATCACGACTATGAACAGCACTTATGGCGCTTTCATAATCGGAATCATTAAGTTGTTCAAGAATTTTGTCGACAAGATCTTCTGGATCTATGGGTCGGCCAAGAGAAGCAAGTTGGGCAGAGCAAGAATTAAAATCTTGCATGCAATCAGAGATGGTTCAAGATCCCTTGGTTATACTATGTAGGCGATCTTTGATTTGTTTTATATGGCCTTTTGATGGATTTGCATATGTCTTGGCAAGAGTTTGCCAAGCATCATGAGTGGTTTTGCATTGAGAGATTAGAGAGACAAGGTTGGTTGATAAAGTTTCGGCAAGAGCACCAAGAATTAACTCGTCTTGGCATAACCATGTGGAGTAGGCGGGGTTTTGTTTGGTGACAGATTTTGTGGCAGTGGCTGGGGTGGTGGTTGGGGTGGTTTTAGTGGTTGTGGTGGAGGTTGTGGTTGTGGTGATTTCTTGAGGTGGAGCGGCTAAGGACCCATCAACATATTGAAATAGATCCAGGCCAAGAAAAGTTGCTTCAAGCTGAGTTTTCCAGGCAATATAATTGACTGGAGTTAGTTTGATGATATGAGAAAGTGACACAAAAATAAGAGGCTTGTCCGGCTCAGTGGAATTTGGGAGTATGGTGTTTTCGGCTGTTGGGCCCTACGTTTTTAAATCAAATTGTTTTCAACTTGCGTATAACATCTTGGTACTAACAACTTGAGTTGTTCTATTACATCTTGATCATTTGCAGGTTAAACTATTGTTACGTTAACCCTATTTTTCAGGGAACGTGTCAAAGTAATTGAAGACCAATTCAAAGACGTCTCACCATGCAAATACCCAGCAACGGATCATTATCCCCTCAATCAACAAAATGGCAATAATGTCTCAACGAGATCAACCTCTTATCCGAGATTCTAGGCCTATTTTTTCTCCTTGTAAGTTAGCCGTTATTTGAGGTATAAAAGGAGAAAAACACTGTATTTTGCACACACGTTTTTTCACTAGCTTAAGCTCCCTTCCATACGCTCTTAGCTCTGTAATCATCTCAACCTTGTGTTCATTTCTATTCAACTTGATAATCATTGTACCCTGATTCATATCACTTTAGTCATTTTTCTTGTCACTTGAAACACTTGTTGAAATTTGACCAAAACATCGGCCATGGTAGTTGACAGGGAAGGATCGTCAATTGCTCTGATGCCATATAGAGAATAAAATTTGTAAATAAAACATTGTGTTTGTTATTGACATAAAGGTCTCCTATTTATACAAAGTATATGAAGTTGTAATTGGTAACAATACCAATACTAAATATAAAGATTGTCATACAATACAATGAGAATAGGAAACTAAATCAAGTCATGGCTTGTGGAGGAGATTTATTTAGGAGATTTAGGAATATCTCTATCAAGGGTTAGGGTTAGGGTTGGGGCGGATACCGGTGTCGGAACCTTTTAATACGACCTTTTTGGATAAAACATGTGATTTATGATAAATAATTGGTGTTTGACTTGGATGGATACAATATATAAATCAATGATGGGATCACTATCTGTATCCACTAGTATTTTGTTTTTAATTCATGGCCAATAAATTAGTAAGACATTATGTAAATATTCCCTCCGTCCCATATTAATGTTACACACTTATCAAACTTTGTAAGGAATGTGGTGATAAAGTTGTACTAAAACTATTTTCCTAATTAGAAAAATGACACTTATTTTGAGATTGACCAAAAAGGAAAATGCGGCACTTATTTTGGGATGAGTCAAAAAGGAAAATGTGACCCTTACCACGGAAATTGGCAAGAAACAGTTTACCGATGGCACTGTCAACTAGTGCTTTGCACAACATAGTACCTACCATAGTTGAGGGAATAAGTCAATGAGGCAAGATAAGGAGTTATCTTAAAATAATGAAACTTCCGTTTTGTATGTATGTTACAAAGTCAACATAGCAGTTTCTTCTGCAAATTGATCAAGCAAGCAAACGAGGCTTACAAAGAGCATTCAACTATTCAAACAAGAGGGATTCTGGTTGATGCAGCCCTTTGCTGGTAAGGTTACTATACATGTTAAGTTTTAACTAAGTCCCGAGATTGTAAGTAATCAATTCTTATTTTGAAGTTAATCTACTGTGTTTTATGATTTCTATTTAATTTGGTGAACTGCTTGAAGGATTTTGGTGAAGCTCCACCATACTTCCCTTTGTCGGTAATACCTACACTTCTTTCATCCATACATAATTTCTAATGGATTTTATAGACAGGGAAGCAGCACCTACTGTAGTTTGTTTGCTTCTTACAACCAATTAAATCAAAATATGACATTAGTTATATTGAATGATGGAATTTTGTTTAAAATCAAGTGTAACTATGTTAAGAACAGCTTTGTTATTCTGTTAATAGGGAGGGGCAGAGTGAGCTTAGATGGCAGAGGAGGATAGACGTATAGAGCTTGTCAGCAGATATGCTAATGTAAAAAATCAGATAATGGAAGAAATATTGAAATCATCAGCAGAACCTTTTTTTCGTTCCTCCTGGGAAGACCTTCAAAAAACTGTGCGTTCCATGGTACCAATGGTCGAAGATATGAAGCTGTCAGAGATAGAATCATCTCGTCATACTTTCATGATTAACAAGTTTCTCCCTCTGTTGACACAAGTCGAAGACCGCATTCGCCAGCTCCTTGGAATCGAACGGCCGGCACCTTTGTCCAAGGTTGGAACCCTCACAGCCAGCATTTGCCTTTGGCTTGGGATCGAAATATCAGCATCATCTATGCCTGCTATTTCCTTCAAGAAGGACCTGGAGATTATACGAGGAAGGGTCAAGCATCTCTATGCGGATTACGTGAAGGAGGAGCTGGACAAGTTGGCTCGGTCAAATCCTGAAGGTAGGTACATATATACCCAAGTATAATTAATCAAATAGACTTAACAGATCAGTTCAATCCCCATTCAATCAATGGCCCAAGGGACAATATAGCACTCCCAATGCCAAGTATATTAAGGATAGTGTTTTACTTATGTTCTAGTACCTTGTTTGTACCAATGTAAAGGTTCACTAAAATTGTTTCATGTTTTAGAAACACGAAATTTATTTTGGGATTGAGGTAGTGTTTTTATTTTGAAATAACGTTTATTTTACTAACTAGCTAGTACTATGTTAATTGCAGTGGCAGATGAAGTGGTGACGGAGGAGTTGCTAAGATACCTACTCTCCAGGATCAGAAATGAAGGATTCAGACGTTGGTCGTCAAATATTGTTTTCAAGAAAATTAAAATAATTTTAGAATCCCTTGAAACAGGATTTTACAGTAGTAGGCAGCAGCAGTCAAGCGAATCATCAACTGGTGGTGCCGATAATTTCTCCCAACCTCCAATTGATATGCCTCGGCTTCTCCGTCTGCTGAAGGAAGTCGAACTACTTCTCAAATTCCTTAATGGCGACCATGGTCTTGGCATACTATATCGTCTGCAGCAACGCGAATATGCATTAAGATGGTTCGTTACAGATGCTGTGAAGTCACAGCTCTATGAGACGGAGTGGCCTCATTTATGTATATATACATGTATATTTCTTCTCTATCATGAATTAAATTATAAGCTGTTCAGCAGTGAAAAACTTAATTTTACATTTTCACCCATGACTTTAGCATTAATTATTTTAATTACAGATCTACAGAGATGGGAAGTGACATACATCATGATTCTGTTTTTGGTGTTGTGTGTTCTCGAGTTTGCCGAGAATTTCGACGACCCTGAGTATCCCAACTCTCCCAGTGAGTTCGCCGACATGATCATCTTCGCCATCTTCATACTTCTGATTGCTTACTACCTAACCATGCAAATCTCTACTTACTTCAGATTGGGGCAGTCCCACGCCCAGAGACAGAGTTCAAATTCCAACAACTCACGTCAGCCTCTCTCGTACTCTTGGATACTAGTTTTCAATTTCGATTTAAATGATTGTCAGTCTTAGTAAACAATACTCCCTCCATCCCTATTTAAGGTTCACTCTTTGACTTTGCATAATTATTAAGAAACCAATACAAAATGGGTAAACAATTCAAGTGGGTTGAGGACATAATTGTTCAAAATACTATTCATAAGTCAAGTGGATAAAAATGGGATGGGACGGAGGTTAGTTAAGTAATGTTTTTTTTTTGTAATTCTTGAAATCTTATAAGGGCAAACTAGCCTAAAACATTATTCATTATTTGCATAAAAATGGGAATAGAATAGAGGGTGAACTTAATTGTGGGACATACCAAAAAGAAAAGTATGAACCTTAAATTGGGATGGGACGGAGGGAGTACATCTCAATACCCAAAAAAAAAAAAGGCATTATTTAATTTGACAAACCTATTTTGAAAAGATTAAAAAAAAATCTTGTCTTGACTGAATTAATCCATCATATGGTTTGTAATTTATACATAATGGACAATTATTCTAGATTAAGAAGAAATGTAAATTAATGAGGCATGAAGGTTTCAATAGACATTTAGAGAACTAATCTTATTATCTCCAATATATAAAGATATTGAGCTACCCCTTTCATTCTAAAATGATATTGAGGGTTCAATGATTATTGTTTACTATTCCATCCATTTTAGAGTAAGGTTCTTACTTTTCTTTTTTGTATAGGGTTCTTAGTTGTTTTATTAATTAAAATGAAAAATGGGACCCACTTGCTACCAACGTGCAAAGTAAACTACACCTAAGGCTCGATCATTTAATTGAAACACTATTGATGTTTTGTACTAACTGTACTGGAGGGACTGGCTATATTTAAGACTGCATTCCTCATGCTATCATTAATACAATTATTACGGGAAAAAAAAAAACTTAAATAGAGACTCATGTATCCCCCAAATAACCAAAGCCCTAAATGTTTTGCAGGTTGTGGAGGGTTCCAACTCAAGATTTTGGCTGCAGTGGTGGTGGCACTTGTAGCAATAGTCATGGCGGTTCCAGGTTCTCTTCCATCAATTGTTTTAAATTTGTCTTTGTTGCTAGTCATTGAATATATCCATGTGTCGTTGCAATTTTCTTTTGAATTCTTTATGCAACTTGGCATATTCTTCATCTTCTTCGTAGCTCTCCATCAATCACGTCCACAGGCTCAAAGAGTGTTTGCATTTGGCTAATACTCGTGGTGTTTTCCATCAAAGATTGAAATATTTGTGGCTTTGATGCCAAATTTGTTGGGTGCGGAAGCTATGGTAGGGAAGAAAAAGGATTTTATTGATAGGAATTTCTTACAAAGTCTTTTTTGCTACCAGATTAGCTTCAACTCACTCTCTTTTAGGATGTATTTTTTGTTTCTTGGATTGGATGCTATTAAGGATTATACAGAAGGCTTTTCATCAATATTATTCCTCCCAAGACATTCTTATCGTCCATAGATACCACATGTTCTTCTAGACATCTTCCAATTCGTTGTACCTTCTGGATTCTCTTAGACAAAGATTACATTAGTTTTTCAACATAAAATATATTCAAAGGCTAAGAAGCAAGTGGGTAATTTTCTCTTTTGTTTCACAGACTCCATTGAATTTTTTTTTTTAATTATCTTAATTATCTTCAACATACAGATGAGCCAAAGAAATATGATATCTTCTTGAACTTCAGAGGTTCCAAAGAAATTCGTTATACAGTTGCTGGTGTCTTCCACACTAGTTTGGAAAAGGCAAATATAAGAACATTCTTTGATGAAAGGAACTCCCGCAAAACAAAAAGATTTTTGGATGAAATAGAAAGTGCGATCACTAACTCGGTTGGTGCGATAACTATATTCTCTGAACATTATGGTGAATCGGAATATTGTCTAGATGAGCTTCTCCTCATTTTGGAACGGGAAAAGACATATAAAGGCTATATGATTAGACCAATATTTTATGATGTAGAACCAGATGACCTTACTGATCCAGAAAGCAAGTTTGGCCAAGGACTCCAAAGGCATTACAGGACCCAACGGAAAGACAAGGTTGAAGAATGGAAAGAAGCACTTGAAACTGTGACACTTATTGGCGGAGACGTTCATAAGAGGTATGTAATTTATTTTTCTTATTCCTTTTATCGTGCACTTTCTTTAAAGTGTGTATTCCTAAAAAAATAGTGGAATGATTAGTTGTTTCCATAAGAATTAAATAATAATTTGGTCCCTAAAGTTGACACTTTTTATTAGTACGGTCCCTCATGTTGATTTTTTTTTTTTTGCAAGTTTTCCCCTTCCATCGTTGGAACATTAAAAAATGCCTAAACTATACCTGGATTAAGTAATTGTTTGATCCCTAAACTTCCCAGTTTTATTATTTTGGTCCCTCATGATTTTTTATTTTTTTTGTTACTTCGTCTGCCATAATGGCTTTTTGCCAGTTTGCGTATTTCATATGTTTTGTCCATTTTCAGCCTTTAAATGCACATCAATTTTTTAAATGCCCATGAGTTAGTTAATTAACTCCGAAAGAGTCTTAATTGGTTTTTCTCCCTTTTTTCAGTTAATCAATTCCAAAAGGTTAACTCTTTCGGAGTATGTTGGTAAGTTAATTTGATTTTTATTTTAACCTCTCGTTCGGACAAGAGAGAGGTATCTTGAGAAATCTAAACAATTCAAGTTTGTAAATTAACATTGTCATTCAATCGATTCACGTTCTTTTTAAACCAATTTTTTATATATATTTATGGAAAAATATTGAAACTCATCCTCAATTTAAATGGTCAGGGCATTTTTGAATATGCATTTGTTAAAAAATAGCAAAAACATAGGTAATAGACAAGTCAATAAAAACCATCATAATAGGCTAAACTTATAAAAAATATCAAGTTTAGGGACCAAATTAATATAGTACAGGTCATTCTTAGTATTTTGAAATATTCCATGGGCATAAGGGGCAAATTGGCAAAATTTGTCAACATTAGGGACCAAACTAATAAAAGATATTCATGAGGGACCAAACTAAAAAAAAGTGTCAAGTTTTGGGACCAAATTATTATATAATCCTTTCCATAGCAAGGAAAATGAAATGGGTTAATATCATTTTGTTGCCCCAAGATTTACATGTGTTAGGACCTAACTATGTCCCAACATAGTTAAGTATGGTTTTGACAAAGGAACATATCTAAAATAAGGTTTATAACTAAAGACCTCTGACAGTAAAGAACTGTGAGTCAGCAATGATCAAGATCATCTCCATAAATCTCAACCTGATCACCACTGGACAAATGTTTCTAATCAAGAAATGTATCTCTTATCATTACTCAAGTGAAATAATCTAGCCAGATTCATCTACCTAGATTATTATCAAAGAACTCTTGATTTTGACAGTAATGCTCAATTAGCTGACAGTAGTGATGAAACAACATTAGAAAACAATCAAATAATCATGTGTTATTCCATTACATTCATCCTCAAAGAGATCATTCATAACACTAGATATAAACCATGTCCTCTACTCAAAATCTAGATCTAATAGTGAAGACTGCTTGATCCAACAGCTAAGACTCAATAGCAGAGATTCATCATCCTGACAGCGAAGATCTTCAGTGCCAATAGCAGTGTACAAATCCATTGATGACAAGGATGTGCTACCTTTAATCATCTCAACAACATTGCCATGACATCTTTTCTAGAAGATCATCTGAACTTGGGCTGCAAAATCCAACCGTTATATATCCGGTCAAAGATGCACTAATTACAGCACTATTTTCAATCACACCATTTACTGCCTTATCTCCTCCCACGGCTCTTTCACAAGTCTATAAAAGGAAGACTCAATGACTGGATTTCTTACCCCTTTACACACAACCTTTTGCAATCCTTCTCAAACCCTTGCATACCTGCAAACCTGTGAAACAACACCAAATCTTTTAGTCAAAAACTGCAGACACTTGAGACCGTACTTCAAGTGTATAATTTAACTTGTAAACACTTAAGACTGTACTATAAGTATATACTCTGTATTTGCTTAGTAAGAAGTAAATCCCTAATTGACCATACTAATTAGGAAGAGGAAGTTCAAGGAACTTGCCTTCTCAATCATTGTAATTCTTAAAGCGACCTAGATTATAGTTGATTGAGCTCACGTGTCAAGATTGACAGTGGGGGTGGACATAGGAGGAGTGAACTCTGAACCACCTTAAAATTCTTGTGTCTTCTGGTATTATCACACACAAACACACACACACGCCTTCACACGTACACCAAACACCTTGTCTTTACATTATTTCACTTTATTTATTACGCTGCACATTATACTCTTGTTATCTAATCAGTTAATATCTGACAGCTAAGAATCAACATTAGCTGCCAAAGGTTAACTGCCTGATCTTTTTTTTGTTAATCAAGTAAACAGGGCCTTTCAATTGGTATCAGAGCTTGTCTTTACCTTCAAAAGTCTAACAACTTGTGAAGGATCCTCTTTCAACCCACCATGCCTCAACCAAGAAGAAACAATGAGAAAGACATTCCACACATGATGACTGTGGCTCTTTTGAAATATATGCATTAACAATCAAAACCTACCTTGATGCAAACAGAATTTGGAACTGGTATGCACTGGAAAATGAGGTCACCTATCCAATTCAACTAGAGACAAATGGTGGAGAAAGTAAAATGAAATCTCCAGAGAATTGGACTGAATATGAAAGACAATTAATCAGTGCTAATCTAAAAGTCAAAAACATACTCCAAAAGAGTGTGAATGACTCTTTAGCACATGAAATTGCTAAAGAACCAACTGCAAAATTTGCATGGGAACTAATTCATATCAAATTCACTAAACACACTAGTGTTAGAACTCAAAATTAGTATAACTTGCTTAGGCAACTGGACAACTTTAAATTCTATCTTGGTGAAAAGGTTAGTGTTGCTAAACCAAGGTTTGAGTACCTTGTCAGATCCATTGCTGTCCATGGAAAATATTTGAAAACCAAGACCTATGCCTTAAAATATATTCTAATCTTCCACAAGAATATGAGAAGGTAGCATTACCCATTAAAGAAGGAGCAGAATGGAGCACCATGAATGTTGAACAATATTTTGGAAAGCTTGAGGCTTATGAACTAGAAGGAATGATAAAAATTCAACTTGTTCCCTCTATTTCACAAACTCTTGCCTTAGTTGCTCAGGAAACTACACACAAACCTATCACTCAACAGGACATTGAAACCATGGGCATCAATGCCCTTCAGAAAGTAAACCTCACTTCAGTACCTGTTAACAAACCTATTTCACACGGAGATATACCAAGTCTCATATCCATGGTTGTCAGAAATGCTATGAAAACATAAAGGAAAGCATTTGATAGAAAATACAGCCCATCTACATCAGATCAAGACAATCATAAGAAAAAAATTGAATGTTACAACTGTGGAAAGATTGGTCACTACTCAACTAAATGTCCTGAACCAAAGAAATCAAAGGACAATCAGACAGCAAAGAAATTGACATATTCAAAGGAAATCATTCACAGTTTTAAATGCAATTGCTACAATTGTTCTAAAAACAAAAATGATAGGAATAAAGAACAAGTAATGATTGCTGACTCATCAAAATTCAGTGATGAGGAATATGACTCAAGTGATTCTGAAAGTGAAGGAGAAGAGGCTATGATGTGCTTAATAACAGAAGAAGATGAAGAATCAGACAATGAGGAAGATCTTGAAGCTCTGGCAGTTGCAGAAGAACTAAAAGAGGTATAAAATTTTAACTCTTTAAATATTGATGGTTTTAAACAATTAGTTTTCACCCTGTTAATTCAAACCAAGAGACAACAAACTAGCTTTACTTCATTGGTCAATGACAACCTATCCCAATCCAAAACCATTGAAAATCTGGAGAAAGCCAATCAAGGATTAAAAGAACAATGTCTTATGCTTGAAAAGAAAAACAGTGATTCGACAGCTGAGAATTCAAGCTCCCAGGAAAATAATCAAAGAGTCATCAATCTTGAAAAAGAGAATGAAGCTCTATGAAAGAAAATTGACTCCTGGAATAAATCAGGAGATGCTGTATCATTGTTTAATTACAATCAAAGACATCCTAGTGATAAGTCAGGTATTGGAGCTGAGAATCCTACTCTAAAAATATATATATCCCTCCCACTGATGAAAAAGCCATTGAGAAGATGGTTCTTGAAAATATGAATTATGTCAAATCTCAAAAACCTTTCTATCCAATAAAAATAAAAGAAGATTCAAAGAAAGAAAAAGAAGACAATGTGAATGTAACCTCAAATGCCAATACAAGCTAACCAAAAGGAGGAATCAAAAGCTTAAACAGAAGTAGATACATCTAGCAACAAAAGGAAATCAAAGAGCAGAAAGAAAACAGACAGCAAAGATTGCCTGAACAGCAAAGATTTTCTGGACAGCAAAGATCTTCTAGACAGCAAAGATCTTACAATCAACATAGATACTCCAGACAGCAAAAATCCAACTGGCAATACTCAAATGGAATGGGTCATGCCAGTCAAAATAACACACCAAGACCATCATATTCAAACACCTTTCATAGCCAACCTCAGTATCACCAGAATCACAACCAATCTTTTTCTTCAAATTATTCCTTCAACAATTCCCAACCAACTGTTCTTACACCCTATATGATGCAAATCATGTCATACTACAATACCCTGAACCAATTTTTCAGAAAAAGGTCACTTTGAAAAAAGCTAGGGTACCAAAAAATGTCTAATCGTTTGGACCCAAAAGAATAAAAGGGTACCATACATTTTATTTTTGTTTTGTAGGTATCTAGAAAAGGAGTATGGTACTTGGACATGTTGTGAATTACCGCAGCGGAACGGATCCAAGCCAAGGAGTAATAATAAGGGCAACACACACGAAAAGTAAATCACACACAAAGGAACACACAAGAATTGTTAACCCGGTTCGTTGCAACAACAACTACGTCCGGGAGCGCTACCAAGCCAAAATATTCACTATAATATTTTCCGATGTTAAAATTTGTCTCTAGGCTATCACATGTATTTATAGGAACAGGAAATCAAATCCTAACAATAAAAGGATTCCTAACATAAGAAAGTATTCTTCTTTCTTCACAAGTCTTCCAATCCAAATATTGCTGTCACAAGGAATACCAATTCAAGAGGAAATCTGATCAAAGTAGGAAATCGAATCGGCCCGTATCCGTAGCGCGCGGCCGCCCTCCAAGTCAGCGCGTCCGCGCTGGCGCCCGTAAAGTCCAACGCCTCATTCGATCCTCCAGCCGCGGTCGTGCACGAGCCTAGCGCGGCCGCCCTCATGACCAGAAACTGCTCCTGCGATTTTCCTTCATGGTTTTGACTCCAATCCCAACAATCTCCCACCTGGAGACAAACCATCCATGATACCTTTTCTTGAAACAAACAAATCTCAGTGGCCAGCTATTGCGTTGGTAGCGCCCGGCCTCTTGTCTAGTTATCCAAGTGAGTTGAAGGCGAGCAACGCTTCAACATAACTGTCGGTTCTACCATGCTCCGAGTCTTCATTCCGAATGATCCTCCCTGCACATCCCCGCTCACTTGCTTGCTAACTATCGATCCTGAACAGCGCGAATCCACGTGCCCCACACAATCACAAGCTTGGAACCTTTGTGTGTTCTTTGCAACCCATCGCATCACCGTTCTAGATCCCGCTCCCATGTTGACCAAATTGGCTCCGCGTCGGCCGACTTCATTACCCAATTTTCTATCAACATACCGTTTAGTGAAATTTCTCCCACCATGGCGATCTCGGCCACCACCATTCATCATTGGGATGCACCTTCGTTTCCCCCAACGACTCATGTTGCATGTGGTATACAACATATTTTCCACGCCGCCACGAGCCACCAAGCTAGCTCCGCGGTTTACCTTCCATGTCCCACAACCGAAGGTCACCACACAACCCTCCTTATCAAGTTGCCTTATGGAAATCAAGTTCCTCTTCAAATCCGGAATATGTCGCACATCACGTAGCCGTAAAACAATCCCATCCGTTGCTTTGACCCGAACTACCCCCTTTCCAATGACCTTGACAGGATAATCGTTTCCCAAACGAACAACCCCAAAATCACCCGGAACGTACTGCTCCATTCTTTCTGCACTGGTGCATGAATGAAACGTCGAGCCCGAATCCAAAACCCACGAATCTGTTGAACTGCTCCCACCCAAGATTAATACGTCCGCCATCTCTTCAGCAACATTCAATTCCTTCGCTCTGCCTGACCGCTTCGGACAACTTCTCCTAAAGTGCCCCTTCTCCCCACAATCGTAGCAAGTAATCACCTTCTTGCCACCCTTACTCTTTTCACCGACATTTAGTGCTAGCCCCGATGTCCCACCCTTGCTCTTCCTACGAATTTCTTCGCCAAGAATCACATCAACGACATCCGCAAACTTCAACTTCACTTTTCCTGTTGAGACGTTAACTGCTATCGCAGTCGTATCCCAACTTTCCGGCAAAGAAGAAAGTAAAATCAACGCTAGTACCTCATCATCAAGAGTAACAGCCACGGAAGACAGTTGGGTCGCAGTAGATTTGAATTCACTTATATGCTTTGTTGCCGACATGCCTTCCACCATCCTTATGTTCAACAGCTTCCTCATTAGATGAGCTTTATTCGCCGCCGATGGTGCCTCGTACATGCTCGCCAACATCTGTAACATTTCCATGGTAGTCTTCGCCTCCAAAACATTCTTCGCCACATCCTTGGTCAACGTTTGCCTAACAAGCCCTAACGCTTTCCGATCCAAGATTTCGAATTTTGCTTCCTCTATGTCCGCCGGCTTTTCTTTTAATGGTAGATACAAATCCTTGTTCCACAGAACATCCTCGATTTGTGTCTTCCAAAAATTGAAATCCGTCCCATCAAACTTTTCGATCAACACCACCTTATTCCCATCCTCCAAAGCTCCCAAGAAATCCATAGCAAAAGACACCCCAAGCAATGATTCGACAAAACCAAAAAGCTCTGATACCAGTTGTTGTGAATTACCGCAGCGGAACGGATCCAAGCCAAGGAGTAATAATAAGGGCAACACACACGAAAAGTAAATCACACACAAAGGAACACACAAGAATTGTTAACCCGGTTCGTTGCAACAACAACTACATCCGGGGGCGCTACCAAGCCAAAATATTCACTATAATATTTTCCGATGTTAAAATTTGTCTCTAGGCTATCACATGTATTTATAGGAACAGGAAATCAAATCCTAACAATAAAAGGATTCCTAACATAAGAAAGTATTCTTCTTTCTTCACAAGTCTTCCAATCCAAATATTGCTGTCACAAGGAATACCAATTCAAGAGGAAATCTGATCAAAGTAGGAAACTGAATCAGTCCAGATCCGTAGCCAGCGCGGCCGCCCTCCAAGTCAGCGCGTCCGCGCTACAGTCCAGAAAGTCCAACGCCTCATTCGATCCTCCAGCGCGGTCGCGCACGAGCCTAGCGCGGCCGCCCTCATGACCAGAAACTGCTCCTGCGATTTTCCTTCATGGTTTTGACTCCAATCCCAACAGGACAGTGGATGCAGCAGGCACATGACTTATAACAAAGAATGGCTACAACAATATATCCCTAAAAATGGTCCAAATGTAAATTTTGGTGATAATTCTCAAGCCAAATTCAAAGGATCAGGAAATCTTATTACTGAAGACATCATTTTCACAAATGTGTCTTATGTAGAAGGTCTCAAACACAATTTGATCAGCATTAGTCAAATTTGTGACAAGGGATATTATGTTGTATGTTCAAAGAGTCATTGCATTGTCAAAGATAACAACCACAAGGTCATTCTCACTGGAACAAGAAAAGGAAATCTCTACTGTCTGCACTTAGAGATTGTGGAATCCTCCAATGCTCACTGCCTGCTATCCTATAGTCAGTCTGATATGTCATGGTTATGGCACAAAAGATTGGCTCACCTTAACCTCAAAAGTATCTCCAAATTGGCAAACTCAAACCTGGTCAAAGGTCTCCCCAAAATTCCTTTCAAGAAAGACAAGCTGTGCAAAGCATGTCAATGTGAAAAACAAAAGAAAACTTCCTTTTCAGCCAAAACAAGACTGGACACTACAAAACCACTGCAACTACTACACATGAATCTATTTGGACCCATTAGAACAAGATCACTTGGTGGTAAAAGATACTCACTAGTAGTAGTTGATGACTTCACTAGATTTACATGAATCATTCTTCTAGAATTCAAAAGTGAAACCTTGGAAAAAAGGTCTATCTATAATTAATATTAGATCTGACCATGGTAAAGAATTTGAGAACACTGGTGTTGAAGAATACTGTGACCAAAAAGGAATTGAGCATAACTTTTCTGCTCCAAGAAATCCACAGCAAAATGGTGTTGCAGAAAGAAAGAATAGAATTGTTTGTGAAGCAGCTAGAACAATGCTTGTCAGAAAACAACCTGCCTAAATATTTTTGGGGAGAAGCTGTCACTACTGCTGGCTATATCCAAAACAAGACCCTTATCAACAAATTTCACACCAAAACTCTCTATGAGTTATGGAATGGTAGAACACCAACCATTTCATACTTCCATGGATTTGGAAGTAGATGCTTCATTCACAATAATGGCAAGAATAACCTTGACAAGTTTGATTTTAAGAGTGATGAAGGCATCTTCTTAGGATACTCTAATACAAGCAAGGCCTACAGAGTATACAATAAAAGAAGACTTGTGGTAGAAGAATCCATTCATGTTGACTTTGATGAAAACAATGATCAAAGCTGCACTGAATTGTGTGATTTTGATGAAGCTGTTGGAAATGCAGACAACATTCCAGAAGTATCTCCTGTGTATGACTCCTTAAGTATCATTCCTGAAGAAGAGTCACCTACCCTTCCTTATATCATGCCTAAAGACATCATTACTAATCCTAATATGTCTAACAGCAAAGAAATTCTACCTAACAGCAAAGGTGCATCTGACAGCTATGATGCTCTTGACAGCTTACCATCATCAAGCAACCAAGATAACCCTGACAGTAGACCTGTTCAACCCTACTGCAACAATATTCATACACTTCCTTAACCTGAACCTGCCATTCATATCATTACTCCCAACAATAACATTTTCATTAACCTCCCTATTCGTAAAATGACCATTCCTCCTGATATGCATGTCTATGACTCGTTAATGAGTGCATTCATCTCTCAAATGGAACCAAAGAAGATAAATGAAGCCCTTCAAGATCTTGACTGGAATGAAGCAATGGAGGAAGAACTTGAGCAATTTGAAAGAAACAAAGTCTGGCAACTTGTCCCTAAACCTAAAAATCAGACTGTAATTTGAAAAAGGTGGGTATTTAGGAACAAAGTGAATGAAGATGGCATTATTGTGAGAAACAAAGCTAGACTTGTAGCTCAAGGATACAGACAAGAAGAAGGAATTGACTATGATGAAACATTTGCTCCTGTAGTAAGACTAGAAGCCATCAGACTATTTCTTGCTTTTGCCTCATTCGAAAAAATGAAAGTATTTCAAATGGATGTCAAAAGTGCCTTTCTGAATGGTGTTTTAAATGAGAAGGTATTTGTGTCACAACCCCCTACCCCCTGGCTTTAAACATTCAAAATTTTCAGATCATGTGTACAAACTGGATAAAGCCTTGTATGGACTCAAACAAGCCCCTAGAGCTTGGTATGACACATTGTCAAAATATCTCCTTGGCAAAGGATTTACAAAAGGACATATTGATAACACTCTATTTATCAAGAAATATGGAGAAGATCTACTACTCATTCAAGTATATGTGGATGATATCATTTTTGGATCATCAAATGAAGCTCTATGCACAGAATTTGGGGCAATCATGAAGAACAAATGTGAAATGAGTATGATTGGTGAACTAACTTTATTCTTAGGCCTACAAGTCAAACAAATGAAGGAAGGAATCTTTATTAATCAAGCCAAGTACACCAGGGATATGATCAAAAAGTTTGATATGCAAACTGCTTCTCCTGCTAGAACCCCTCTATCAACAACAACCAAGCTCCATGCTGATCCTGATGGTCAAAGTGTTAATCAAACACTTTATAGGAGTTACATTGGCTCTCTCCTATATGTTACTGCATCTAGACCTGATATTATGTTTAGTGTATGCATATGTGCAAGTTTTCAAGCTGATCCTAAAGAATCACACCTCTCTGCTGTCAAAAGGATCTTAAGATACCTTAAAGGAACACCTGACTATGGCCTATGGAATCCCACTGATTCTCCATTCTCACTAATAGGATTCACAGATTCTGACTATGCAGGATGCAATCTTGATAGCAAATCCACCAGTGGAGGATGTCATCTCATTGGATCAAGAATAATATCTTGGTCAAGCAAAAAGCAAACTTCAGTTGCTACTTCAAAAGCAGAGGCTGAATATATTGCTGCAGGCCTTTGTTGTTCTCAAATTCTTTATCTCAAAAGTCAACTTCAAGACTTTGGGATGGACATGACCAATGTATCAATTTTCTCTGACAATTCTAGCACAATTGCCATGACAGAAAATCATGTTCAACACTCCAAAACCAAGCATATTGAAGTAAGACATCACTTCATCAGAGACCATGTGGAGAAGGGAAATATCAATTTGTCTAAAATTTGCACAGAAGACAATGTTGCAGATATTTTAACAAATGCTATGGATGAAAAAAGATTTGAGCTTCTGAGAGCAATGCTTGGTATGATAAATTTGCCAAAATAAAACCATTATTCATTACTGAAAAAGAAAATACATTGGATTGTTGTCAACAATCTTGCTCTGACAGCTAACCCCCATTCCCATGAAGAGTACAAACCCAAAAACCAATATTACTCTACCTCTCTTACCATTACACCTTAAACAAATCAAACCAGCATTCAAAACACTCAAAGCTTCACATTTTTATCTCCTTCTCCCTCAAAGTTGTCCTACAAAAGGCTCTGACAGCTAAGGACCTTCATTCCAAATCTTTCCCTGGAAAAACAAGAGAACCTTCTGCAGAAGTATCATGCTCATTGTAACCACCATATGGAGCCTCATAAACTCTCTCTCCAGTTTCTCCATACCTTTCAAACAGACTGGATACCTCTCAAAAAAAGGATCAATAGCAATCACTGAGAATTGAAGGGATGGACATACTCTCCTTGGCCACCACTCCTCCACTGCATCATAAGGTGGGAACTCACCCAAGGGAGAGAAGAAACTGAAAGTTTCTGAAGTATTGGCACTTTCCTGAGCAATGAAGACCAGGTTAGAATGAGGACCAACATCCTCCTCTTCATCTAATGCAACTGGACTGCAGCACTTCAAGAATTAAGAAAACAGCTTAATATAAGTCCTAGAAGGAGAACTCTGCACCCCTGCAAAATTATCTCCTGATCCCTCTATTACTGCATAACTTAAAGAGAGAGAATCCCTCTTCACTGCAATATACTCTCTGACAGCTACGGAGTCAGATTGAACAACTGTTGGTTCAACCTTAATCTCTCCTTGACTCTCAATCTTCATCAGCTCCCCCAATATATAAACTCTCTCTACCTCAGGCCTGATGCATCGACTACTCTCCCCCTCCATCTCCTGACCAAACAGCTTGATCTTAGCTGTTTGACTCCCATCAACATCATCAACTTCCTTCTTAGCCTTTCCTCTTTCATTGGCTATCTCTCTCAATCTCTCCTGCTCTCTTTCTATCATCCCTAGTTTCTCATCTTCTCAATATCTTTTCGTGTTTCTCTCTCTCTCTTTCTCAACTCAACCTCCTTGTTTGGATCATCATTCAAGATCTGATCCACCTCCTGAACCAAATTATTATCAGTTTGTATCTTATATTATATGATAAAAACTCCCTTTCAAACTTCTCCTCTCTTGTCTCTCTGAGCTTAGGACTCTTAAAAACCAGCCTCTTAGCTGTTTTGGACATCTTGCTAAGACTAAACTTAGAAACAAACCTACCCATTTAACCAAAGAAAGAATGAGTTTGATAAATCCTCATCTGATTCATTCCTTTTATAGGCAAATTGGTTCTTAGTCATTCTAGATGTTATGATCATTCAAAATAGACTTGGCTGCCAAAAAGTCTGACAGCTATGGTTATGAATCGTGCAATTCAAGAACTTTGGAACTTTTGACACTCACAAACTTCATTTATTTTGGCCGTCTATCCCCTCTGAAAATTCGCTTGGTGTACGGAATTTATTTCCCTGTTTTGGGGAAGTTATGTTAAAAAAGATAGTGGGGGACAAAAATAAATGTTCATGAACAATTATCCTCTTAAATGCATTTTCCAACTGTTATCCTCCCCAAGTATTAGCCATTTTAATCTAAACCAGTTGACATTTCCTCTATCCTTAATCATTCGAGCCTGATTAAGTTACTGAAATCTCATTTCTACCTCTCAAAAATCCTTTCATAAACACTCGGTTCTCTCTCGATTCTCAAAACCCTAACTCTTCTCTGACAGTAATGGCTTGCAGAGATACTTATGGTTACTTCATCAAACCTGAGTTCTATGAACATGAAGTTGGAGCTCTAATCTAAACCCTTCTTGAATCCAATAACCTCTGCAAAATTATGGACCCCCATTTATGAAAATCTCTGCAGAGAGATATACTTGACAGGTGAAAGATTGGCTAATGGATCTATTAGAGTCAGCAATGAAGGAACTGAGATCCTGGTGTCCCCTGAAATCATCCCAATGAAAGCTGGAAGCTTTAGCAACCTTTGGGATAAGAAGAGCAATAGACTTGAGCCATTTTACAAAAAGTTCTTCAACAAACTCAACTGTGACTACAGCCTTGTACAGGACAAACCTATTGATAAAGGTACTCTTGACCTATTTAAATCTACACTGATGGATGTTGTTATCAAAGGATTTGATGGGAAGCAATCATCCTTTGATCAAATTAGTCCCAATGAATGGAAACAAGCCCAAAGTCTGAGTAGCCCTTCTTCATAATTTCCAACTAGCCTCCTCCATCTCTCCCTGAAAATTCAAGAAACAAACACCAAAGATGAACAATTTCAGATTCATGAGTGGTATTCTTCACCACTTGATCCCTCAGCTTAACCCTCCCCTTGATGATAAGTGGCTTGACATCACCAACCTGATGAAAACAAGAAGCTTCAGTCTAAGCACATTCAGGTTAAAGGGAAAGAAAGGAATGTTTTTTGAAGTTGAACCAACTGGGACACTAGAAGAGACTACAAGAAAGCTGAAGGAAAAGAAAGAGAAAGAAATGAAGATGTAGGAAAAGCTAGTAAATATGGTCAATGACAAGAGGTCCAAGAGAAAATATGACAAAGGCATTATCATAAAGGAATCTGTCAAAGGAAATAAAGCCATCAAAGCAGGAAAGAGGATTACCAAAGCTGAAAGAAGAAGACTGAGAAAGGGAAGAAAATCTCAGAGGAAGAAAAAGATCAAGATAAAATTGACACTGTGGAAGATAAAGGAAAGGGGATTGATATAGAAGAAGTAGCTGACAGTGAAGAAACCAGCTCTGACCATATCTTCAGAGAAATTGATGATTTTGATGGAGAAGAAGAAGAGGAAGCAAGCCATGAGGAATTGAGGGAAGTTGATGAGGAAGAAGAACAAGTTAAAAGAGCCATAGTTGAATCCTTGGCTGAGGCTGTAGAAAGAAAAACGGGAAGTTCATCTCTAACAGCAAAGAAAGGGCAAGCATCTGGGACAGCTGAGATTCATCAAGATCTGACAGCTAAGAATTTACAGCCTGTTGAAAGATCAACTAAGGTACACTCTGATCCCACACTCTTAGTACACACTTTTACTACTCCAAAAAGCAAAATCCAAACACACCTCACTCTTCACCACCCAAAGAACAATCAAGTTCCCCTCCTATTTCCATAGCTGAAGAAATATTAAACTTAAACCCTTCTAAACCAAGTTCAAATGAGCCTAGTGTTGAAAAAGAAAGGGGGAACACTTCAAATTCTGAAGGAGATGACCTACAGTTAAGCGGGAATAGTGCTGACCTGTCCCCTTATCCTACATCTAAGATTACCCTCTCTCAATCCTCAGCTGTCTCAAGTTCCTCTCAATCACCACCTATCCCCTCACACATCCTCAAGGCTGTTGAAGGATTGACTTTAGAAGGATCTAGTGTTCTACTTCCTGCTACCCTTCTGTATCTAAGGTGATTTCTATCAGAAGAAGATGCTTTCCAAGCCTTAGATGTGATTAAGACCAGAGATAATACTAGGAAATTGAGTAAGTTTCCCAGCGAAGCATCAGATCCTGCATCAATAGACACTGATGATGTGTTCAAAAAATCCAACCCTCCTCCCTCTATTCCAGAAAATATTGATGTGATTAACCCACAATTGGACACTGATTCCATTCCTGACAGTGATTCTCTCCCACAGCCTTTGAGCCATGGATTCTTGTCTGTGACATTGATTACTCTTTTCAATCAGTCCTGAATGCCCACTTAAGATTCAAAGGGATCTCTCATTTCCCTGAAATTTCAAACCCTCTCCTCATAGAAAAACCTTGGATGTTGACAAAAAATGCAATGATCATTCATGCAAGAAATTTGGGTGGTCTCATTATGTTTGGATATGAAGAATAGAAGAAATACAGAGCAACTCTCCCTTCATCCTTCTTCCATACTGCTCCCAGACTGCCTAGTTTCATGGATTTATCCACCATCATTGTTTGGGAAGTTCTATTTTCACAATTCCTATCCAGCAACATCAATGAGTGTATATATATGCCTTCAAATCTTGTGTATGCTCTATGCATAGACCTATCCAAAGATATGTACCGAAAAATGTGCAGTAACAAGGCAAAAATCATGGCTGTAATTGCCAAGACTCACCTGACAGTGATGTTTCCCTCAACAAATACTGGACCACCTCCCATTATTCCCACCAACTCAAGATCTCAACAACTCAACCTTCCATCCAACTTCAACCCTTCAGAATATGCCCCTCCCTACTATGTAACCATCAGTGATATGTAAAAATTCACCAAAACCTTCAGAATATGTCCCAACATAGTTAAGTATGATTTTGACAAAGGAACATATCTAAAATAAGGTTTATAACTAAAGACCTCAGACAGTAAAGAACTATCAGTCAGCAATGATCAAGATCATCTCCATAAACCTCAACCTGATCACCACTGGACACATGTTTCTAATCAAGAAATGTATCTCTTATCATTAATCAACTGAAATAATCTAGCCAGAATCATCTACCTAGATTATTATCAAAGAACTCTTGATCTGACAGTAATGATCAATCAGTTGATAGTAATGATCAAACAGCATTAGAAAACAATCAAATAATCATGTATTATTCCATTACATTCATCCTCAAAGAGATCATTCATAACACTAGATACAAACCATGTCCTCTACTCAAAATCTAGATCTAATAGTGAAGACTGCTTGATCCAACAGCTAAGATTCAACAGCAGAGATTCATCATCCTAACAGCGAAGATCTTTAGTGCCAACAGCAGTGTACAAATCCATTGATGACAAGGATGTGCTACCTTTAATCCTCTCAACAACATTTCCATGTCATCTCTTCTAGAAGATCTTCTGAACTTGGGTTGCAAAATCCAACCGTTATATATCCAGTCAAAGCTGTACTAATTACAGCACTGTTTTAAACCACACCATTTACTGCCTTGTCTCCTCCAACGACTCTTTCACAAGTCTATAAAAGGAAGACTCAATGACTGGATTTCTTACCCCTTTACACACAACCTTTTGCAATCCTTCTCGAACCCTTGCATACCTGCAAACCTGTAAAACAACACCAAATTTTTTAGTCAAAAACTGCAGACACTTGAGATCGTACTTCATGTGTATAATTCAACTTGTAAACACTTAAGACTGTACTTTAAGTGTATACTCTGTATTTACTTAGTAAGAAGCAAATCCCTAATTGACCGTACTAATTAGGAAGAGGAAGTTCAAGGAACTTGCCTTCTCAATCATTGTAATTCTTAAAGCTGTTGGGATTTTGGCTCAAATTCTATTCCAAATTGGATTGTGAAAATTATGTGGAGGATCATATTTCCTTATTGAATTTGGAGAAGAAAATTGTATCCTAATGCTAGTAGGAGTGGAAATTATGAGTCATTATTGGTGAAGGAAAAGCTGATATTCCTAAAAGTATTAGGAAAAGGTTTTTGATATGCCTATATAAAGGGTATATGATTTGTAATTGAGGGTGTGCCTTGGTGGTACCAAGAGGGGCTCCCCTTAGGGGAGAGAGTGAGGAAGAGGGGAAAAGTGGGTGTGCCTCTCCTATATAAATAGGCTTCACTAGTTAGGGTTTTTGACAGAATTGGAGAGAAAGTTAGCATAGGTTTACAATTTAGAGAGAAAAATTGTATGCTTGTATGCGATTGGTGAGGATATTCAAGAGTATTGAGAGAGAGGGTGTCTCCATTCTTGTAATATCAAGAAATATATAGAAGTTATATTTTGGGTGGAATTGGCTTTTAGCCGAACCACGGAATATTGTGTGTTTTGTCTTTATTTCGTGTGTGTGTTGTTTGATTTCTCTTGTTGCGGATTTCATGTATGGGTGAGTGATCCTAACAAGTGGTATCAGAGCTTTGGTTGAAGAGAAGAATTCGCATCAAGAAAAGAGAGCAAAAAAATCCAAGAAAGAAATTGCAGATTTCTGGTTCCTTTTTTTCAGCGCAGCGGTAGGAAAATTGACGTAGAGCGTTCGTTCACCGTTGGATCGGGCTGATTTTTGATGAGTAGCTTCGGGACTAATAGATCTTAAATCTGAACGGTGGAGATTGTATTTAAAGGTCCCAGGCATCGGGAATTGTTTCCGGACAGCAGCAGCAGTTTGAAGAATTTCATATACTGAGAAATATGAGTAGCGGATGGTCGAGCAATCAAGTCGTGGTCTTTGATGGAAGATGATTTCACAGTCTGGCAGATGATAATCCAAGGTACGTGAATGGGATATACCCTTGTGTGATCTCGCGAATGAAGTCTTGTGTCGAAAGTCTTCCTGATATGGTGATCAGGCGGCGTGTCCTGCTAGTGGAGAGCGGCGGTACAAGTTTTGCTAGAGGAGAGAACACAAATGGTGTGGTCCTTGGTATTTTGAAGACGATCAATAGGGACGTGGTGGAATGTGAAGATCATGGAAGATGCAATGATGTGGTAGAATTTGAGTCAAGGGGAGATTTGTTGGGATTTTGGCTCAAATTCTATTCCAAATTGGATTGTGAAAATTATGTGGAGGATCATATTTCCTTATTGAATTAGGAGAAGAAAATTGTATCCTAATGCTAGTAGGAGTGGAAATTATGAGTCATTATTGGTGAAGGAAAAGCTGATATTCCTAAAAGTATTAGGAAAAGGTTTTTGATATGCCTATATAAAGGGTATATGGTTTGTAATTGAGGGTGTGCCTTGGTGGTACCAAGAGGGGCTCCCCTTAGGGGAGAGAGTGAGGAAGAGGGGAAAAGTGGGTGTGCCTCCAATATATAAATAGGCTTCACTAGTTAGGGTTTTTGACAGAATTGGAGAGAAAGTTAGCATAGGTTTACAATTTAGAGAGAAAAATTGTATGCTTGTATGCGATTGGTGAGGATATTCAAGAGTGTTGAGAGAGAGGGTGTCTCCATTCTTGTAATATCAAGAAATATATAGAAGTTATATTTTGGGTGGAATTGGCTTTTAGCCGAACCACGGAATATTGTTGGGGTATCAACCCAAGTCCCACATCGGCAATTGAAAGAAGAGTTGTCTAGTATATAAAGGTGTCCACCCACTTCATTAGTATGAGGCCTTTTGGGAGTTGACCCAAGAGCAAATCCGTGCGGGCTGGGCCCAAAGCGGACAATATCATACTAATGTGGAGTGGTGGGGATGGTCGCGGTCCCAACAACTGGTATCAGAGCCGTGGTTAGTGGATGGGCGTGACTCAGTGGACCGTGTGTGGAAGATATGTGGGATTTACTCTGGTGGTGTGACCTCGCGAATGGAGCACTGTGTGTGCCTTGTGTCGAAAGTCTTCCTAATATTGGTGATAAATTAGGCGGCGTGTCCCGCAGGTGGTGAATAGCGGCGGTACAAGATTCGCTAGAGGTGGTCCTTGGTTTGAGGGGAGGATTGTTGGGGTATCAACCCAAGTCCCACATCGGCAATTGAAAGAAGAGTTGTCTAGTATATAAAGGTGTCCACCCACTTCATTAGTATGAGGCCTTTTGAGAGTTGACCCAAGAGCAAATCCGTGCGGGCTGGGCCCAAAGCGGACAATATCATACTAATGTGGAGTGGTGGGGATGGTCGCGGTCCCAACAAAAGCGACCTAGATTATAGTTGATTGAGCTCACGTAAGATTGACAGTGGGGTGGACGTAGGAGGTGTGAATTCTGAACCACCTTAAAATTCTTGTGTCTTCTGGTATTTATCACACATAAACACACACACACACCTTCACACTTACACCAAACACCTTGTCTTTACATTATTTCACTTTATTTATTCCACTGCACATTATACTCTTGTTATCTAATCAGTTAATATCTGACAGCTAAGAATCAACCTTAGCTGCCAAAGGTTAACTGCCTGATTTTCTTTTTGTTAATCAAGTAAACAGGGCCTTTCAACATGTATTCTTTGGGAGGCTGAAGTTTTATTTTTCTCACTTTAGGTCTGAACTTTCATTTTTTTATTTTTATCACTTTGAGGTCGAAGCAAGAATTTAGTTAGATTTTGGACAGAAAGTTGGCATGTGTTACCCAACACTTGTTTTCGTTTGTGTTGTTGGTCATTTCATTGACTTTCTTTGCAATCACATGTCCAATGGGATTTATTTTTTATAGAATGGATGGAGTACTTGTTTTTGTTAGACAATTGAAACAATTGGGGAAAGACCTTGTTATTCTAGTCAGGGCCGGAAGCCATCCATAAGCTAGCGAACGCAACTGCCTCCATTTGATGGCTATTTCAGTTCTTGAAATTATATATTTTCTGGTAGATCGGAAGGTAGCACATTTTGTCTATGCCATTTACTTACACTTTGAATGAAAATTTTCAGTACCCACCAACATCTGGATGAACTTGTTGACAAAGTAGTTGCAGATTTTAAAATTCAACTTAGAAATAAAAGGGTTACAGAGGATAACACCATTCTAAGGTGGAGGAGCTCGATAATGAAGGTGACACAACCTTTTACTCTACAATTAAGACGTGTCATAGACTGTTACAGCTGCTAGCTATTCAACTTTCAGATACTCCACAGCCAGCCTGAGAGAGTTGAAGGCGTGCCAAGATAATTGCAAACTCGAGTTTTCGACCACCATGTTGATGAAAATGCTAACTTTTTGTTCTTCAGCTTTCATTAAGCAGTAAAAGCATTCATAATTACTCCCTCAACAATTTGATACCTTGTGTTGGTTTTGTTTTTATTGATTTCTGGATATTGGGTTACTCCTCTGTTTCTTCCGAATAAATGTCACACTTTTCATTTTGGCTTGTCTCGTTTCCAAACAAGAAAAATTACTTGGTGCAATTAAATCATTGTACAAATAATGTTCGAACCAGTAGAACATCCTTTTTATAAATGTTGACAAGTCTGTTATTATGATATTTGTTCTTAGATGGAGGGAGTATATTGTTGTGAATTACCGCAGCGGAACGGATCCAAGCTAGGAGTAATAATAAGATGTAACACACACGAAAAATAAATCACACACAAAGGAACACACAAGAATTGTTAACCCGGTTCGTTGCAACAACAACTACGTCCGGGGGCGCTACCAAGCCAAAATATTCTCTCTAATATTTTCAGATGTTACAATTTATCTCTAGGCTATCACATGTATTTATAGGGAACAATAAATCAAATCCTAGTAATAAAAGGATTCCTACTCAAGAAAGTAATCTTCTTTCTTCACAAGTCCTTCCAAATATTACTACCAAAAGGAATCACCAATGCAAGAGGAGATCTAATCAAAATAGGAAACAAATCTGCTGCAGAAGAAACCTCCTTGATCTCACCAACTCCTCCGACCGCGGTTCAAATTCCTTTATCCATGGTTTTGACTCCACATCCCAACAATCTCCCACCTGGAGACAAACCATCCATGATACCTCTCTTGAAACAAATTTCAGTGGCCAGCTATTGCGTTGGTAGCGCCCGGCCTCTTGTCTAGTTATCCAAGTGAGTTGAAGCTGAGCTACGCTTCAACATAACTGTCGGTTCTACCATGCTCCGAGTCTTCATTCCGAATGATCCTCCCTGCACATTCCCGCTCACTTGCTTGCTAACTATCGATCCTGAACAGCGCGAATCCACGTGCCCCACACAATCACAAGCTTGGAACCTTTGTGTGTTCTTTGCAACCCATCGCATCACCGTTCTAGATCCCGCTCCCATGTTGGCCAAATTGGCTCCGCGTCGGCCGACTTCATCACCCAATTTTCTACCAACATACCGTTTCGTGAAATTTCTCCCACCATGGCGATCTCGGCCACCACCACTCATCATTGGGATGCGCCTTCGTTTCCCCCAACGACTCATGTTGCATGTGGTATACAACATATTTTCCACGCCGCCACGAGCCACCAAGCTAGCTCCGCGGTTTACCTTCCATGTCCCACAACCGAAGGTCACCACACAACCCTCCTTATCAAGTTGCCTTATGGAAATCAAGTTCCTCTTCAAATCCGGAATATGTCGCACATCACGTAGCCGCAAAACAGTCCCATCCGTTGCTTTGACCCGAACAACCCCCTTTCCAATGACCTTGACAGGATAATCGTTTCCCAAACGAACAACCCCAAAATCACCTGAAACGTACTGCTCCATTCTTTCTGCACTGGTGCATGAATGAAACGTCGAGCCCGAATCCAAAACCCACGAATCAGTTGAACTGCTCCCACCCAAGATTAATACTTCCGCCATCTCTTCAGCAACATTCAATTTCTTCGTTCTGCCTGACCGCTTCGGACAACTTCTCCTAAAGTGCCCCTTATCCCCACAATCGTAGCAAGTAATCACCTTCTTGCCACCCTTACTCTTCTCACCGACATTTAGTGCTAGCCCCGATGTCCCACCCTTGCTCTTCCTACGAATTTCTTCGCCAAGAATCACATCAACGACATCCGCAAATTTCAGCTTCACTTTTCCTGTTGAAACGTTAACTGCTATCGCAGTCGTATCCCAACTTTCCGGTAAAGAAGAAAGTAATATCAACGCTAGTACCTCGTCATCAAGAGTAACAGCCACGGAAGACAGTTGGGTCGCAGTAGATTTGAATTCACTTATATGCTTCGTTGCCGACATGCCCTCCACCATCCTTACGTTCAACAACTTCCTCATTAGATGAGCTTTATTCGCCGCCGATGGTGCCTCGTACATGCTCGCCAACATCTGTAACATCTCCATGGTAGTCTTCGCCTCCAAAACATTCTTCGCCACATCCTTGTTCAACGTTTGCCTAACAAGCCCTAACGCCTTCCGATCCAAGATTTCGAATTTTGCTTCCTCTATGTCCGCCGGCTTTTCTTTTAATGGTAGATACAAATCCTTGTTCCACAGAACATCCTCGATTTGTGTCTTCCAAAAATTGAAATCCGTCCCATCAAACTTTTCGATCAACACCTTATTACCATCCTCCAAAGCTCCCAAGAAATCCATAGCAAAAGACCAGCCAACCAATGATTCGACAAAATCAAAGGCTCTGATACCAGTTGTTGTGAATTACCGCAGCGGAACGGATCCAAGCTAGGAGTAATAATAAGATGTAACACACACGAAAAATAAATCACACACAAAGGAACACACAAGAATTGTTAACCCGGTTCGTTGAAACAACAACTACGTCCGGGGGCGCTACCAAGCCAAAATATTCTCTCTAATATTTTCAGATGTTACAATTTATCTCTAGGCTATCACATGTATTTATAGGGAACAATAAATCAAATCCTAGTAATAAAAGGATTCCTACTCAAGAAAGTAATCTTCTTTCTTCACAAGTCCTTCCAAATATTACTACCAAAAGGAATCACCAATGCAAGAGGAGATCTAATCAAAATAGGAAACAAATCTGCTGCAGAAGAATCCTCCTTGATCTCACCAACTCCTCCGACCGCGGTTCAAATTCCTTTATCCATGGTTTTGACTCCACATCCCAACATATATGTGAGGGAATTATGTCAATGTACTTGTCATTATTAATTTTGATTTCTGGAAATTGGGTTATATGTGAGGGAACTAAGATTGGATACTGCTTACAACAAGAAAATAGTGATAATTATTCATATTCACTGCATAACATAGTGATAGTTACTGAAAGAAAAAATACACATTAAAAGGGCAATCTGGTACTACTAGAGATCATATGCGCGATATCCATTAGAGGATCGAGCCCACATGTACTCGGTAACCCACATTTTCACGAGTAAATGCATTACTCCATTAGTAGCTTAACTTTCTTCCAAGATGGCCTCTTTGAAATCTCCGTCCACCATGAATTTACGCTCTTCCTTTCCTTCACCAAGTTCTCCATCCCCGCCTCATTCATCAAGTACCTAATCTCTGGGAGGTGGCTCAAGTCAGCAATCGAGCAGAAATCTCCAGCAAGATATTTGCTCTTCGACAGCCTTTCCTCATATACATCAAGCACTTTATCAAGCTTGTTTTTCGACTTCTGGACCAATGCAGTGTCAGTCGACTGTCCCATCTTAGGGAACACCATTAGCTGAAGAACGATCGTGTAGATCATTTCGTTGAAGTTTTGTGATTCCACTTCTTGATGCAGGAAAAATGTAGCGGAAGCAAAAGTATAGAAAAACGGATAGGATGCTCACCACTTCAAGGAATCCACCTTGAAGATACAGGGCATATAAGTACTCACCACTCGACGGAATCCACCGAAGAGATACAGAGTAAGGATGTTCGCCACTAAACGGAATCCACCGAGTAGATAAGAACAAGAAAAGATGGCACAAAGCACAATCTTATATTTTATAAACTCAAATTCAACTCCCCTTATTACAATGATTTGTGGGGTATTTATAGATATTTGGAACAGCCCTCCAAACTTAGGAATCATCAAAATACATAAACATAAGCCTAAAAATTAATATTAAAAGATAATTGTGATTAGAAATATGAAAGATCAAAAGACTATGCCAAATTCGGATGAATCTGTCCATGTACGCAGCCTCTAGTAAAATGGTCATAACTTCCTCTAGTAAACTCCAAATCCGGATCTGAAAGATGCGTTGGAAAGTAGACTCATAGGGCTTTCCAATGGTATATTGATAGTAATATTTGTCGGAACAGAATAAGAGATACATTCTGTACAAACGGACAGTCTTTGTTGTGAGTACAAAATGTTGACCATTTGGTTCCCGCATCATACTCCCCCACTTGAAAGAAATTCGTCCTCGAATTTTGTATATCGCATCACAACAAGTACTTGTATACAATATCTGAATAATACTTCGACAAACTTTGTATTTTATGGCTCTTGTTATGACCTTCATCCAATCGGTCCAACGAGTTTTGAGAAAGTTATCAATGATGAACTTGTTAATGAACCAAGAAATTGAAGTACTTGAAGGGTTGATGTCAAAGGGATCCTTGTAATGATTGTCACTAAGATATTCAAATATATTTTTCGACCAACTCAAAGAAAATGTAGGAAAAACATTGGAATTTTCCCCACATAATGTAATGATGTATAAGATGCACAAATTTGACAATAACCCAAGCATTGATCAAAATTATGGAGAGAACCTTTTTCAAAATCATCAAATGAAAATTCCTCATGATCTTGAGGGTACTCATCAAATATAGGAGGTTGAGACCAATCAATAACAGGCAAGGGAGTAATGGAATCGATAAATGGCCAAGAAAACTCAACATGGTGTACAAAATATGAAATTGTTTTTTTTTTTTTTATAATAGAAATGAATCTAAAGAAGGAGAAAGAGAAAGAAAATGAAGATCAAGGGGAAAGGTATAAAATGATACCTTAACCAAAACAAGGATAATCCTGGTTTCGGCTTTTGATACCAAACTGATGCCGGAAAAATGTAGCGGAAGCAAAAGTATAGAAAAACGGATAGGATGCTCACCACTTCAAGGAATCCACCTTGAAGATACAGGGCATATAAGTACTCACCACTCGACGGAATCCACCGAAGAGATACAGAGTAAGGCTGTTCGCCACTAAACGGAATCCACCGAGTAGATAAGAACAAGAAAAGATGGCACAAAGCACAATCTTATATTTTATAAACTCAAATTCAACTCCCCTTATTACAATGATTTGTGGGGTATTTATAGATATTTGGAACAGCCCTCCAAACTTAGGAATCATCAAAATACATAAACATAAGCCTAAAAATTAATATTAAAAGATAATTGTGATTAGAAATATGAAAGATCAAAAGACTATGCCAAATTCGGATGAATCTGTCCATGTACGCAGCCTCTAGTAAAATGGTCATAACTTCCTCTAGTAAACTCCAAATCCGGATCTGAAAGATGCGTTGGAAAGTAGACTCATAGGGCTTTCCAATGGTATATTGATAGTAATATTTGTAGGAACAGAATAAGAGATACATTCTGTACAAACGGACAGTCTTTGTTGAGAGTACAAAATGTTGACCATTTGGTTCCCGCATCATACTCCCCCACTTGAAAGAAATTCGTCCTCGAATTTTGTATATCGCATCACAACAAGTACTTGTATACAATATCTGAATAATACTTCGACAAACTTTGTATTTTATGGCTCTTGTTATGACCTTCATCCAATCGGTCCAACGAGTTTTGAGAAAGTTATCAATGATGAACTTGTTAATGAACCAAGAAATTGAAGTACTTGAAGGGTTGATGTCAAAGGGATCCTTGTAATGATTGTCACTAAGATATTCAAATATATTTTTCGACCAACTCAAAGAAAATGTAGGAAAAACATTGGAATTTTCCCCACATAATGTAATGATGTATAAGATGCACAAATTTGACAATAACCCAAGCATTGATCAAAATTATGGAGAGAACCTTTTTCAAAATCATCAAATGAAAATTCCTCATGATCTTGAGGGTACTCATCAAATATAGGAGGTTGAGACCAATCAATAACGAGCAAGGGAGTAATGGAATCGATAAATGGCCAAGAAAACTCAACATGGTGTACAAAATATGAAATTGTTTTTTTTTTTTTTATAATAGAAATGAATCTAAAGAAGGAGAAAGAGAAAGAAAATGAAGATCAAGGGGAAAGGTATAAAATGATACCTTAACCAAAACAAGGATAATCCTGGTTTCGGCTTTTGATACCAAACTGATGCCGGAAAAATGTAGCGGAAGCAAAAGTATAGAAAAACGGATAGGATGCTCACCACTTCAAGGAATCCACCTTGAAGATACAGGGCATATAAGTACTCACCACTCGACGGAATCCACCGAAGAGATACAGAGTAAGGCTGTTCGCCACTAAACGGAATCCACCGAGTAGATAAGAACAAGAAAAGATGGCACAAAGCACAATCTTATATTTTATAAACTCAAATTCAACTCCCCTTATTACAATGATTTGTGGGGTATTTATAGATATTTGGAACAGCCCTCCAAACTTAGGAATCATCAAAATACATAAAGATAAGCCTAAAAATTAATATTAAAAGATAATTGTGATTAGAAATATGAAAGATCAAAAGACTATGCCAAATTCGGATGAATCTGTCCATGTGCGCAGCCTCTAGTAAAATGGTCATAACTTCCTCTAGTAAACTCCAAATCCGGATCTGAAAGATGCGTTGGAAAGTAGACTCATAGGGCTTTCCAATGGTATATTGATAGTAATATTTGTAGGAACAGAATAAGAGATACATTCTGTACAAACGGACAGTCTTTGTTGAGAGTACAAAATGTTGACCATTTGGTTCCCGCATCATAAATGATTTGTGGGGTATTTATAGATATTTGGAACAGCCCTCCGTACTTAGGAATCATCAAAATACATAAAGTTAAGCCTAAAAATTAATATTAAAATAGTAATATTTGTCGAAACAGAATAAGAGATACATTCTGTACAAACGGACAGTCTTTGTTGTGAGTACAAAATGTTGACCATTTGGTTCCCGCATCATACTCCCCCACTTGAAAGAAATTCGTCCTCGAATTTTGTATATCGCATCACAACAAGTACTTGTATACAATATCTGAATAATACTTCGACAAACTTTGTATTTTATGGCTCTTGTTATGGCCTTCATCCAATCGGTCCAACGAGTTTTGAGAAAGTTATCAGTGATGAACTTGTTAATGAACCAAGAAATTGAAGTACTTGAAGGGTTGATGTCAAAGGGATCCTTGTAATGATTGTCACTAAGATATTCAAATATATTTTTCGACCAACTCAAAGAAAATGTAGGAAAAACATTGGAATTTTCCCCACATAATGATGAATAAGATGCACAAATTTGACAATAACCCAAGCATTGATCAAAATTTGGCAGAGAACCTTTTTCAAAATCATCAAATGAAAATTCCTTATGATCTTGAGGGTACTCATCAAATATAGGAGGTTGAGACCAATCAATAACAGGCAAGGGAGTAATGGAATCGGTAAATGGCCAAGAAAACTCAACATGGTGTACAAAATATGAAATTGTTTTTTTTTTTTTTATAATAGAAATGAATCTAAAGAAGGAGAAAGAGAAAGAAAATGAAGATCAAGGGGAAAGGTATAAAATGATACCTTAACCAAAACAAGGATAATCCTGGTTTCGGCTTTTGATACCAAACTGATGCCGGAAAAATGTAGCGGAAGCAAAAGTATAGAAAAACGGATAGGATGCTCACCACTTCAAGGAATCCACCTTGAAGATACAGGGCATATAAGTACTCACCACTCGACGGAATCCACCGAAGAGATACAGAGTAAGGCTGTTCGCCACTAAACGGAATCCACCGAGTAGATAAGAACAAGAAAAGATGGCACAAAGCACAATCTTATATTTTATAAACTCAAATTCAACTCCCCTTATTACAATGATTTGTGGGATATTTATAGATATTTGGAACAGCCCTCCAAACTTAGGAATCATCAAAATACATAAAGATAAGCCTAAAAATTAATATTAAAAGATAATTGTGATTAGAAATATGAAAGATCAAAAGACTATGCCAAATTCGGATGAATCTGTCCATGTGCGCAGCCTCTAGTAAAATGGTCATAACTTCCTCTAGTAAACTCCAAATCCGGATCTGAAAGATGCGTTGGAAAGTAGACTCATAGGGCTTTCCAATGGTATATTGATAGTAATATTTGTAGGAACAGAATAAGAGATACATTCTGTACAAACGGACAGTCTTTGTTGAGAGTACAAAATGTTGACCATTTGGTTCCCGCATCATAAATGATTTGTGGGGTATTTATAGATATTTGGAACAGCCCTCCGTACTTAGGAATCATCAAAATACATAAAGTTAAGCCTAAAAATTAATATTAAAATAGTAATATTTGTCGAAACAGAATAAGAGATACATTCTGCATAAACGGACAGTCTTTGTTGTGAGTACAAAATGTTGACCATTTGGTTCCCGCATCATACTCCCCCACTTGAAAGAAATTCGTCCTCGAATTTTGTATATCGCATCACAACAAGTACTTGTATACAATATCTGAATAATACTTCGACAAACTTTGTATTTTATGGCTCTTGTTATGGCCTTCATCCAATCGGTCCAACGAGTTTTGAGAAAGTTATCAATGATGAACTTGTTAATGAACCAAGAAATTGAAGTACTTGAAGGGTTGATGTCAAAGGGATCCTTGTAATGATTGTCACTAAGATATTCAAATATATTTTTCGACCAACTCAAAGAAAATGTAGGAAAAACATTGGAATTTTCCCCACATAATGATGTATAAGATGCACAAATTTGACAATAACCCAAGCATTGATCAAAATTTGGCAGAGAACCTTTTTCAAAATCATCAAATGAAAATTCCTTATGATCTTGAGGGTACTCATCAAATATAGGAGGTTGAGACCAATCAATAACCGGCAAGGGAGTAATGGAATCGGTAAATGGCCAAGAAAACTCAACATGGTGTACAAAATATGAAATTGTTTTTTTTTTTTATAATAGAAATGAATCTAAAGAAGGAAAAAGAGAAAGAAAATGAAGATCAAGGGGAAAGGTATAAAATGATACCTTAACCAAAACAAGGATAATCCTGGTTTCGGCTTTGATACCAAACTGATGCCGAAAAAATGTAGCGGAAGCAAAAGTATAGAAAAACGGATAGGATGCTCACCACTTCAAGGAATCCACCTTGAAGATACAGGGCATATAAGTACTCACCACTCGACGGAATCCACCGAAGAGATGAAGAGATACAGATTAAGAATGTTCGCCACTAAACGGAATCCACCGAGTAGATAAGAACAAGAAAAGATGGCACAAAGCACAATCTTATATTTTATAAACTCAAATTCAACTCCCCTTATTACAATGATTTGTGGGGTATTTATAGATATTTGGAACAGCCCTCCATACTTAGGAATCATCAAAATACATAAAGTTAAGCCTAAAAATTAATATTAAAATAGTAATATTTGTCGGAACAGAATAAGAGATACATTCTGTACAAACGGACAATCTTTGTTGTGAGTACAAAATGTTGACCATTTGGTTCCCGCATCATACTCCCCCACTTGAAAGAAATTCGTCCTCGAATTTTGTATATCGCATCACAACAAGTACTTGTATACAATATCTGAATAATACTTCGACAAACTTTGTATTTTATGGCACTTGTTATGGCCTTCATCCAATCGGTCCAACGAGTTTTGAGAAAGTTATCAATGATGAACTTGTTAATGAACCAAGAAATTGAAGTACTTGAAGGGTTGATGTCAAAGGGATCCTTGTAATGATTGTCACTAAGATATTCAAATATATTTTTCGACCAACTCAAAGAAAATGTAGGAAAAACATTGGAATTTTCCCCACATAATGTAATGATGTATAAGATGCACAAATTTGACAATAACCCAAGCATTGATCAAAATTATGGAGAGAACCTTTTTCAAAATCATCAAATGAAAATTCCTCATGATCTTGAGGGTACTCATCAAATATAGGAGGTTGAGACCAATCAATAACAGGCAAGGGAGTAATGGAATCGATAAATGGCCAAGAAAACTCAACATGGTGTACAAAATATGAAATTGTTTTTTTTTTTTTTTTTTATAATAGAAATGAATCTAAAGAAGGAGAAAGAGAAAGAAAATGAAGATCAAGGGGAAAGGTATAAAATGATGCCTTAACCAAAACAAGGATAATCCTGGTTTCGGCTTTGATACCAAACTGATGCCGGAAAAATGTAGCGGAAGCAAAAGTATAGAAAAACGGATAGGATGCTCACCACTTCAAGGAATCCACCTTGAAGATACAGGGCATATAAGTACTCACCACTCGACGGAATCCACCGAAGAGATACAGAGTAAGGTGTGATGATGTGCGTATCCGAAAATTTTCCCATTTTTTTATTTGAAGAAATCATCGAAACGGAGTCGCCACGCCATTTTAATTTTGAGGGCCAAAACTTTGAAACAAACCCGAGATCAGAGATTTAGGTTCGGAGGTCATGTTACACGCCGGGAAGGACGTTAGTGTGCACCCGGAATGCCTCGTAAAACGAGTCTTCCAAGCTGAAAATTATTTGTGTGTGTGTGTGTGTGTGTGTGTGTTTTGGCCAAAATACTTTGAAAATCAGAAAAGTAAAAATAGGGATATCTTTTCAAGACTTTAAACTGATCCCATGCTTTTTTGGAAGATTTTTGGATTGAGATTTGGTACTCAAAAGACCTTTTGAAGTTGAGAGCCATTTCTGCCTGAATGAAAAAGGCAGTGGACCTTTGATTTTGAAATGGATTCAAGGGTCTTAAAACTTCATAATCTGGATAAACTCATAGAATGAAAGTTGTTCTAGACACCTTAAATAAGATTTGTGCGAAGGAATTTTCCATTTTGGAGAAGATTTGAGGGGTCAAAACCTTCTGGAAACCTCAGATATGAGATCTGGATTCCCAGAAGCTGATGAACTAGCCTCTGAAAGAAAATTTGAAAAGAGGAGTTTTACTCACCCAAAAAATAAAGTAAAAATATTTCTGGAAATCTCTGGATGTTGGCTACAAAAAGTGTTTTGTAGTCAACACCAAATTCCAAGTTCATCTGTGTCCAAAAATTAAGATAATGGACTGAGGTCTGGGAAAATTGCTACTGGACACCAACTTCCCAAGAGAGAAAATATGATTTTAAGGGGGGTTTTGCATACATGCTTGTCCCCATTTCCCTAGGTTTTGGTTAGTGATCACTTGACATTTTAGTGGTGAATCAACTATACCAAACCATCCTTGGGGTACATTAGGACTAAGCATTTCATTTGCTTGGGGAGGGGGATTTTACCCTTTGAAAATGAGATTTGATGTATGAAAATGTTTTTTTGGGGTTTTGAAAATGAGTTTTCTTTGAAATAAAGTAAGAGAACTTGAAAATTATGTTGATCTTTGTAGAAGATCATCCATGGAGATGGTCTTCCATGGTGATCTTCTTAGATCTAGAGCAAGAAGATGAAGGAACTACATTTTGTAGTTTGCAAATGCATGCATGGTTGGAGTTTAGGGTAAGGAGAAGGAGGGTTTACCAATCTTCCTTGTGTTCTTGAGTTTTTGGCTTGAGTGTATGAGTGTTTAGGGCTTGCATATGAGAGTGAATGGATGAGTGTGAGTTGGGAAAGATTGGAGAGAAAAAGGTGACAATTCTTGAAGAATTCTCACTGTTTTCTCTCTATATTTCGCCAGAGGTTCGGTGCAATTGGTGTTTTTCCTCCTTATTTTTGTGACTGGAGGGCTCAATTTATAGCCCTCCTGAAATGACAAACTCATCCGCGCGGACAAGACCCTTCAGCGTGCACTGTTCATTAAATGCAGCTCCAGCTTTGGACAAGGGGAATATTTCTTTTCAAAATTCAAATTAAACAGCCAGTTTTTGTTTCCAGCATTTCTATTTATGGTTTTCTTCCTTTGTTTTTGCTTTTTAAGATTCTTTTTGAGGTTTAACCTTAAATAACAATGCCCATTTTACCCTCATTTTGTTAGAAATGTTAGGATTGTTAGGAATTGTTAGAAATGTTATAACTTTCGTTAATTTTCTAACGAAAATTCTAACAAGCTCAAATTGGAGTACTTACAGTAGCCCCTCGGCGACGGCGCTTTCGAAGGAAGCGGGGTCGTCGATAAGAGTAAGGCTCCATATTTGGCGGGATGATCGAGTGATCGGGTGGCTGAACCTAGCGATAGGCTACCTACGTATCCCGAATGGGAATCAAGCCAGTCGTAGTTCGGGTCTTTGACCCTGGGGATGATGGCGTTTTAGGTGCCTCGAACCTGATGAGCGAGTTCTGCAGTCGGTTGCTGGAAAGAAACTCTGCTGGGGATTAGAGATGACCATTTTCGGTCTGATGGCTATCCGCTCTGCTGGGGATAGGAATGACCATTTTCGGTCTGATGGGTATCCGCTCTGCTGGGGATTTTTGTGATTTATCGTTTTCCTAGTGATAGCGTCTTAGGTGCCTCAAACCTTGGAGATGGCGTTTTAGGTGCCTCGAACCTTAGATATGGCGTTTTAGGTGCCTCGAACCTTGGAGATGGCGTTTTAGGTGCCTCGAACCTTGGAGATGGCGTTTTAGGTGCCTCGAACCTTGATGATGATGGCTTTTTAGGTGCCTCGGACCTTGATGATGATGGCTTTTTAGGCGCCTCGGACCTTAATTTGAAATGGCCTTTCGGTGGACTTCGTCTGCTGCCGAAGGAGAGGGTGACCGTTTTGGTCGAGGGGCTGGACCTAATGATAGGCTACCTACGTATCCCTAGTGGGAATCAAGCCCTTTCGTAGTTCGAGTACTACTCGAGATTCCGTTGGCTTTTGGGATTCCGTTAACTTTGCTGGGGATTTTGTTAGCCTTTGCTGGGGAAAATCAGACATATTCGTCTGGGAGATCGGTCTTACGTTTGACTGTCGGGAAGGATTTTGATGAAAGATACGGGATCTCGTTATCTTTCTCGGGGCACTCGGTCTTACGTTTTATTGCCGGGGAAGATTTTTGATGAAAGATACGGGATCTCGTTATCTTTCTCGAGGAAATCGGTCTTACGTTTTACTGTCGTTTGATTTTTGATGAAAGATACGGGATCTCGTTATCTTTCTCGGGGAAGTCGGTCTTACGTTTGACTGCCGGGAAGGATTTTGATGAAAGATACGGGATCTCGTTATCTTTCTCGGGGAAATCGGTCTTACGTTTTACTGCCGGGAAGGATTTTGATGAAAGATACGGGATCTCGTTATCTTTCTCGGGGAAATCGGTCTTACGTTTTATTGCCGGGGAAGATTTTTGATGAAAGATACGGGATCTCGTTATCTTTCTCGAGGAAATCGGTCTTACGTTTTACTGCCGTTTGATTTTTGATGAAAGATACGGGATCTCGTTATCTTTCTCGGGGAAGTCGGTCTTACGTTTGACTGCCGGGAAGGATTTTGATGAAAGATACGGGATCTCGTTATCTTTCTCGGGGAAATCGGTCTTACGTTTTACTGCCGGGAAGGATTTTGATGAAAGATACGAGATTTCGTTATCTTTCTCGGGGCACTCGGTCTTACGTTTGACTGCCGGGGAAGATTTTTGATGAAAGATACGGGATCTCGTTATCTTTCTCGGGGAAGTCGGTCTTACGTTTGACTGCCGGGAAGGATTTTGATGAAAGATACGAGATTTCGTTATCTTTCTCGGGGCATTCGGTCTTACGTTTTACTGCCGGGAAGGATTTTGATGAAAGATACGAGATTTCGTTATCTTTCTCGGGGCATTCGGTCTTACGTTTTACTGCCGGGAAGGATTTTGATGAAAGATACGAGATTTTGTTATCTTTCTCGGGGCACTCGGTCTTACGTTTTACTGTCGGGAAGGATTTTGATGAAAGATACGAGATTTCGTTATCTTTCTCGGGGCACTCGGTCTTACGTTTTACTGCCGTTTGATTTTGATGAAAGATACGGGATCCGTTATCTTTCTCGGGGCACTCGGTCTTACGTTTTACTGCCGGGGATGATTTTCTTGACAAGGGGTTGACTTTGGTTAACTTTGGTTAACTCTGTCCAATTGGGGACTGAATTGCAGAGTCCTGAAATTTTAAGGGGCAAAAGGGTCATTTTGACCCTGACAACCCTATCCGCGCGGAGAGGACCTGAAAATCAGGGGTATTAAAGAGGGCCAACGCCCTTTTCTTCTTCTTCCTCAGTCTTTTCAATTTTTTTCTGCACTTACGAGGGAGAGAGAGAGAGAACCGAGGAGAACCTCCATTGAAGGCCAAAAAGCTTCGAAAATCTTCCGATTTCTTCGATTTTTCGAGCGATGGAACACGGGGAAGGCGCTTTTCAAGGCCAAGGGCGTGGCCCGATAGCGGAGAGACGACTGGAGCTCATCCGGATGAGGAGGCATTACAATCTTTCGCAATCGGTTGCGGAGGAGCATTACCCCGATGCTTGGCAACATTGGGCTTCGGATTCGAATCTCCGAACGGTATACTTTGAAACCCTTTGATCCCTTTGTTGATTTCTTGTTTGAAATTTGAATTTTGGGTGATTTTTGAAATTTTTTTTTTGAAAATTCGAATGATTGATATTCTTGGCTTTGAATTTTGATTTTGATGGTTTGCATGTTGATGATGATTTTTTTTTTTGAAATTGAATATTGATATGTTGATGATGATTTTTTTTTGAACTTGAACATTGATATTGATGAATGATGATTTTTTTTTTTTGAAATTGAATATTGATATGTTGATGATGATTTTTTTTTTTGAACTTGAACATTGATATTGATGAATGATGCAATGCATGCATTTTGTTTGGAAAGAATGGGCATTTTGCCAATATGAGATGTATGTATGTTTAGGATTTTTTTTTTGAAAAGTGGGACGGATTTTTCCTCCCGTTGCATGTAAGATGGATGATATGCATGTATGCATTTTTTTTTGAAAATGGGACGGAGTTTTTATTTCCGTCGACTTCTTGTAGGATATGCATGTATGCATTTTTTTTATTGAAAATTGTTGAATGGGATTTGCTGAAAACTGTCTTTTCTGTGCGAGAAAAATGGGGCTATGCTCATTGTATGCTGTTATGCTGCCAAATTTTTTTTTTTTAATGCATGTGTATGCCTTTTTTTTTTTTGCAAATGCAATTTTTTTTTGACATTTTCTCTCTTTTTTTTTGCAGGGCGGAAACCGTTTTGTGACGGAGCAGCTGAACAAAATGAAGACTCGAGGATCGGTGGAGTCCGTGGTTGACTTGTGGGATCGGCTTCCGGATGCGGGCCGAGGAGCTTTGCCGAGTCCGAGACAGATTGTTGTCGAGACGGGGCTTTGGGAGTTCGTTGAGTGCTTGAGGGGACTGGTCAAGTTCCCTAAGAGCAAGGGCTTGATGTTCGCTTTAGCGCAGCATTGGTGGGACGCGACCCACACCTTTCACTTCTTCTGGGGCGAGGCTACGGTTACGCCTTCTGACTATGCTGCGATCACGGGCCTGTCCTTTAATGGACGCAGCATTGAGTGGCGGGATGGCTACAGCGATGCGGACCTACAGGCTCTTCTGGGATTTTCCCCTATTCCCAAAAAGGGGATGGGGATGGAGTATGCCGTGGTCTACGGTAAGATCGTGGAGACCATTGTGAGCTATGAGGCTGGGGAGGAGAGGATAGGCGCTGAGCAGATCGCTAGGGCCTTCTTGTGGTTTGCCTTTTCGAGCACCCTCTTTGGGCATGCTGAGGGGACGGCAGTCTTTGCCTTGTTGAGGTCCTTGGAGGACATGGAGACGGTCGGAGATGTCTCGTGGGGAGAGGCCGGGCTGGCAGAGCTTTACTTTGCTCTCGATAGGTACAGCCGGAAGGCTGTGAGCTCCTTGTACTGCTTTGAGTTTGCCCTGGAGGTATAAGCTCTCTTTTTGCTTTCCCTCCTTTCTTTTGAGCACACACTTTTCTTTGCACTGGATTGATTTGATTTTTACCTTTCGCAGGTATGGGCGTTGGAGTTTTTTCGCGTCACGATGTGGCGACAGCCGGCGGAGTACGTCGGGGCGTATCCGGCTATGCAGTCTTGGTCCAAGCATGCCCGGGAGAAGATAAGCTCCAGGGGGCGTACGACTCTCAGGTACGCGGATTGCCTTCCTTTGACGGAGGCCGAGACAGATGAGGGGATGATATTCTTCCCCTGGGATCGCTTCGAGGTGGCGCAGCTGAAGGGCGCTGAGATTTGGACTGTGCAGCGGAGGATTCTGAGAGGTCTGACCTGCGACGTCTATTATCTGGGAGAGAGGGTGACGCGTCAGCATGGCGTGAACTCGCCTTTGAGGACACCGGTGGAGCCTCCCGCCGATATGATGCACCCGAGTGATCGGTCCGTGACCTGGGATGATTACCGAGCCGGCCAGCACTTCTCGGATTTCGTGGCGATTGAGCCGTATGCGACATTTGTCTTGAGGAGGCTGAGGATGCCTCAGGTTCTGGATAGAGAGGGGCTTGGGATCCCGCGGTACCCTCGGACGGATTTTTCATATATCCAGGATGGGGTCCGATTGAGGGTGCAGATCCCTCACTCGAGCGGCTTCCACGAGCTTTCCGGCCTCGTCCGGTATGAAGGTATGGCTTCACCTTTTCCCCTTCTTTTCTTTTCTTTTTCGTTTCATCATCTTTAGCATGACTTCCTTTTTGACGCTTTTGCTTTTGTGCGCTTTTCGGAGGTGGTCGTCGAGAAGCGACGAAGCAAGTGATCGGGGCCAAGAGATTCATCAGAGGATGGTCGCCATGCGGGCTCCTCAGCTAGAGCGAGGCGACCACGGCCGGCGCCGTCACACGGGAGGCTTCCCTATTCGCTCGTAGACTTCTTCAGAGACTCCTCTGTCTCCTCTCCTTGATCCCCGCGCGGTGCCGCTTCGGATCACGTCATTCTCGGGGATCCACACGGGCAGGGGACACGTTTGGCATGGTGGTTCGTCTTCGTACGTCCGTGAGTCCGACGCCTTCACCTTCGGATACGATTTTTCGCAGATCTCGGCTTGCCCTATCGTAGCGTGCCGGCTGGTCCCGACGAGCCACTTTCTCGGAGACGAGGACGATTCTCGAGCCCGAGATTTTCGTGGCTCCCGAGGAGGCGGGCCCGAGTCGCAAGAGGGGCCGAGGCGTACATCGGGCGCTAGAGACTCCGATTGATTTTTTTTTTTTTTTGAGATTTGAGATTGAGATTGAGATTTGTACAACTTATGCACATTTTTTTTGGGATGTAATAATTTAGGATTTTATTGATGTTTGTTTGTTTTTTTTTTATGCACACTCTTTTTTTTTGGAATGTAATAGTTTAGGATTTTATTTTATGAATGCAATGCAGTATGAATGCAGTGTTGCATGAGCCTTGTTTTTTTTTTTTTGCAAGGGTGTTTGGTATATGGACTGGTTTGGGGAGGTTTTTTTTTTGCACAGGTTTCGAGCAACCGGGACGGAATATTCCTCTTTTGGTGTAGCAGCTTGGACTGTTGCAGATTTTTCTGATGGAAAACAAACCTATCCGCGCGGATGGGGACTGCATCTGACATTGTCCTTTAATTTTGCTACAGATCTGGTCTCACTTTATTTCAAATTCAAATATCCTCTTCAACCTCCAGTCCAAACAGCCATTTTCGGGGAGAAAGAGAGAAAAACCATGGAAAACTTTAGAAAAGCTCCATCAAAATTGTCCCAAGAATCCCAAATGTCATTCTTCAACAAATTCAAGGATTGGTCCCGGGAGATTATGCATGAGAGGAGGTCCTTCTTTGAAGAAAGGTACAAGATGAAGTGCTTATGGTCTCTCAAGGAATTGATTCCGGACTATGGGCTTTTGAGGGCTTCTTCCTCATTTTGGGACACTAGAAGGCATGTCTTTTGCCTTTCCTTCAACGAGATTTTTCCGACTGTGGAAGAATTTCGGGCTTTGCTTGGAGGTCCGGAGGTGGAAGAGATAGCGGTTCCTTTGCCCGGAGGGGCTTCTTTTGTTGACAGATTGTGCGTCCTCCTTCATCTTTCCCCGGAGGAAGCGCAAGGTATGATCCGTGGTCCCGATCATTTCGATATTTCCGGCCTTCCCGATAGGTTTAGGGGCCTAGGCTTGGATGATGCCTATTGGGATGCTTTTGCACTTTGCATGTTTGGCACCCTGTTCATGGTCTATTCCTTTGGGATTTGCCATCGATCTCTGCTAGATGTTGTCGTTCACTGTCGCCCGGCGTAGATGTCGTTCCTTTGATTTTGGGAGAGACTTTTCATGCTCTCGATAGGCTTGCTACCGGAAGACGGTATATGCACGGGGGCAGCCCGTTTCTCTTGACCCTGTGGCTGATGGAGCGTTTGGGGGTTCTTCGGGAAACCTCTGATATGATCAAGCCTTGGACATTTGCCAGAGGGGGTTGCGGTGGATTTTGATGATCGTGGCTCATGGGAGCGTTGGATGGCTGGTCTCCGGACGAAGACATCGATGGTCGCTGCCTTGTTGGCGAGTGGAGACTCGCAGAGTGCTTCAGACGGGTCCCATGTGGTCATGCTTCCGGGCTTTCTGCCCAGCTTCTATATTCCGGCTTTAGTTCTGAGACAGTTTGGCCTGGAGCAGGTTCCTTTGGGGGATTTTGATGATATAGCCACCAGGGTGGTGGCTCCTGTTTCCATGGATGATCCCTCAGTGTTTCCATTTCTTTCCCGAGCGTGGAGGTATGATGCCTTTCCTCCTCGGGTTATCCTCAGGCGTCCGAGACCGGTGTTCCCGACTACTTGTACCTGGATTGGTACGAGAGGCATCCGGGAGAGACTCAGGTGGCTATTTTGAGACGGCGTGAGGCCATTGTGGGTGCGGAGGACCCGACTGCTTCGAGAGGAGGAGGGCCGAGGCGAGGGCCAACCCTCATGACAGGAGCGGAGACGCTGTGACCGATTATGAGGCTTACGTCAAGAGACAGGAGAGGAGGGCTCCTATGCTACCAGCTAGGTTACAGGAGATGAGGGATGACGCTAGGGCTACTAAGGCCCTGACAGAGGCTGGTTTGATAGACCCTGTCCCTATACCGAGCTTGGTAGGAGGAACACCGACATTTTTCCTGTTCGTAAAAGAAGACTCGAAGGGGGAAGAAGAGGGGAGAGGCCAAGACGAGTGGCTTGGAGTGACTCCGAGGTTTCCGAGTATCCCTTTCTTGTCATGCGGCAGACACATTAATTTGATTATGTATCTTAGTTTTCTTTTAGCAAAGTTGCCGCTGTAGGAATAAATCGGGCTTAGACTCATCAAAGAGCTTTTAACTTGTAATGAATATTTGAATTGCTTTAGAGTTTTTCGAGACGCTTTCATGGTCTCGATCAATTGTATTGATGCCAAAGTATGGCTTTTATTTGTGCTTTAGATCGAACCGTTTCCGCCGCCTACGTTCCCCTCATTTTGAGGAGCTCAGTCTTCGTAGTTCAACCCGATTTTTGTTGTTTTTTTTTTGTTTTTTTTTTTTTTTTTGTTTTTTTTTGTTTTTTTTTTTGTTTTTTTTTTGTTTTTTTGTTTTGTTTTTTTTTTTGGTGCAACCCTGTTTTTTACCTAGGCCGCCCTTCTCGGGTTTTCAACCTAGTTGGGTATTACTCTTTTAGCACTCTTTTTTTTTTTTTTTTTTTTTTTTTTTTTTTTTTACGCGTAGTATCTCGCGCAGCCTTGTCACCATTCACCGGGTGTACAAAGGGATTCCCGTTGAGGTCTGCAAGTTGCATGGCTCCTCCGGAGAAGATCTTCTGGATGACATATGGCCCGACCCATACAGGCTCCCATTTGCAGAGGGGGTTGATACGGACTGGGCTTTTCTTTCAAAACGAGATCACCTTGTCGGATCTCCCGATGCTTTACTTTCTTGTCGAAGGCTCTAGCCATTCTTCCTTGGTAGGCCCGGATGTGTTCCATGGCCTTCGCCGGCGTTCGTCTAGTAGGGCCAATTCATCATGGCGACTCTGGAGCCATTCGACCTCGTTGATCCGGCTTTCCAACAAGATACGGAGCGAGGGTATTTCCAGCTCGATTGGGAGTACGGCTTCCATTCCTTATGTGAGGGCAAAAGGTGTTTCCCGCCTTGCCGTTCGACCGATGTTCTGTAGCCCCGAGTGCCAGTGTAACTTCTCGGGCCAATCTCTGCCTTGGACAGCCATTTTCCGGATGATATTTTCCAGAGTCTTGTTTGCTGCCTCGACGGCTCCGTTGGTTTGGGGCCTGTAGGGAGATGACTTGTGACGGGTTATTCGGAATTCCGCCAGCTTTTCACATTCCCCTTCGAAGTGGGATCCATTATCTCGAGATGATTTCTACTGCAACCCGTATCTGCACATGATGTTTTCTTTGATGAAGAGGGCAACTTTCTTTGAGTTGAGGATTTTGTAGGACTTTGCAGAGCATCCTTTCCGATTCCTTCGAAGAAATCACCAATCTGCGTCTCTTTAGGCTCTTCCGCAGTTCCCAAATTCACACTTGTCAAAATCTCCTCGGCAGCTTGGGCTCGATTTTCCTCTTTCCGGACAACCTGCTTAAAGATATTTTTTTGTTGTTTGATTTTTTTTTATGTGTCTGCTTCTTTATCTAATGAATTATTATTAAATTTTTTTTTTAATTAATTCATCATTAGTTAAAGTGGCAATCAAGGGATACTCAGAAAGGTTCGTCATTTCATTGAAAACGAAAAGGGAATATAGTGCTTGCTACAGACTCGTAGTCTTCAGGCGTAAGGCCATCGGACGACCCTAGAGACTCGATCTTAACAAAGAGAGACTGGGAGGACTTGTCCTAGATTGACACGAAGGGACGGGGGACCAATCCAAGCTTGGTGATCATTTCCTCCTTGGTCGCGGACGGGCCTGAGAGGTTTTCCCAATTTTTTAGCGGCTTTGCTGTTGGTGGCCTCATGACTCGGGAACTGTGCTGTTTTTGTTTTCCTTTCTCAATTGCTGCTATCATCTCTTGGACCGAGCCGAGATCAATCAGGTCTGGCACCTGGACTTCTTCTTCGAACAATTGCTGCATAACCAGACCATCCCAATCATCCGAGGGAAATTCCGTGGCCTTAGCTTTTGGCACCGTCGATCGAATTGGGTTTCGGATCTTCCCGGCGTAGGAATAGTGGTTGTGAGCTTCTCGAACTGTTCCACTGTGTCGCACGCCTCTGAAAGTATACTCACTCTTCATGGTAGTGGTAGCCCAGTGTATCTTGGGTAGGTCCAGGAACATTCTACGGACCGGGTTAGCCTTGGTTCCTCTAAACTTGTTGAGGCTATCCCGTAGCTTTAGCCATCCCGCCGTAGGAGTGGGCTCTGTGATGTTTCCTGGTTGTGTGGGACCCTTTACAAAGTAGTCACCAAATTAGGACTGAAAGAGAGAGATTTAGGGTTTTCGACGGACCTTTCCCGTGGCAGATTCAAATCTTTTTCCTTTGTAGTGTCCACCGAGGAGGCCTCATATCCCGTGCCGTGGCGAGTATTCTGTCCTTTCACCTCGATGAGTTTGTGAGTTCCTTGTTGGTGCTTCCTGCATCGAGGCCGTAGATAGCTCATTTTTCTCATCATTTTCAAGACCGGTGGGATTTTATCCCGAGTGATCGTCGATCTACGTTGCACACTTGGGCTTTGGGAGGCTCGACCGTGAAGCCCGTTAGCATGAGACCTTCCTCATCATGTTTGATTTCTAGAATAGGTATTCCGCCCGTATCCGTGCCCTCTAAAGTGACTAAATCCCCATAAATGGTTGTCGATCCCCATTTGAGATGAATTTCACACACCGGTGGAGGCTTGAGGCGACCCCTTGACCTGGTGCGGCCAAGGTCTTCCCAATAAGGCATTGAAAGTAATCGGGATGTCGATAACCCGGAATTCCACAGTATCAATTTCTGTCCGAACCGTAGGTCTAAAGTGGCACTCCAAGGGACCGCTCGAGATGTTGAGTCGTAAGCTTTGACCGTGAGGGAAGAAGGCTTCAAGTCTCGTAGTCTTGATATCAAGCAAGCTCATGATCTTTGCCGGAAGAATGTTCATTCCGGACCCATTATCAACCAGACCCGAGGGAGGCGTCGTTCATCCAACTCGGACCGTGATGAAGAGAGGCTCGTTATGATCAGCCCCAAATTGAGGGAGGTCGAGATCTCGTGAAAGTGATTATATTCCCGTAATAGATGTTTCCAATTAGCCGTACCACATCATCGGGAGTAGCATCAATAGGCACGAGAGTGCGAGCAGGCTTTCTTCCAGCCTTCACTTATGGGGATAGGACGAAGTGAGTAGAGACCGTAGGAAATGTTGGCCTCGTGTTTGCTTCAATCGGGTGAGCACGGGATCCTCTTTTTCGGGATCTGGAGTTTCACTGCCTTAGCATAGGGGCGGCGATCTTCTTTCGGTGCTTGATCTGTGGCCTTCTTATCTCGTCTTGGGATTTCCTTGGAAGATCTGCCCATAGGGTCAACAGATTAACTTCCTCATCACCGTCTCTTGACCGGATTTCTTCAATGCCGCCAAGGTCAACGGGGAGCCCTTTTGGCTATTGGCCACCGGTTCTGACGGAGTCTAGCGACAAAGGAGGGGCCGAGCCAGACCGGCTCCTTCCTGGGCGGCCCTTATAACTGCTTCCCAGGTCACAGGCTTTTGGGTTTGGGGTTGTGCTGTTGCCCCTTGGATGGCCCACAGAGCTAGGGCATCCTCTGATTCACTCTCATGGCCTGCCTTGCTCATAGTTATCATGCAACAAGAGTCGCTATTATCGGGACTCGGCGGATTTTCGATTTCATCGCTTGGATGGCCCACAGAGTTATGGCTATCAGCCTCCATCTCATCGTATATCCTTTTTCTTTCAATCTTGCAAGTAGGGCAGCCACAGGTGAAGGATAGGCAACGTTCCCCTTCGGAGTTTGAGGTAGTAGCTCTATAGATCTCGTGTCCAAATAAGGAGCACCCGGGGTCCATTGTCGGGCACTGAGCAATTAGAAAGGCGTCATGTGGATTCATAGGTATGAAGGCCACCGGGGAGACGTTCGCATCGATAACCCTTTTTAGTGATTGCAGGAACTCGCCGCGCTCGAGCGGCCCTACTGTGACCCTTACGGTTGTTATGCCATCCGTTCTTGGGAAAGAAGAAAAGATCCAATAACGTTTACGAATTCTTCATCTTCTCGGTGGCCGAAACCCTCCATTTTCGACCAGTGCTTCAATAAACCCTTTCCATTCACCACAGGTTCTTATAAGGAACGTTTTGTTCTAGGATTTTGGATATGTACGGATGCAGGCGCGGGCTTTCTTGTCCCTCATCCTCTGGAGTATCCGGGCATTGCCACAAATGCATCTTACAAGTGACACCTCGTAGGGTCTGTCTCCATTGGTATCGATCCGCATTTCCTGGCGGTCCTTCGTCGTGCTTGCCGACAACCAACCACTATGCCTAGCTCCCATGGGCTCATTTCCGGCATGATTGTTCCAGATTGTTTCCGGATCGGGGCCTCGGTTGACTCTTCACTCGTCATCATCATCATCATCGCCGTCATCGGAATCTTCTTCCCATGCTACCGGGATTTCGCCGAGAGGGAACGCCGATCAAACCCGTTGGGGAATATGGGTGCGTGCAGCCGCAAAATTGTCATATGTTCCCATTCCCGGAAGTGGCAATTGTGACTCGGCTTCTCCTCCCGTAAATTGCGGGGGAAGAGTGAGAGGGGGTGGCACGTATTTAACACTGTGTAGGATATAGAAGGAATCCTCCTCTTCCGATTCCTCACTGTTCTCGGGATCATATTCGGGCTCTCCTAAAGCCAATTTGCAGAAGTGTACTAGCTCCGGATGCTCTTCGGCCTCTTTGCCGATAAGCCCCAAGACAGGCGCCCGCCGGAAGCTTTCTTGTTCGATTCTTCTCGATTGTTCTAACCATCTTGCGTAAATGGTTCTTTCATGTTCTGAGCGGAATGACCCAGCTTCTTCGGTATCGGTTTTCCCTTCATCCGAGAAATAGCGGGCCTCGTATTCTTGCAAGGAGTCTCTGACATTAGACCAAGATGGGTTGATTCGTTCAATATCCTCAAGACTGAGGGGGAATCCGAATTCAGGATCCTCGACAAGGTTGGCCACGGGTATTTGGGGACCTTCATCAAGATCTTCCTGGGCATGCGAAGATTCTCCGCATTCAATCATATTCACCTGATTATGGTTCCTTGGCAGTGGATTTTTGATCGTGTTAGGCCCTTCGGGGCCTTCCAACTTTCCTTGCTCTATTAGCCCCCGGATCGCCTTTTTCGAGTAAAGCGGTTGTCAAGCCGATGTCCGTGAGCTTGATGAAAAGCACAATACTTTGTAGTATCCACAGGAGCATTCGGATTCCTGGGTTGGAAATTCTCCAAAGGCCGTAGCAAGCCTTCTTTCACCCCCCTAAAGATGGCATTCAGAGGCATTTCAAAGGTTTCGAGATTCATGACCCGTGGTCCGGGCTCTACTGCTTTTTCCGGGAGCAAAAGGAGTTGTGTTATTGCATTCCCGTCCCGCATAGTTAATCATTTCTTTGCCTTTGGCGGTGAGCAGGGCAGTGTTTGCGGGAGGAGCCCGATATGGCGGAGTGCAGCGGCCGGTTCTGATTGTAAGCCTTTTCAAACTTTGCTGCAGAGTTAACCATGGACCGTAAGTCTCGAGTATGGGAAGTGACCGAGGAGGCTCTCGATGTGGTTTCAAGCATGACTGGAAGATGTCCAGTTGTTCCTCTTCGGAAGGGGGGATGGACATTTCACTGAGTTTCAGATTCCACCGCTTGTAAAAGTCCCCAACATTCTCATCAGGACGCTGCACTGTTGTTTGTAGGTCCACCCTATTCGTTTCCCATTCCAAGTTGGCCTTATATTTCTCTGTGAAGGCATTGGTAATCTGGTCCCACGTAGCCCTGGCTTCAGGTTTCAAACGGAAGAACCACTTTAAGGCACTGGACTTCAAGGATAGACTGAAATAGTCAGCTAACTGCTGATTGGTGCACCCTTTGGCCTTCATCGCCAAGGTATATGTGTCCAAATGGGTTTTCGGGCATGCAGTCCCATCAAAGAGATCCAGATTAGGCATCACGAATTTGTGGGGCAGAGGAACAATGGAGTCCGGGTCTGTAGGCCGGAAGGCAGACTTCTTGGCAGTCAGTTCAGCGATCTGCGCTTTCATTTCCTTGTGTTGTTCCATGAACCAGGCCAGATGAGGGTCTTGTGGCGGAACCATGGCATTCACTACAAGAAAAACGACAGTTACTGACGGAAAAATCCGTCACTAAATGCCAAAAATCCGTCACTAAATCAATTTAGTGACGGATTTTAGACAAAAAAAATCCGATGTTAAAACGTGCGTCACTAAATTTTTTGACGGATTACTGACGGTTCTCAATCAGATTTAGCGACGGATATTTCCGTCACTAACGTTTTAAAATCCGTCGGTAATTTGATAAAATAAACGACCAATTTAAAGCATTATGCCGACGGATTAGTGACGGAAAATTCCTTCGCTATTTAAACGGTCGTTTTATTTTTTGGACCATTTTCGTGACGGATTATCGACGGATTATTCCGTCGTTATTTAAATGGTCACTTTATTTTTTTGGACCATTTTAGTGACGGATTATCGACGGATCATTCCGTCGCTGTTTAAATGGTCGGTGTTTTTTTTTGACCATTTTAGTGACGGGTTATCGACGGATCATTTCGTTGCTATTATTTATGATGCTTTAATTATTATTTTTATTATTAATATTACTGACGGAATATTCCGTCGCTATTTTTTATGCTGTAATAGTAATTTTTATTATTTAATATTACTGACGGATTATTCCATCACTAAAATATATGAATATTTTTATCATTTTTTCTGATTCGGAACGGGGATACCTGCTTCATATATCGATGCATTATTAATTCCAAAACGTCGTCACACTAAATTGATATAAAACAACCAAAAATATTTAATATTTCAAATTAAACATACTAGCCAATCATGTTATAACATTCGTTCAACATAAAACATAATACTAAATGTTTTGAAGTATCAATAACTAAAAACAACTAAAAGACTAAAGAGTGTGATCCCGAGTTGTGCTATTGACACGCTCTAGCACTTGATTTAGTTTTTGCTGAAAATCATTTTGCATTTTCGCTAGCTTTTCCTCCGTAAGTTTCTTATCATCTTCTAATTTTTGCTCCAATTGCTTCCTTTGTTCTTTCTCTTCCATCAACTCATTTTTCACATTCATCATTTCTGTCTCATACACAGCTTGCTCGACACCCGTTCCTGGTATAAAAGAGGCTTTACTCCGACTGTCGCTAGCATAGGAGGAGCTCATAGAACCAATACCAAAAACACGTTGCTTTTTAACACCCCCTACAAGCTTCAAATAAACTTCATCTTTTTCTTCGGTAGTTAAATCTCCATCGTTTTCAACTGATGCCTCGTTAATTAGGCGTTCATACTCCATCTTCAGAATATAATATATCTTATTATAAGCAATAATCACAAAAAATAAACAAATTAATACACTTATAATATACTTACACAAATATTCTTAGAATGGTCATCCGAGTATGTGCCATCTTTACGCATATGCATTTGTTTTTGAAGCTCGAATAAAGTAGGCTTGCCACCTTCCTTTCTTTTTTGCTGCATTACAAACAAGAATATTATGGAGATAGAAAAGAAGTCAACAAACATTTCAATATATTCTTCTAGAGTCAAGTCAAAGGATTGCATGTATGGGAAACTGAATAAAAAAGGAACCAAGTAATTCAACAAACAAACAAGAATATTTAGAACAGATTCAAAAAGGTTGGTCCTAGCATATGTGCAGCAGCAGACTCAGAAATCAGCAAAAGGGAAGACTCAGAAATCAGCACCAAACTTGTATTCCTTTTTTCTCTATTGCAAAAATAGATATGAGCTGGAAGTGTCTAAGAGCAGAATGTACAGAATGTCTAAGAGCAGAATGTACAAGAAATCAGCAAAATGATACAGCTCCTAGTGAAATCAAGGTTCCAAGTATTTTTGCTCTAAAGCAAATAGATATGAGCTGGAAGTCTTGCATCATGAAGCAGATCTCTTAAAAATCTTTTGCATGAATATGCTTCTTAGAAACAATACAGTTGCAGTGAGTAGGACATGCTGCAAAGAAAGACTTAATTCAAATTGTATAAGCTTGGGACATCTCCTTTTCAATTTCATAATATCGTTGGAATTGAATACTGTGAGGAGTCTGAGATTTTTTTACAGGTTGCAGGATTCCATGGGCTTCCTCCAACACCAGCGAGACGCGTGCTTTTCATAGTCTATCAGTGCGCTGTTCCTTACATTGCAGAAAGAGTCAGGTCCTGATTCACCAATCCTTGCCCATAATTGCTGTTGTAGCTAATACCAGTTATTAATTTCGCCTCTACAGGTTGGAGTGGAGAAAATGCACAAAGACAGCAAGACTACTTCACACTTGACAAGCAGTCAAGCACAACATTAATTATAGCAACTTTCAACCTTAGATAACGAGCTTCAGCAAAAGGGTCTCAATTTAATGCACCAATATGAGGGTTGACATTTAAGAGTATGAAATGATAAGCAAACTCACTGAAGATAATCAAGCCATAGAAACTACTCATAATGGCTTATCAACATTTAAGAGTAAGAAATGATAAGCAAACTCACTGTAGTATGCTACTCATCAGTCTAGTGGCAAACATGCATATTTGTCATCATCTCGATATTAAATGAGTCATTTTGGGTGGGACAGAGGGAGTATGTAATTAGATATAATGTACGTACCAGCTCCATGAAGTAGGATACGGCAGGTTTAGAGCCTCCAACATGCTTAGAGCAGCTATTATTTATCTCCTTCTTCCGATTTTCTGAATTTTTTTTTGCTTTTTCAGCGACTTCAGGTTTATTCCAATATTCCAACCACTTGGGCCAATCTGCCTCAGATACACATTCCGGTTTAGTCTTTGAATCCTTCCATTTAGTCTTCCATGAGCTCACCATACTAGCATAAAGTTTGGCAGCCTGCTTCATAAAAGCTTTCTTAATAATAGTCTCTTCCTCCTCGGGCCATCGAAATTCTTTCTGCAAACAAATAGGTTATATATTAGAAAATAAATGTATACAAACAAATAGTTGGTTCAATAAAGTAATGAATGTACCTTAAGTTCAGTGAAATAGCTCTCTTTGGTTTCGGTTGGAACACTTTTCCAGTTGAATCCCTTTGAGCTTATGGCCTTCTGAAAGATCTTAGTAATACGTCGTGCAATTCGATCGGGCATCAACCTATAAAAATGTCAGGCTAATAAGAACATTCTCATAAAAGATGCAATATAAACGAGTAGAAAGACAAGATGTCAATATCCACATAAAAAAGCATGTGCACAGACCAGACACACACAAAGAAAGAGAGAGAATGATGCATAAAATAAAAATATATTACCTGCCAAAAACTACAGTAGCAACAGGAAGAGTGTCATGTATCATAGGTATGGCAGAAGCACTTGAAGAGAGACCAGGTGTCCCATGTGATGTGTTAGGAGTGTCGGTAGGAGAATCTTGCTCAGCCTCGACATCATTAGGTGGCGTGTCGGGAGGCTCGTATCGTGGTGTCCGTAGTGCTGACGAGGAAGAAGTAACCTCTCTCCCCTGGCTACGATGCATACCTCGTATACCCTTGCCTCTAGGCATCTGCATATGTAAAATAAAATAAATGAAAAGAAAAAATAATAGCATTTATCTGATGGAGTACATGTTTTAGACATTTTATCTGTCATGCAAAAGCATAACGATTTGCCTGCCTTTACACTAGCCAAGTGAGCAATCTGGACAAGCTAACTTTCGATGATCGTAGCTTTCTACCATCTTGTTAGCTTAAACACTTTCAGGCACTAAAGTGAACCTACTCATGAGGCTGGTCCAATGGATACTTGTTAAGCTTGGGTAAGTAAAAAAAAACCCTCAATATTTATCAGATCCACAATAGTTTTAAGTAATACAGGTACAGCAATATTTCTGGAAAAAGGAACAGTTTTATCTTAATGCAATACAACAATATAAATACACATAAAAACATCTCCAGAGTTTGATGCAGTCTAACAGTGAATCTGTAGTTAAAAGAGAAAAGAAAACGAAAAACAACAAACATGAAACTATATTTACTTAGTTGTAAAGTGTTTCTACTGTGACAGTTTACCTAGCCATGCCCACAATGAAAGGAACAATTGAAGTATACTGCATAATCATGGAAAACATAATTTACACTGACAGAACGAAAGGTGAACTTTTTAAAGGGATGTTATCGTCAAACTCATGAAAACCAACCCCAAAATGGTATCAGTCAAACTCTGTTCTCATCACAATTTTCTGCTGAAGCATCGATCTATCAAGCTTGATAGTTCAGAAGGAATTCTTACAGTTTAGAAGGAATTCTTGGTGTAGCAAACTCTATGGATATAAAACCATACGTAACATGTATATACAATAGCATAGAGTTCACAACTCTACTACAATCATATCGATATATCGAAAACTCTGTAATCTACTATAATGCATCTACATGGCATGTTAGAATGCAATAACATAGCATGACAACCGAATAATTGAATAACATGATAATATAACCAAATAACATATATCACACATCACTTTATAATCGGATAAACACACTATTATAAATAACATAGCATGACAACCGAATAATTGAATAACATGATAATATAACCAAATAACATATATCACACATCACTTTATAATCGGATAAACACACTATTATAAATAATACTCACACACGCGCAACAGATTGAACAGAGAAAAAAACAATTGCATTTACACTAGCCAAGTGAGCAATCTGAGCCTAATTTCCTGTTGCATTATTCTGCACTGAACCATTTGAGCAATCTGAGCCTATATTCCCCTGACAAGTACTACAGGCCAAGTGAAGATTTCAGTCAAACTCATGAAAACCAAATATTTTACTAATATCCTTCATACAAACATCAAAAATACTAACAATCTTACACCAGGACAGAGGGAGTATCAATCAAGATTAATATAACAATCATTAACCTGAATTATCATTTTCACTATCTCCTAAATCAAAATCTTCACTTTCATCATTTGTTTCTTCACTAGTGTCAAACTCGTCCTCTTCAATATTATTCATATCATCGCTACCCTCAAATTCCTCATCATCGACAAGCTCTACAAATGCATTATTATCATCACCTAAGTGGACTTGAACATCATCGGCATGCACAGAATCATGTGTATCAATAGTTTCCTCTTGAAAGGAGGTCGGCAACTCCTCAATAAATTGAACAGTCGACCTTGCTTTAATCTTACATACAGCCCACCAATCCACCTTGTCTCGTTTCAAACTTGGATATGTGCAATAATAAACTTGTGTAGCTTGGGTAGCAATTATGAAAGGTTCGTATTGATTGAATCTACGCCTATGGTTTATCTCTACAAGCCCATAGTGAGGATCAATCTTTGTACCCGTAGCCGTTGGATCAAACCACTCACAATTGAACAAAGTGACCTGCTTAAGAGGTAATCCTTTATATTCGAGACGAACGACTTCTAATAGGCGGCCATAGTAATCACTCTCATGTTGATTGTAGCTTTCACCTTTAACGCATACGCCGCTATTCATTGTAGCTCTATTGGAACCATGTTGGATTGTGTGAAACCTGTATCCATTCACTAAATAACCAGGATATGTGGCCACAGATCTGAACGGGCCCTCAGCAAGTTCCTTGATCCACACGTTCGTAATGTTATTGGTAGGATCACTTGCCTATATAAAAAAGAAATGTTTTCAAATATATGACAATTAAAGTGTGTTGACTAAAATATGAATTTTGTGAAAGGTTGAAAAATCATACGTATTGCTTAAACCATTCCGGAAATTCATTATGCAATTTCTCGCCAAGTTGAGCGTCTGTAACGGATGGTTCATTTATCTTCACATGCTCGGTGAATATCCTTTACCAAAGTATGATTACATGATTTTTAGATGGCAGTTAAAGATATATATATGGAAAGAGATTTTTAAGAGTGAGTACATACTCTATGTATGGATAAACCTCATCACAGTTCAATAAGACATAGGCGCGTGCTGCGTTGTACTCCTTATCATTGAGAAATCTTTGTTTCTCTTTCCCAAAGGCTCGACCAGAATGGTTGAATATCGAAATTACATCTTCGTGCTCATCTTCATCAATGCATTCGTCGTCAGGAACATTTCTATGCTTCGTTCTAACATGTTCCTTGAAATAATAAGAACAAAACATTGACGCCTCTTCCATCAAATAAGCATTGGCAATGGAACCCTCAACTCTCGCTTTGTTTTTTACGTTAAGCTTCAACTTGCGAAGATACCTATAAATGATTTTGAAAATACGTAAGCAATTTTTATTTGGATGTATATCAAATAATAGCATACGAATTACCTCTCAAATGGATACATCCATCGATACTGGACAGGACCAGCAATTCTTGCTTCGTAAGGCAAATGAACGGGTAAGTGCTCCATTGAGTCAAAAAAACTTGGTGGAAATATGCGTTCAAGTTTACATAAGATAACAGGTATGTCTCCCTCGAGCCGTGTCATGTCTGCATCTCCAATCACGGTCGAAGTAAGGTCTTTGAAAAACAAACTCAATTCAGAAGAGCCTTCCAAACTTGTTGGGGCAAGAGTTCACGAAATGCAATAGGTATTAACCTCTCGCATAAACACGTGACAATCATGACTTTTCATGCCATACAACTTCAGTTTTTTCATATCAATACATCTACCCAAATTTGAAGCATATCCATCGGGGAATTTGAGTCCATTCACCCATTCACACAAACAAGCTTTAGACTTTTTATCAAACGTGTAACAAGCTTTCGGGTATTTTCCAGTTGCACTATCTTGCTTCAACTCAGGCCGACGACAATAATCATTTAGCTCCTCCCTAGATTTTGGGTTATCCTTCGTCTTTATTGGCACATTCATAACTGTGTTGAAAATATTCTCAAACACATTCTTTTCTATATGCATAACATCTAAGTTGTGTCGTATCAAGTTAGTGCTCCAATATGGCAAATCCCAAAATATGCTTCTTTTTTTCCAACCACAAGTTTTCGGAACAGATTTGTTGACAACATCTGCATTTAGTTCAGTCACCTTCTTCAAACCCAAATTTTCTAACTCGCTAAGAATATCAGATCCTTCACGAATAGGAGGTGGGTCTCTTGTAACGGTTTTTCCTTTTATAAAGTTCACCTTATTTCTCCTATATACATGATCTCGTGGAAGAAACTTTCGATGGTTGTCAAACCAAGAGGCATTTCCCACTACACTTCAATGTGAATGCATCTGTTTCATCCATGCAATATGGACAAGCTAACTTTCCAGCTGTGCTCCACCCCGACAACATTGAATAAGCTGGGAAGTCGCTTATTGTCCACATTAAGGCAGCTCGCATTTGAAAGTTCTGCTTCTTTGAAATGTCATACGAATGAACTCCTACTTCCCACAATTGCTTCAACTCGCAATAAGAGGCCGCAAGTAGACATCTAATCTATGTTTCGGATTATTTGGCCACAGGAACCAACACGGTCAAGAACATATATTCATCTTTCACGCACACCCCAGAGGCGGGTGTATGGCGTAAGTATATAACCGCCATGACGAAAATTGTTTCCCTGGCGGCGAATGGTGAAATCCGTCGGTCACAACCCCAATCTCACATTTCTACTTTCAAGCAAGAACTCGGGATGAGTTTGATTAAAATGTTTCCAAGTGGCGAGTCTGAGGGATGATGCATCACTCCTTCCTCGGATACGTGCTCGGTATGCCATCTCATCATTTTCTTTGTAGCATTGGATGCGTACAACCTTTGAAGGCGAGGAGTCAATGGAAAATAATACATTTTCTTGTATGCTATATTGGTTTTTTGGCGCTTCGTATCCCCTCGACGAGCTTTTTTAAATCGGGGATGATCACAAAATTTGCAAGTGGTCAAATCTAAATCCTCACCCCAATAGATCATGCAACCTTCAGCACAGCAATCGATCTTCTCGACCGGTAACCCCATTCCGCGCATTAACTTCTTACTTGCATAGAAGTTATCTGGGACTAAGTTAGGCTCAGGAACAACCTCCTTGATGATCTCGGTTACTTGATTAAAACATTTTTCGGACATTCGGTTCTCAGACTTCAAACTCATCAATCGAGCTACAAGAGATAATTCAGAGTGCTTCTCACACCCAGGCCACAACTGGTTTTTAGAAGCTTCCAACATATCATAGAACTTTTTATCCTGGGGATTTGGTGGCTCTTCGACGTCATCATCAACATTAAAATCAGGGCCAGCTGCATCTAAAACCATAGTGGTATAAGCGTCAGGTACAGCTTCATCGGTAGACGATGACACCCCGACTTCAATACTTTGATTCTCAGTAGGGTTTATATTTGTTTCCCCTTGGAATGTCCAAACATAATAATTTGGAACAAACCCATGTTTCACCAAGTGAAACTTCACCATTTCCACATCAAGAAATCTTCTATTTTGACACTTTTCTAGCTTACATGGGCACTTAATTCTATCCCCGTCCTTCCATCCTGTCTGATTAATTGCGTATTCAACAAAAGTCTCTACTCCTTCAACAAAAGAGTTTGTTAAAAATCCATTCTCAAATCGTTTGTACATCCAACTACGATCGAGGTTCATTTTTAATTCCTATATTCATAAAAGAGCGCACGAAAACAACAAAATTAGAGTTAACAGGGAGATAGATAAATACACTACAAATAAACAGAGCAATTGAAACGGATATATCTTTAGCTAATAAATTGCAACACAATAAGCAAATCAATAACGGATATATCTTTTGCTAAATTTCTAAATTCCAAACAATTAACAAATCTGGGGTTTTAGGATTAGAGATTCAACTTCTAATTTAATTGAAATCACACGAACCAGAATACCTTATTTGGAAGAGAGGCCGGAGAAGAGCAAGAGAGAGAACGAAGGGTGTGAAATCTGTTGGAACCAAGGTATTAGCCAACTGGAACCACGGTATTAGCCACGGTATTAGACGAAGGGAGAGAGATCGATACCTGAGATGATGACCGTCGCCGGTCGGAGGACGAAGGAGTGAACTCGTCGCCGGCTACTCGTCACTCTCACTCACGAAGCCAGCGCCCTAACCTAAACGTCGTCGATTGAAGAGGTCGATTGAAGAGAGGAGATGGCACGGGAAGAGAGAAAACGGCAAGAGGGGATACGATTTGGGAATACGCCAATACGGTAGGTTTTGAGAGAGAGAGAGAGGGGTTTTTGATTTTTTCAGCAATTAGCAATTGGGGTGGAGGCGGGAACTGAAATATGTGGCGCCTTATTTTCCAAAAACATTTTTTCTTTTTTTTGTTTGCATCAATTATTTTTTAATCAAAAATCTATTATACTATCATTATCATTTGTTTAACTAATTTCTAAACAAAATTTATATATAACTTTTATTTATTCAAAAAAAATATAAAAAATTAAAAATTATATATATATGCTATTGTCCGTCCCTCTTTTATTATATACTTTTATTTCTTTAAAAAATCTTAATTTTTTATTAAAAAAAATCACTACTAACTAGAGACGTCAATTTTGTAGTAGTGGTAGTAGTAGGGGTAGTAGCGGTAGTAGTGATAGTAGTGGTGGTAGTGGTAGTAGTGTTAGTTGTAGGGGTAGTAGCGATAATAGTGTTAGTAGTAAGGGTAGTAGCGATAGTAGTGGTGGTAGTGGTAGTAGTGATAGTAGTGGTGGTAGTGGTAGTAATGGTGGTAGTAGTAGTAGTGGTAGTGGTAGTGGTGGTGTTGGTGGTAGTAGTGGTGGTGGTAGTAGTGGTAGTAGTGGTGGTGGTGATGGTAGTAGTGGTAGTAGTGGTAGTGGTAGGAATGGTAGTAGTGGTAGTAGTGATGGTAGTAGCAGTGGTGGTAGTGGTAGTGGTGGTGTTGGTGGCGGTAGTGGTGGTGGTGTAGGTACGTGGTAGTAGTAATGGTAGTGGTAGTAGTGGTGGTAATGGTAGTAGTGGTGGTAATGGTAGTAGTAGTGGTAGTAGTAGTGGTGGTAGTGGTAGTATTGATAGTAGTGGTGGTAGTGGTAGTAGTGTTAGTTGTAGGGGTAGTAGCGGTAGTAGTGATGGTAGTGTTAGTAGTAGGGGTAGTAGCGGTAGTAGTGATAGTAGTGGTGGTAGTGGTAGTAGTGTTAGTTGTAGGGGAAGTAGCGGTAGTAGTGGTGGTAGTGGTAGTAGTGTTAGTAGTAGGGGTAGTAGCGATAGTAGTGGTAGTAGTGATTGTAGTGGTGGTAGTGGTAGTAATGGTGGTAGTAGTAGTAGTGGTGGTGGTGGTGGTAGAAGTGGCGGTGGTAGTAGTGGTGGTGGTGATGGTAGTAGTGGTAGTAGTAGTAGTGGTAGGAGTGGTAGTAGTGGTAGTAGTGGTGGTAGTAGCAGTGGTGGTAGTGGTGGTGTTGGTGGCGGTAGTGGTGGTGGTGTAGGCACGTGGCGGTAGTAATGGTAGTGGTAGTAGTGGTGGTAATGGTAGTAGTGGTGGTAGTGGTAGTGGTGGTGGTGGTAGTAGTGGTAGTAGTGGTGGTAGTAGTAGTGGTGGTGGTGCATGGTGGTAGTGATGGTAGTAGTGGTGGTAGTGGTAGTAGCAGTAGTAGTGGTGGTAGTGGTAGTAGTAGTGGTAGTAGTAGTGATAGTGGTACTAGTAGTAGTAGTGGTACTGGTAGTAGTAGTGGTGGTGATGGTGGTAGTGGTAGGAGTGGTAGTAGTGATAGTAGTAGTGGTAGGAGCGATAGTAGGGGTAGTAGTAGTAGTAGTGGTAGTAGTGATAGTGGTAACAATATGTAATTGATTTATCCAGGGCCGGTTCTGTTGCAAATGAGGCCCTAGGCCAATTTTTTAGTAGTCCTTCATTACAAAGCCCAAATAAAAATAAATGGGTAAAAATAACAAAGTGACAATGCCATGGTTTGATCCCTGGTGGCTAGACAACTTTGAGGAGGCCCTTAACCACTAGGAGAGGTACTGTTTTGTGATATTTTGTGGCCCTAATTATACTAGTATTTTTAATCCGTCGATAATCAAATCCGTCATTAATCCGTCGATAATCAAATCCGTCACTAATCCGTCGCTAATCTAAAATATAAATTTAACAATTATTTTAAATAATTTAGCAACGACTCAAATTCGTCGGTAATAATATGTAATTGATTTACTGACGGATTTTAATCCGTCGGTAATCAAATCCGTCACTAATCCGTCGCTAACCTAAAATATAAATTTAATAATTATTTTAAATAATTTACCGACGGATTTTAATCCGTCGGTAATTAATTCCGTCACTAATCCGTCGCTAACCTAAAATATAAATTTAATGATTATTTTAAATAATTTAGCAACGACTCAAATCCGTCGGTAATAATATGTAATTAATTTATCGACGGATTTTAATCCGTCGGTAATTAATTTCGTCACTAATCCGTCGCTAACCTAAAATATAAATTTAATATTTGTTTTAAATAATTTAGCAACGACTCAAATCCGTCAGTAAAAATATCCGTCACCATTCCGTCACAAATTCGTCGGTAAAAAAGTGCGCAAATTTTTGGCGCCAAAATGGTGACGGATTAGAGACGAAATGGAATCCGTCGGCATATCCGTCACTAAATCCGTCGGTAATCTCGTCCTAATTTCGTTTTTTGTTTTTCACCCCAGGTCGTTGCTATTTCGTCACTAATCCGTCGGTATTAGTGACGGATTTATTTCCGTCACTAATTTCCGTCAGTATCTGTCAGTTTTCTTGTAGTGATTCAAGCTAGTGGCTGAGCTAGAGAGAGGAGCTACCACTGGAGGCAGACTGGTGGAGGGAACGGCCGATCCGGGGACGTAGGTGAAAACCTCGTCTGGGGTGAGTTACTTCGGGAGCATGGGTAGGAGCTCGAGCAAAAGGATAGAACCTTGCGGCTTCTTTGTTGATTTTCAACTGGCAAAGTAGGTGGAGGCACCCCGATGTGGCCGGATAACTTGGATTTCAGTGGGGCCCGTAAGTAGGCTTGAGTGCGGCCGCTTTGTCCGGATTGTTGAATTGCATGGTCGCCTGTGGTGAAGGCGTGTAACAGGAAGTACTGCGGTCTGGTGTTTCGGATGACACCGGATGGAGGCTTGGTAACCCATAGAAGTGCGAGTGAGGAATGGATTTGTGTGAGGAGCTTGGTGAACTAGTACCGTTACGAGGAGGGCTCTGGCGTGGCCCCTAACCAAGTTGTGGCGGCATTCCGAACTGTGGTATTCTTTGTGAAGGTCAGGATTGATCGGTTCCGAAGCCGAGGCGGGATCCCGATTAGCTGCCGTGGCATTCGAGATAGCCCCAACCATGAGAAGACATTCCGTGCTGATTTTGCCCCCACCGATTTGTGCCGTCGGGGCTGCGTGGATCCGGTGGTCTGTGGTTGGGGAGCCGGGTGACCCGAAAATCGAGGAGCATGGGTTACGGTAGTGGCACCGTAGGAGGTGGGTGGCGGCATCCTGGTGTAATCGGGCGGCGAGAGTGGGGTTGGCATCCTCGTCTTCTTCCACGGTGAAGGTGCCATCCGGATTGAGTGGCGGCCGGCAGAGTGACTCTTAATAGCCTCCATAAAGGTTTAGCCGTGCTTCTGTCGTAACCTCATACGTTACGCTGGCGATTCCACTTTGTTGCTCTGTCGAGGGGTCCGGGAGGCGGAGTGACGTTATCCCCATCATTACCGGGCGATGCGGACATTACGAAACCGGAGTCGGAACAAACGGTGAAGATGACGCGCTTGACTCTTCCCAACTAATCAAACGGTGACCGGTGCCCGAAACCAAGCTTTGTGCGGCGGCTGCGGGGAAAGGACACGAAGGTTCGAGATGTCCGGGAATGGAAGGAGGGTAGGTGTTTGGGCTTTTGGCTCATGCAACATGCGATTATTTGTTCACGTTTACTTAAAACATGCTTTATTAACCTAATCGGTTGGAAAAGATTGCTCTTCTTTTTCTCAAACTACTCTGGATCTGGATCGGTGGGCCCGTCACTACGTCTATAAGCCCTCGTATTCCACCCTGTATTTCGACCTCCCGGGGTGGACGGCCCGGGCGAGGGTCCTATAGGGCAAGCGGGTCCCACCGACCGAAAGAAAAACGATCCTAAAAGTCGGCGGGTAATCGAGTCTTAACGAGCATTCGATGTAAATTACGGACAAGGCGACGTCAAAAGTCAAGATCATGTCCGAGGGCTCGACGAAAAGTCGGCATGATTTGGGCGATAAGCGTCCACGATTGATCTTGACTTGTCGTCGGTTAAGCCGTAATTAGGCATGGAATAGTCATTAATCCTTGATGACGCAGTGTCAATCTTTGGGAGTCGGTGTATAATTTGTGCCGGTCGAGCCGAAGTCAAGGCGCCTGGTCAATATCTTGGTCAAAGTCTGCGGCGGAAAACCGCGAACTTCGGCGATAAGGGTCCCGAAAGATATTGAGTCGGTATGCCGATAAAGGCTTGAAAGGAAAGGTCTATACACGTACGGGGCATGACACGGACGGACTAAAAACCAACGGGTCTCGGACAAAGTGTGTCACGGACAAGTGCATAGTCGACACGAGGCTCCATGGGATGTTTGGGTAGTCCCGTGCTCATCCGAGAGGCGTAATAAGACCAAACGGACCGCGACAAGGATTTCCCGGGTTAGGGACGTAGTGTGCAGTGTACGGTCACGTGCGCGTAGTGTGCAAGCAGTCTATATTCTTTTTCTGGGTAAAATAGAGATTTTTTATGTGTCTTAAAAATATGATGCATGATTTTTTTTTTTGGAAAATTTTCTTTTTTTTTTGAATATTTTTTTTTTGAAATTTAATGAACACATAAGCACGTAAGCACGAAAATTCCGACAGTTAGGGACATTATTCCGACAGTCAAAATTTTGACTTTCTCCGAGGCGGCCAAAGCAACACGAAAACTGTGCAAAAAATCAACACACACACAAAAATGATTTTCAAAGCCGGGACGGAAGCTTGACCCTCAAAAGCTTTTTTTTTTGGAAAACGGTGATACCGGTACGTGGGATTGTTAGACCACAATTTATCCCCGACTCGTGTTAGGAGGCGATAACGGGAAGTTTAATGGTTTCCACCAATATACCAAATACCATTTTTTTTTTTTTTAAAAGCTAGAGTTCCCCAGCGGAGTCGCCACTGTGATGATGTGGGTATCCGAAAATTTTCCCATTTTTTTATTTGAAGAAATCATCGAAACGGAGTCGCCACGCCATTTTAATTTTGAGGGCCAAAACTTTGAAAAAAACCCGAGATCAGAGATTTAGGTTCGGAGGTCATGTTACACGCAGGGAAGGACGTTAGTGTGCACCCGGAATGCCTCGTAAAACGAGTCTTCCAAGCTGAAAATCATTTGTGTGTGTGTGTGTGTGTGTGTTTTGGCCAAAATACTTTGAAACTCAGAAAAGTAAAAATAGGGATATCTTTTTAAGACTTTAAAATGATCCCATGATTTTTTGGAAGATTTTTGGATTGAGATTTGGTACTCAAAAGACCTTTTGAAGTTGAGAGCCATTTCTGCCAGAATGAAAAAGGCAGTGGACCTTTGATTTTGAAATGGATTCAAGGGTCTTAAAACTTCATAATCTGGATAAACTCAGAGAATGAAAGTTGTTCTAGACACCTTAAATAAGATTTGTGCGAAGAAATTTTCCATTTTGGAGAAGATTTGAGGGGTCAAAACCTTCTGGAAACCTCAGATATGAGATCTGGATTCCCAGAAGCTGATGAACTAGCCTCTGAAAGAAAATTTGAAAAGAGGAGTTTTACTCACCCAAAAAATAAAGTAAAAATATGTATGGAAATCTCTGGATGTTGGCTACAAAAAGTATTTTGTAGTCAACACCAAATTCCAAGTTCATCTGTGTCCAAAAATTAAGATAATGGACTGAGGTCTGGGAAAATTGCTACTGGACAGCAACTTCCCAAGAGAGAAAATATGATTTTAAGGGGGGTTTTGCATCCATGCTTGTCCCCATTTCCCTAGGTTTTGGTTAGTGATCACTTGACATTTTAGTGGTGAATCAACTATACCAAACCATCCTTGGGGTACATTAGGACTAAGCATTTCATTTGCTTGGGGAGGGGGATTTTACCCTTTGAAAATGAGATTTGATGTATGAAAATGTTTTTTTGGGGTTTTGAAAATGATTTTTCTTTGCAAGAAAGTAAGAGAACTTGAAAATGATGTTGATCTTTGTAGAAGATCATCCATGGAGATGGTCTTCCATGGTGATCTTCTTAGATCTAGAGCAAGAAGATGAAGGAACTACATTTTGTAGTTTGCAAATGCATGCATGGTTGGAGTTTAGGGTAAGGAGAAGGAGGGTTTACCAATCTTCCTTGTATTCTTGAGTTTTTGGCTTGAGTGTATGAGTGTTTAGGGCTTGAATATGAGAGTGAATGGATGAGTGTGAGTTGGGAAAGATTGGAGAGAAAAAGGTGACAATTCTTGAAGAATTCTCACTGTTTTCTCTCTATATTTCGCCAGAGGTTCGGTGCAATTGGTGTTTTTCCTCCTTATTTTTGTGACTGGAGGGCTCAATTTATAGCCCTCCTGAAATGACAAACTCATCCGCGCGGACAAGACCCTTCAGCGTGCACTGTTCATTAAATGCAGCTCCAGCTTTGGACAAAGGAAATATTTCTTTTCAAAATTCAAATTAAACAACCAGTTTTTGTTTCCAGCATTTCTATTTATGGTTTTCTTCCTTTGTTTTTGCTTTTTAAGATTCTTTTTGAGGTTTAACCTTAAATAACAATGCCCATTTTACCCTCATTTTGTTAGAAATGTTAGGATTGTTAGGAATTGTTAGAAATGTTATAACTTTCGTTAATTTTCTAACGAAAATTCTAACAAGCTCAAATTGGAGTACTTACATAAGGCTGTTCGCCACTAAACGGAATCCACCGAGTAGATAAGAACAAGAAAAGATGGCACAAAGCACAATCTTATATTTTATAAACTCAAATTCAACTCCCCTTATTACAATGATTTGTGGGGTATTTATAGATATTTGGAACAGCCCTCCAAACTTAGGAATCATCAAAATACATAAAGATAAGCCTAAAAATTAATATTAAAAGATAATTGTGATTAGAAATATGAAAGATCAAAAGACTATGCCAAATTCGGATGAATCTGTCCATGTGCGCAGCCTCTAGTAAAATGGTCATAACTTCCTCTAGTAAACTCCAAATCCGGATCTGAAAGATGCGTTGGAAAGTAGACTCATAGGGCTTTCCAATGGTATATTGATAGTAATATTTGTAGGAACAGAATAAGAGATACATTCTGTACAAACGGACAGTCTTTGTTGAGAGTACAAAATGTTGACCATTTGGTTCCCGCATCATAAATGATTTGTGGGGTATTTATAGATATTTGGAACAGCCCTCCATACTTAGGAATCATCAAAATACATAAAGTTAAGCCTAAAAATTAATATTAAAATAGTAATATTTGTCGGAACAGAATAAGAGATACATTCTGTACAAACGGACAGTCTTTGTTGTGAGTACAAAATGTTGACCATTTGGTTCCCGCATCATACTCCCCCACTTGAAAGAAATTCTTCCTCGAATTTTGTATATCGCATCACAACAAGTACTTGTATACAATATCTTAATAATACTTCGACAAACTTTGTATTTTATGGCTCTTGTTATGGCCTTCATCCAATCGGTCCAACGAGTTTTGAGAAAGTTATCAATGATGAACTTGTTAATGAACCAAGAAATTGAAGTACTTGAAGGGTTGATGTCAAAGGGATCCTTGTAATGATTGTCACTAAGATATTCAAATATATTTTTCGACCAACTCAAAGAAAATGTAGGAAAAACATTGGAATTTTCCCCACATAATGATGTATAAGATGCACAAATTTGACAATAACCCAAGCATTGATCAAAATTTGGCAGAGAACCTTTTTCAAAATCATCAAATGAAAATTCCTTATGATCTTGAGGGTACTCATCAAATATAGGAGGTTGAGACCAATCAATAACAGGCAAGGGAGTAATGGAATCGGTAAATGGCCAAGAAAACTCAACATGGTGTACAAAATATGAAATTGTGTTTTTTTTTTTTTTAAATAGAAATGAATCTAAAGAAGGAGAAAGAGAAAGAAAATGAAGATCAAGGGGAAAGGTATAAAATGATACCTTAACCAAAACAAGGATAATCCTGGTTTCGGCTTTGATACCAAACTGATGCCGAAAAAATGTAGCGGAAGCAAAAGTATAGAAAAACGGATAGGATGCTCACCACTTCAAGGAATCCACCTTGAAGATACAGGGCATATAAGTACTCACCACTCGACGGAATCCACCGAAGAGATACAGAGTAAGGATGTTCGCCACTAAACGGAATCCACCGAGTAGATAAGAACAAGAAAAGATGGCACAAAGCACAATCTTATATTTTATAAACTCAAATTCAACTCCCCTTATTACAATGATTTGTGGGGTATTTATAGATATTTGGAACAGCCCTCCATACTTAGGAATCATCAAAATACATAAAGTTAAGCCTAAAAATTAATATTAAAATAGTAATATTTGTCGGAACAGAATAAGAGATACATTCTGTACAAACGGACAGTCTTTGGTGTGAGTACAAAATGTTGACCATTTGGTTCCCGCATCATACTCCCCCACTTGAAAGAAATTCGTCCTCGAATTTTGTATATCGCATCACAACAAGTACTTGTATACAATATCTGAATAATACTTCGACAAACTTTGTATTTTATGGCACTTGTTATGGCCTTCATCCAATCGGTCCAACGAGTTTTGAGAAAGTTATCAATGATGAACTTGTTAATGAACCAAGAAATTGAAGTACTTGAAGGGTTGATGTCAAAGGGATCCTTGTAATGATTGTCACTAAGATATTCAAATATATTTTTCGACCAACTCAAAGAAAATGTAGGAAAAACATTGGAATTTTCCCCACATAATGTAATGATGTATAAGATGCACAAATTTGACAATAACCCAAGCATTGATCAAAATTATGGAGAGAACCTTTTTCAAAATCATCAAATGAAAATTCCTCATGATCTTGAGGGTACTCATCAAATATAGGAGGTTGAGACCAATCAATAACAGGCAAGGGAGTAATGGAATCGATAAATGGCCAAGAAAACTCAACATGGTGTACAAAATATGAAATTGTTTTTTTTTTTTTTTTTTTTTTTTATAATAGAAATGAATCTAAAGAAGGAGAAAGAGAAAGAAAATGAAGATCAAGGGGAAAGGTATAAAATAATGCCTTAACCAAAACAAGGATAATCCTGGTTTCGGCTTTGATACCAAACTGATGCCGGAAAAATGTAGCGGAAGCAAAAGTATAGAAAAACGGATAGGATGCTCACCACTTCAAGGAATCCACCTTGAAGATACAGGGCATATAAGTACTCACCACTCGACGGAATCCACCGAAGAGATACAGAGTAAGGATGTTCGCCACTAAACGGAATCCACCGAGTAGATAAGAACAATGGAAGAAGGCACAAAGCACAATCTTATATTTTATAAACTCAAATTCAACCCCCTTATTACAATGATTTGTGGGGTATTTATAGATATTTGGAACAGCCCTCCAAACTTAGGAATCATCAAAATACATAAAGATAAGCCTAAAAATTAATATTAAAAGATAATTGTGATTAGAAATATGAAAGATCAAAAGACTATGCCAAATTCGGATGAATCTGTCCATGTGCGCAGCCTCTAGTAAAATGGTCATAACTTCCTCTAGTAAACTCCAAATCCGGATCTGAAAGATGCGTTGGAAAGTAGACTCATAGGGCTTTCCAATGGTATATTGATAGTAATATTTGTAGGAACAGAATAAGAGATACATTCTGTACAAACGGACAGTCTTTGTTGAGAGTACAAAATGTTGACCATTTGGTTCCCGCATCATAAATGATTTGTGGGGTATTTATAGATATTTGGAACAGCCCTCCATACTTAGGAATCATCAAAATACATAAAGTTAAGCCTAAAAATTAATATTAAAATAGTAATATTTGTCGGAACGAGAATAAGAGATACATTACGGCCACAAACGGACAGTCTTTGTTGTGAGTACAAAATGTTGACCATTTGGTTCCCGCATCATACTCCCCCACTTGAAAGAAATTCGTCCTCGAATTTTGTATATCGCATCACAACAAGTACTTGTATACAATATCTGAATAATACTTCGACAAACTTTGTATTTTATGGCTCTTGTTATGGCCTTCATCCAATCGGTCCAACGAGTTTTGAGAAAGTTATCAATGATGAACTTGTTAATGAACCAAGAAATTGAAGTACTTGAAGGGTTGATGTCAAAGGGATCCTTGTAATGATTGTCACTAAGATATTCAAATATATTTTTCGACCAACTCAAAGAAAATGTAGGAAAAACATTGGAATTTTCCCCACATAATGATGTATAAGATGCACAAATTTGACAATAACCCAAGCATTGATCAAAATTTGGCAGAGAACCTTTTTCAAAATCATCAAATGAAAATTCCTTATGATCTTGAGGGTACTCATCAAATATAGGAGGTTGAGACCAATCAATAACGAGCAAGGGAGTAATGGAATCGGTAAATGGCCAAGAAAACTCAACATGGTGTACAAAATATGAAATTGTTTTTTTTTTTAAATAGAAATGAATCTAAAGAAGGAGAAAGAGAAAGAAAATGAAGATCAAGGGGAAAGGTATAAAAATGATACCTTAACCAAAACAAGGATAATCCTGGTTTCGGCTTTGATACCAAGCGATGCCGAAAAAATGTAGCGGAAGCAAAAGTATAGAAAAACGGATAGGATGCTCACCACTTCAAGGAATCCACCTTGAAGATACAGGGCATATAAGTACTCACCACTCGACGGAATCCACCGAAGAGATACAGAGTAAGGATGTTCGCCACTAAACGGAATCCACCGAGTAGATAAGAACAAGAAAAGATGGCACAAAGCACAATCTTATATTTTATAAACTCAAATTCAACTCCCCTTATTACAATGATTTGTGGGGTATTTATAGATATTTGGAACAGCCCTCCAAACTTAGGAATCATCAAAATACATAAAGATAAGCCTAAAAATTAATATTAAAAGATAATTGTGATTAGAAATATGAAAGATCAAAAGACTATGCCAAATTCGGATGAATCTGTCCATGTGCGCAGCCTCTAGTAAAATGGTCATAACTTCCTCTAGTAAACTCCAAATCCGGATCTGAAAGATGCGTTGGAAAGTAGACTCATAGGGCTTTCCAATGGTATATTGATAGTAATATTTGTAGGAACAGAATAAGAGATACATTCTGTACAAACGGACAGTCTTTGTTGAGAGTACAAAATGTTGACCATTTGGTTCCCGCATCATAAATGATTTGTGGGGTATTTATAGATATTTGGAACAGCCCTCCATACTTAGGAATCATCAAAATACATAAAGTTAAGCCTAAAAATTAATATTAAAATAGTAATATTTGTCGGAACGTAATAAGAGATACATTCTCGTACAAACGGACAGTCTTTGTTGTGAGTACAAAATGTTGACCATTTGGTTCCCGCATCATACTCCCCCACTTGAAAGAAATTCTTCCTCGAATTTTGTATATCGCATCACAACAAGTACTTGTATACAATATCTTAATAATACTTCGACAAACTTTGTATTTTATGGCTCTTGTTATGGCCTTCATCCAATCGGTCCAACGAGTTTTGAGAAAGTTATCAATGATGAACTTGTTAATGAACCAAGAAATTGAAGTACTTGAAGGGTTGATGTCAAAGGGATCCTTGTAATGATTGTCACTAAGATATTCAAATATATTTTTCGACCAACTCAAAGAAAATGTAGGAAAAACATTGGAATTTTCCCCACATAATGTAATGATGTATAAGATGCACAAATTTGACAATAACCCAAGCATTGATCAAAATTATGGCAGAGAACCTTTTTCAAAATCATCAAATGAAAATTCCTTATGATCTTGAGGGTACTCATCAAATATAGGAGGTTGAGACCAATCAATAACAGGCAAGGGAGTAATGGAATCGGTAAATGGCCAAGAAAACTCAACATGGTGTACAAAATATGAAATTGTGTTTTTTTTTTTTTTAAATAGAAATGAATCTAAAGAAGGAGAAAGAGAAAGAAAATGAAGATCAAGGGAAAGGTATAAAATGATACCTTAACCAAAACAAGGATAATCCTGGTTTCGGCTTTGATACCAAGCGATGCCGAAAAAATGTAGCGGAAGCAAAAGTATAGAAAAACGGATAGGATGCTCACCACTTCAAGGAATCCACCTTGAAGATACAGGCATATAAGTACTCACCACTCGACGGAATCCACCGAAGAGATACAAGTAAGGATGTTCGCCACTAAACGGAATCCACCGAGTAGATAAGAACAAGAAAAGATGGCACAAAGCACAATCTTATATTTTATAAACTCAAATTCAACTCCCCTTATTACAATGATTTGTGGGGTATTTATAGATATTTGGAACAGCCCTCCATACTTAGGAATCATCAAAATACATAAAGTTAAGCCTAAAAATTAATATTAAAATAGTAATATTTGTCGGAACAGAATAAGAGATACATTCTGTACAAACGGACAGTCTTTGGTGTGAGTACAAAATGTTGACCATTTGGTTCCCGCATCATACTCCCCCACTTGAAAGAAATTCGTCCTCGAATTTTGTATATCGCATCACAACAAGTACTTGTATACAATATCTGAATAATACTTCGACAAACTTTGTATTTTATGGCACTTGTTATGGCCTTCATCCAATCGGTCCAACGAGTTTTGAGAAAGTTATCAATGATGAACTTGTTAATGAACCAAGAAATTGAAGTACTTGAAGGGTTGATGTCAAAGGGATCCTTGTAATGATTGTCACTAAGATATTCAAATATATTTTTCGACCAACTCAAAGAAAATGTAGGAAAAACATTGGAATTTTCCCCACATAATGTAATGATGTATAAGATGCACAAATTTGACAATAACCCAAGCATTGATCAAAATTATGGAGAGAACCTTTTTCAAAATCATCAAATGAAAATTCCTCATGATCTTGAGGGTACTCATCAAATATAGGAGGTTGAGACCAATCAATAACAGGCAAGGGAGTAATGGAATCGATAAATGGCCAAGAAAACTCAACATGGTGTACAAAATATGAAATTGTTTTTTTTTTTTATAATAGAAATGAATCTAAAGAAGGAGAAAGAGAAAGAAAATGAAGATCAAGGGGAAAGGTATAAAATGATGCCTTAACCAAAACAAGGATAATCCTGGTTTCGGCTTTGATACCAAACTGATGCCGGAAAAATGTAGCGGAAGCAAAAGTATAGAAAAACGGATAGGATGCTCACCACTTCAAGGAATCCACCTTGAAGATACAGGGCATATAAGTACTCACCACTCGACGGAATCCACCGAAGAGATACGAGTAAGGATGTTCGCCACTAAACGGAATCCACCGAGTAGATAAGAACAAGAAAAGATGGCACAAAGCACAATCTTATATTTTATAAACTCAAATTAAACTACCCTTATTACAATGATTGGTGGGGTATTTATAGATATTTGGAACAGCCCTCCAAACTTAGGAATCATCAAAATACATAAAGATAAGCCTAAAAATTAATATTAAAAGATAATTGTGATTAGAAATATGAAAGATCAAAAGACTATGCCAAATTCGGATGAATCTGTCCATGTGCGCAGCCTCTAGTAAAATGGTCATAACTTCCTCTAGTAAACTCCAAATCCGGATCTGAAAGATGCGTTGGAAAGTAGACTCATAGGGCTTTCCAATGGTATATTGATAGTAATATTTGTAGGAACAGAATAAGAGATACATTCTGTACAAATGGACAGTCTTTGTTGAGAGTACAAAATGTTGACCATTTGGTTCCCGCATCATAAATGATTTGTGGGGTATTTATAGATATTTGGAACAGCCCTCCATACTTAGGAATCATCAAAATACATAAAGTTAAGCCTAAAAATTAATATTAAAATAGTAATATTTGTCGGAACGAGAATAAGAGATACATTACGTACAAACGGACGATCTTTGTTGTGAGTACAAAATGTTGACCATTTGGTTCCCGCATCATACTCCCCACTTGAAAGAAATTCGTCCTCGAATTTTGTATATCGCATCACAACAAGTACTTGTATACAATATCTGAATAATACTTCGACAAACTTTGTATTTTATGGCTCTTGTTATGGCCTTCATCCAATCGGTCCAACGAGTTTTGAGAAAGTTATCAATGATGAACTTGTTAATGAACCAAGAAATTGAAGTACTTGAAGGGTTGATGTCAAAGGGATCCTTGTAATGATTGTCACTAAGATATTCAAATATATTTTTCGACCAACTCAAAGAAAATGTAGGAAAAACATTGGAATTTTCCCCACATAATGTAATGATGTATAAGATGCACAAATTTGACAATAACCCAAGCATTGATCAAAATTATGGAGAGAACCTTTTTCAAAATCATCAAATGAAAATTCCTCATGATCTTGAGGGTACTCATCAAATATAGGAGGTTGAGACCAATCAATAACGAGCAAGGGAGTAATGGAATCGATAAATGGCCAAGAAAACTCAACATGGTGTACAAAATATGAAATTGTGTTTTTTTTTTTTTTAAATAGAAATGAATCTAAAGAAGGAGAAAGAGAAAGAAAATGAAGATCAAGGGGAAAGGTATAAAATGATACCTTAACCAAAACAAGGATAATCCTGGTTTCGGCTTTGATACCAAACCGATGCTTAGGAAAAATGTAGCGGAAGCAAAAGTATAGAAAAACGGATAGGATGCTCACCACTTCAAGGAATCCACCTTGAAGATACGGGGCATATAAGTACTCACCACTCGACGGAATCCACCGAAGAGATACGAGTAAGAGATGTTCGCCACTAAACGGAATCCACCGAGTAGATAAGAACAAGAAAAGATGGCACAAAGCACAATCTTATATTTTATAAACTCAAATTCAACTCCCCTTATTACAATGATTTGTGGGGTATTTATAGATATTTGGAACAGCCCTCCAAACTTAGGAATCATCAAAATACATAAAGATAAGCCTAAAAATTAATATTAAAAGATAATTGTGATTAGAAATATGAAAGATCAAAAGACTATGCCAAATTCGGATGAATCTGTCCATGTGCGCAGCCTCTAGTAAAATGGTCATAACTTCCTCTAGTAAACTCCAAATCCGGATCTGAAAGATGCGTTGGAAAGTAGACTCATAGGGCTTTCCAATGGTATATTGATAGTAATATTTGTAGGAACAGAATAATAGATACATTCTGTACAAACGGACAGTCTTTGTTGAGAGTACAAAATGTTGACCATTTGGTTCCCGCATCATAAATGATTTGTGGGGTATTTATAGATATTTGGAACAGCCCTCCATACTTAGGAATCATCAAAATACATAAAGTTAAGCCTAAAAATTAATATTAAAATAGTAATATTTGTCGGAACAGAATAAGAGATACATTCTGTACAAACGGACAGTCTTTGTTGTGAGTACAAAATGTTGACCATTTGGTTCCCGCATCATACTCCCCCACTTGAAAGAAATTCGTCCTCGAATTTTGTATATCGCATCACAACAAGTACTTGTATACAATATCTGAATAATACTTCGACAAACTTTGTATTTTATGGCTCTTGTTATGGCCTTCATCCAATCGGTCCAACGAGTTTTGAGAAAGTTATCAATGATGAACTTGTTAATGAACCAAGAAATTGAAGTACTTGAAGGGTTGATGTCAAAGGGATCCTTGTAATGATTGTCACTAAGATATTCAAATATATTTTTCGACCAACTCAAAGAAAATGTAGGAAAAACATTGGAATTTTCCCCACATAATGATGTATAAGATGCACAAATTTGACAATAACCCAAGCATTGATCAAAATTTGGCAGAGAACCTTTTTCAAAATCATCAAATGAAAATTCCTTATGATCTTGAGGGTACTCATCAAATATAGGAGGTTGAGACCAATCAATAACAGGCAAGGGAGTAATGGAATCGGTAAATGGCCAAGAAAACTCAACATGGTGTACAAAATATGAAATTGTGTTTTTTTTTTTTTTAAATAGAAATGAATCTAAAGAAGGAGAAAGAGAAAGAAAATGAAGATCAAGGGGAAAGGTATAAAATGATACCTTAACCAAAACAAGGATAATCCTGGTTTCGGCTTTGATACCAAACTGATGCCGAAAAAATGTAGCGGAAGCAAAAGTATAGAAAAACGGATAGGATGCTCACCACTTCAAGGAATCCACCTTGAAGATACAGGCATATAAGTACTCACCACTCGACGGAATCCACCGAAGAGATACAGAGTAAGGATGTTCGCCACTAAACGGAATCCACCGAGTAGATAAGAACAAGAAAAGATGGCACAAAGCACAATCTTATATTTTATAAACTCAAATTCAACTCCCCTTATTACAATGATTTGTGGGGTATTTATAGATATTTGGAACAGCCCTCCATACTTAGGAATCATCAAAATACATAAAGTTAAGCCTAAAAATTAATATTAAAATAGTAATATTTGTCGGAATGAGAATAAGAGATACATTACGTACAAACGGACAAATCTTTGGTGTGAGTACAAAATGTTGACCATTTGGTTCCCGCATCATACTCCCCACTTGAAAGAAATTCGTCCTCGAATTTTGTATATCGCATCACAACAAGTACTTGTATACAATATCCGAATAATACTTCGACAAACTTTGTATTTTATGGCACTTGTTATGGCCTTCATCCAATCGGTCCAACGAGTTTTGAGAAAGTTATCAATGATGAACTTGTTAATGAACCAAGAAATTGAAGTACTTGAAGGGTTGATGTCAAAGGGATCCTTGTAATGATTGTCACTAAGATATTCAAATATATTTTTCGACCAACTCAAAGAAAATGTAGGAAAAACATTGGAATTTTCCCCACATAATGTAATGATGTATAAGATGCACAAATTTGACAATAACCCAAGCATTGATCAAAATTATGGAGAGAACCTTTTCAAAATCATCAAATGAAAATTCCTCATGATCTTGAGGGTACTCATCAAATATAGGAGGTTGAGACCAATCAATAACAGCAAGGGAGTAATGGAATCGATAAATGGCCAAGAAAACTCAACATGGTGTACAAAATATGAAATTGTTTTTTTTTTTTTTTTTTATAATAGAAATGAATCTAAAGAAGGAGAAAGAGAAAGAAAATGAAGATCAAGGGGAAAGGTATAAAATAATGCCTTAACCAAAACAAGGATAATCCTGGTTTCGGCTTTGATACCAAACTGATGCCGGAAAAATGTAGCGGAAGCAAAAGTATAGAAAAACGGATAGGATGCTCACCACTTCAAGGAATCCACCTTGAAGATACAGGGCATATAAGTACTCACCACTCGACGGAATCCACCGAAGAGATACAGAGTAAGGCTGTTCGCCACTAAACGGAATCCACCGAGTAGATAAGAACAAGAAAAGATGGCACAAAGCACAATCTTATATTTTATAAACTCAAATTCAACTCCCCTTATTACAATGATTTGTGGGGTATTTATAGATATTTGGAACAGCCCTCCAAACTTAGGAATCATCAAAATACATAAAGATAAGCCTAAAAATTAATATTAAAAGATAATTGTGATTAGAAATATGAAAGATCAAAAGACTATGCCAAATTCGGATGAATCTGTCCATGTGCGCAGCCTCTAGTAAAATGGTCATAACTTCCTCTAGTAAACTCCAAATCCGGATCTGAAAGATGCGTTGGAAAGTAGACTCATAGGGCTTTCCAATGGTATATTGATAGTAATATTTGTAGGAACAGAATAAGAGATACATTCTGTACAAACGGACAGTCTTTGTTGAGAGTACAAAATGTTGACCATTTGGTTCCCGCATCATAAATGATTTGTGGGGTATTTATAGATATTTGGAACAGCCCTCCATACTTAGGAATCATCAAAATACATAAAGTTAAGCCTAAAAATTAATATTAAAATAGTAATATTTGTCGGAACAGAATAAGAGATACATTAAGTACAAACGGACGAGTCTTTGTTGTGAGTACAAAATGTTGACCATTTGGTTCCCGCATCATACTCCCCACTTGAAAGAAATTCGTCCTCGAATTTTGTATATCGCATCACAACAAGTACTTGTATACAATATCTGAATAATACTTCGACAAACTTTGTATTTTATGGCTCTTGTTATGGCCTTCATCCAATCGGTCCAACGAGTTTTGAGAAAGTTATCAATGATGAACTTGTTAATGAACCAAGAAATTGAAGTACTTGAAGGGTTGATGTCAAAGGGATCCTTGTAATGATTGTCACTAAGATATTCAAATATATTTTTCGACCAACTCAAAGAAAATGTAGGAAAAACATTGGAATTTTCCCCACATAATGATGTATAAGATGCACAAATTTGACAATAACCCAAGCATTGATCAAAATTTGGCAGAGAACCTTTTTCAAAATCATCAAATGAAAATTCCTTATGATCTTGAGGGTACTCATCAAATATAGGAGGTTGAGACCAATCAATAACAGGCAAGGGAGTAATGGAATCGGTAAATGGCCAAGAAAACTCAACATGGTGTACAAAATATGAAATTGTGTTTTTTTTTTTTTTAAATAGAAATGAATCTAAAGAAGGAGAAAGAGAAAGAAAATGAAGATCAAGGGGAAAGGTATAAAATGATACCTTAACCAAAACAAGGATAATCCTGGTTTCGGCTTTGATACCAAACTGATGCCGAAAAAATGTAGCGGAAGCAAAAGTATAGAAAAACGGATAGGATGCTCACCACTTCAAGGAATCCACCTTGAAGATACAGGGCATATAAGTACTCACCACTCGACGGAATCCACCGAAGAGATACAGAGTAAGGATGTTCGCCACTAAACGGAATCCACCGAGTAGATAAGAACAAGAAAAGATGGCACAAAGCACAATCTTATATTTTATAAACTCAAATTCAACTCCCCTTATTACAATGATTTGTGGGGTATTTATAGATATTTGGAACAGCCCTCCATACTTAGGAATCATCAAAATACATAAAGTTAAGCCTAAAAATTAATATTAAAATAGTAATATTTGTCGGAACAGAATAAGAGATACATTCTGTACAAACGGACAGTCTTTGTTGTGAGTACAAAATGTTGACCATTTGGTTCCCGCATCATACTCCCCCACTTGAAAGAAATTCGTCCTCGAATTTTGTATATCGCATCACAACAAGTACTTGTATACAATATCTGAATAATACTTCGACAAACTTTGTATTTTATGGCACTTGTTATGGCCTTCATCCAATCGGTCCAACGAGTTTTGAGAAAGTTATCAATGATGAACTTGTTAATGAACCAAGAAATTGAAGTACTTGAAGGGTTGATGTCAAAGGGATCCTTGTAATGATTGTCACTAAGATATTCAAATATATTTTTCGACCAACTCAAAGAAAATGTAGGAAAAACATTGGAATTTTCCCCACATAATGTAATGATGTATAAGATGCACAAATTTGACAATAACCCAAGCATTGATCAAAATTATGGAGAGAACCTTTTTCAAAATCATCAAATGAAAATTCCTCATGATCTTGAGGGTACTCATCAAATATAGGAGGTTGAGACCAATCAATAACAGGCAAGGGAGTAATGGAATCGATAAATGGCCAAGAAAACTCAACATGGTGTACAAAATATGAAATTGTTTTTTTTTTTTTTTTATAATAGAAATGAATCTAAAGAAGGAGAAAGAGAAAGAAAATGAAGATCAAGGGGAAAGGTATAAAATAATGCCTTAACCAAAACAAGGATAATCCTGGTTTCGGCTTTGATACCAAACCGATGCCTAAAAATGTAGCGGAAGCAAAAGTATAGAAAAACGGATAGGATGCTCACCACTTCAAGGATCCACCTTGAAGATACAGGGCATATAAGTACTCACCACTCGACGGAATCCACCGAAGAGATACAGAGTAAGGCTGTTCGCCCTTAAACGGAATCCACTGAGTAGATAAGAACAAGAAAAGATGGCACAAAGCACAATCTTATATTTTATAAACTCAAATTCAACTCCCCTTATTACAATGATTTGTGGGGTATTTATAGATATTTGGAACAGCCCTCCAAACTTAGGAATCATCAAAATACATAAAGATAAGCCTAAAAATTAATATTAAAAGATAATTGTGATTAGAAATATGAAAGATCAAAAGACTATGCCATATTCGGATGAATCTGTCCATGTGCGCAGCCTCTAGTAAAATGGTCATAACTTCCTCTAGTAAACTCCAAATCCGGATATGAAATATGCGTTGGAAAGTACACTCATAGGGATTTCCAATGATATATTGATAGTAATATTTGTAGGAACAGAATAAGAGATACATTCTGTACAAACGGACAGTCTTTGTTGAGAGTACAAAATGTTGACCATTTGGTTCCCGCATCATAAATGATTTGTGGGGTATTTATAGATATTTGGAACAGCCCTCCATACTTAGGAATCATCAAAATACATAAAGTTAAGCCTAAAAATTAATATTAAAATAGTAATATTTGTCGGAACAGAATAAGAGATACATTCTGTACAAACGGACAGTCTTTGTTGTGAGTACAAAATGTTGACCATTTGGTTCCCGCATCATACTCCCCCACTTGAAAGAAATTCGTCCTCGAATTTTGTATATCGCATCACAACAAGTACTTGTATACAATATCTGAATAATACTTCGACAAACTTTGTATTTTATGGCTCTTGTTATGGCCTTCATCCAATCGGTCCAACGAGTTTTGAGAAAGTTATCAATGATGAACTTGTTAATGAACCAAGAAATTGAAGTACTTGAAGGGTTGATGTCAAAGGGATCCTTGTAATGATTGTCACTAAGATATTCAAATATATTTTTTGACCAACTCAAAGAAAATGTAGGAAAAACATTGGAATTTTCCCCACATAATGATGTATAAGATGCACAAATTTGACAATAACCCAAGCATTGATCAAAATTTGGCAGAGAACCTTTTTCAAAATCATCAAATGAAAAATCCTTATGATCTTGAGGGTACTCATCAAATATAGGAGGTTGAGACCAATCAATAACAGGCAAGGGAGTAATGGAATCGGTAAATGGCCAAGAAAACTCAACATGGTGTACAAAATATGAAATTGTTTTTTTTTTTTTTATAATAGAAATGAATCTAAAGAAGGAAAAAGAGAAAGAAAATGAAGATCAAGGGGAAAGGTATAAAATGATACCTTAACCAAAACAAGGATAATCCTGGTTTCGGCTTTGATACCAAACTGATGCCGAAAAAATGTAGCGGAAGCAAAAGTATAGAAAAACGGATAGGATGCTCACCACTTCAAGGAATCCACCTTGAAGATACAGGGCATATAAGTACTCACCACTCGACGGAATCCACCGAAGAGATACAGAGTAAGGATGTTCGCCACTAAACGGAATCCACCGAGTAGATAAGAACAAGAAAAGATGGCACAAAGCACAATCTTATATTTTATAAACTCAAATTCAACTCCCCTTATTACAATGATTTGTGGGGTATTTATAGATATTTGGAACAGCCCTCCAAACTTAGGAATCATCAAAATACATAAAGATAAGCCTAAAAATTAATATTAAAAGATAATTGTGATTAGAAATATGAAAGATCAAAAGACTATGCCAAATTCGGATGAATCTGTCCATGTGCGCAGCCTCTAGTAAAATGGTCATAACTTCCTCTAGTAAACTCCAAATCCGGATCTGAAAGATGCGTTGGAAAGTAGACTCATAGGGCTTTCCAATGGTATATTGATAGTAATATTTGTCGGAACAGAATAAGAGATACATTCTGTACAAACGGACAGTCTTTGTTGAGAGTACAAAATGTTGACCATTTGGTTCCCGCATCACTTCTAGCCATTGATCCACTAGCGCTTTCTCCTCCAGGGTCGTTCCTAGTAAGTCGGACTTGTATTTGGCTGCATAGTACCTGACGATCGCCCTTGATTCTACACTCATTATTGTAGGAGGGAATTATTTTGAATGAATGTGCTCGTGTCAATCAGTATATAATATATATTCCGCATATTTAAAAAAATATGGTGCTACAAGAGCTCTCGATAAGGATGAGTTCAGGGAAGGGATGGGCTCACAAGGCCTAATGCTCATAGACTATCTTTCGGAATGATGTAATAATATGTTCACAAGAGTAAATGCTAGTGAATTCTTACCAAATAGCTTGAAGTCACCTTCTTCAATAGCAGGGACTTGTCCAAATGGCTTCATAAGTTAACAAATAATGTTAGAGATGAAATAAAATTGTTTTTCTATGCTAAACTGTGGAAGATCTTATACCATCAGGTTGCCTATTTTATTGTGCTCAGTATAGATTTATACTCCACTTTGCCCATTTTATTGTGCACTGTATAGATTTATACTCCACTGACATGATAGAATTGAACTTGTTAGGACCTAACTATGTAAACCACATAGTTATACAGGGTTTTGACAAAGAAACATATCATATCCAATGTTATCTGACAGCCAAGATAACTCATGAACATTAGACAGCCATGACTCAAACTGCACACCTCATAAATCAACTGGACAGCAATGATTCAACTGAACTGCAATGATCAAACAAAAGACCAGTCATATAAATCAATGTATTTATTTACATAAGGATCATTACATATCTTCTACCCAATTCCTTGACTCCTAAAACTGCAAACTCAAAGAACTAAGCCTGACAGCTAAGGTTCTCAACAGCAGAGGTCTTATCCCTCTAACAGCTATGATCTTCAGCAATAACAGCAGTGATGTTTCTATGTGATAACCAAGATGTGCCTTGCCCAATTTCTTTCAACAGATGTTGCCAGCTCATCTCCATGAAGATCATATACAATGGTTGCAGATTACAGCCTGTTATCATCCGGTCAACAAGGCTCTAAATGCAAACACTATTTCACCCACTTGCATTTACTACCTTGTCTCCTCCAACGGCTATATTCCAACCTATAAAAGGAAACCTTCAAGACTGAAGACAATGCCCTTCAACATACAACCTTTACAACCTTACCTTCAACCCTTCCACACCTGCAAAACCTGCAACCAACAAACAAACAATCTGAGACACTTGTAACTGTAATTCAGGTGTATAAACTATTGTGTAACCACTTAAGACTGACTTTAAGTGGGTAGTGTAATTTGCTTCGTAACAAGTAAATCCCTAATTGACTGTACTAATTAGGAAGAGGAGGTTCAAGGAACTTGCCTATCAACCATTGTAAATCTTAAAGGGAACTAGATTTAGTGGATTGATCTCACTTGTCAAGGTTGACAGTGAGGGTGGACGTAGGAGGAGTGAACTCTGAACCACCTTAAAATTCTTGTGTTCATTTGGTATTATCACACAACACACACACACATCTACACACACATACACTAATCACTTGTCTTTACATTATTTCAAAACTATTTATTCCGCTGCACATTTCACTCTTGCTTTTTATATCAGTTAATATCTGACAGCTAAGATTTCACCTCAGCTGTCAAAGCTTAACTGCCTAACCCTTTAACTGATTAAGCAAACAGAACCTTTCAATTGGTATCAGAGCTTGTCTTCACCTACAAAAGTCTAACAACTTATGAAGGATCAATTCTCAACCCACCATGCCTCAACCAAGGAGAAATAATGAGAAAGACATTCCACACATTGATGACTGTGGATCCTTTGAAATATATGCATCAAAAATCAAAACCTACCTTGATGCAAACAGCATCTAGAACTGGTATGCTCTAGAAAATGAAGTCACCTGCCCTGTCACTCTAGATTCAAATGGTGGGCCCAGTAAAATGAAATCTCCGCACTCGATCGAATCAGAAAGGCAACTAATCAGTGCTAATCTTAAAGTCAAAAACATACTCCAAAAGAGTGTAAATGACTCCCTAGCACAAGAAATTGCCAAAGAACCAATTGCAAAGGCTGCATGGGAACTTATCCATACCAAATTCCAGAAACACACCAGTTTTAGAACGCAAAACCTGTACAATCTACTTAGACAACTTGACAATTTTATGTTCTACCCTGGTGAAAAAGTGAGTGCTGCTAAACCAAGGTTTGAAGATCTGGTCAGATCCATTGCTGACCATGGAAAAACTTTTGAGAACCAAGATCTATGTCTCAAAATATATTCCAACCGTCCCCAAGAATATGAGAAGGTAGCCCTACCAAAAAGAGAAAGTGCAGAATGGAACACCATGACTGTTGAGCAATACTTTGGAAAGCTTGAGGCCTATGAACTAGAAGGAATAATAAAACTTCAACCAGTTCCCTCTATCTCACAAACCCTTGCCTTAGCTGCCCAAGAAACTACTCACAAACATTGATTCCATGGTTCTTACTTCCCTTCAGAAAGTAAACCACCCCTCAAACAACCTCTCTCAAGGAGACCTACCAAGTCTCATATCCACGGCTGTCAGAAATACCCTGAGAGCACATAAGAAGACATTTGAGAGAAGTTATAGCCCATCCACTTCTGAACAAGAGAACCATAAAAAGAAAGTTGAATGCTTCAACTGTAAGAAGCTTGGTCATTACTCATCTAAATTTCCTGAACCAAAGAAACCTAAGGACAATCAGACAGCTAAGAAATTCTCCTACTCCAAGGAGATCATTCACAGTTCAAGATGCAGCTGCTACAACTGCACCAAAAAGAAGAATGAGAAGAACAAGGAGCAAGTACAGATTGCTGACTCATCCAAGTTCAGTGATGAGGAATTTGACTTCAGTGATTCTGAGAGTGAAGGAGAAGAAGCAATGATATGCCTAATGGCAGGAGATGATGAAGATTCAGACAATGAAGAAGACCTTAAAGCCTTAGCTGTTGCAGAAGAACTAAAGCAGGTACCTCAGTTTAACTCTTTAAATAATAAAGAATTTAATCAATTAGTTAGCACCCTTTTAATTCAAATTAAAAGACACCAAACTAGCTTTGCTTCATTGCTCACTGATAACCTATCCCAAAGTAAAACCATTGAACACCTTGAAAGAACCAACCAAGGGCTGAAAGAACAATGCCTTATGCTTAAGAAGGCAAATAGTGAACTGACAGCTGAGAATTCAAGAGCTCTAGAAAACAACCAAAAACACATCAACCTTGAAAAAGAGAATGAATCTCTTAGAATAAAGATTGAGTCCTGGAACAAGTCAGGAGAAGCCTTGTCATTATTCAGCTACAACCAGAGACATCCTAGTGACAAGTCTGGGATTGGAGCCAACAATCCCACTATGAAAACCTATACCCCTCTCACTGATGAAAGGGCTATTGAAAAAATGGTTCTTGAAAGTATGAACTATGTCAAAGCCCAAGAAAATGTCTATCCCATTCAGACAAAGGAGGACTCAAAGAAAAAAGGAAAGATAGATGAAGCTAGCTCCAGTCACATTGATGAAACAAATCAAGCTAGCCCCACTCACACTAATGAAACCCATGAAGCTAGCTCAAGTCAATCTAAAGGCAAAGAAAAATAAGCAAATAAAGGCAAATACATTTGGCAAAGAAAAGGAATCAAGGAGTAAGTGAAGAAAAACCAGCACAAAACCACTGGACAGCAGAGATCTTCTAGACAGCCAAGATTCCCCAGACAGCCAAGATTTGATAGACAGCAGAGATCTCCTAGACAGCAAAGATTCTATAACCATCACTATATTCCAAACATCAAAGACCCAACTGGCCATACTCAAATGGAAGAAGTCATGCCAATCAAAATACCTCTCCTAGATCATCTCACTCAAACAGCTCTCAAAGCCACACTCAGTTTCACAATAACTAAAACCAATTATTTTCTCCCAACCAATTCTTTAATCAATCCCAACCTACTGCTCCCACACCCTATATGTTGCAGATCATGGGAAATTACAATGCCCTAAACCAGTATTTTGGAAAGAGGGCAATGAACAAAGCTAGGGTACCAAAAAAATTCTAATTCTTTGGACCCAAAAGAATAAAAGGGTACCATAAATTTATTTTTCTGTTTTATAGGAACCTATGAAAGGAATATGGTACTTGGACATTGGATGCAGCAGACACATGACCTTCAACAAGGAGTGGTTGCAACAATATGTCCCTAAAAATGTTCCAAATGTTACTTTTGGTGATAACTCTCAAGCCAAAGTCAAAGGATCAGGAAACCTTGTTACTAAAGACATTATTTTTACTAATGTGTCTTATGTAGAAGGTCTCAAGCACAATTTGATTAGCCTTAGTCAAATTTGTGATAAGGGATATTATGTTGTATGTTTCAAAAATCACTGCACTGTCAAAGATGTCAACAACAAGCCAATTCTCACTGGAATCAGAAAAGGCAACCTCTACTGTCTAAACCTGGAAGTTGTGGAATCATCAAATGCTCATTGCCTACTCTCCTATAGTCAATCTGATATGTCATGGCTATGGCATAAAAGATTGGCTCACCTCAACCTCAAAAGTATCTCCAAATTAGCCAATTCAAACCTAGTAAAAGGCCTACCCAAAATTCCCTTCAAAAAGGAAAAGAAAACCTCCTTCACTGCCAAAACCAGATTGGATACCTTAAAACCCCTTCAATTACTCCACATGGATCTTTTTGGACCAATCAGAACCAGATCTCTTGGTGGAAAGAGATACTCTCTAGTGGTAGTTGATGACTACACTAGATTCACTTGGATCATCCTTCTTGAATCCAAAAGGGAAACCTTAGAACAACTGGTCAAACTATTCAACAAAATTCAAAACCAAAAGGGTCTATCCATCATCAAAATTAGATCTGACCATGGTAAGGAGTTTGAAAACACTGGTGTTGAAGAATATTGTGATCAAAAAGGGATTGAGCACAACTTTTCTGCTTCTAGAACACCACATCAAAATGGGGTTGCTGAAAGAAAGAACAGAACAATATGTGAAGCGGCAAGAACTATGCTATCGGAGAACAACCTCCCTAAATACTTTTGGAGAGAAGCAGTCACCACTGCTTTGTATGTCCAGAACAAGACTCTCATCAACAATTTTCTCTCCAAGACTCCCTATGAGCTATGGAATGGTAGAACACCAACCATTTCATACTTCCATGTCTTTGGAACACTACAAGGAAAACCGGATTTAGAGACGGAAATTTAGAGACGGACGAAATCTGTAGCTAATTTGGCGACAGATTAGAGACAGAACCAAAAATCAGAGACGGGTTCGAATTTCGTCTCTAAATTAGAGACGGATTCAGATTCCGTCTCTAATTCAGAGACGGAATATGAATCCGTCTCTAATTCAGAGACGAAATCTCAATCCGTCTCTAATTCAGAGACCAAAAAAACAACCAAGGTCAAACTACAACTCGAACCCCAGAGTTATTCACTCCCGTCTCTAATTTAGAGACGGAATCCGAATCCGTCTCTAATTAAGAGACGAAATCTGATTCCGTCTCTAATTTAGAGACGGATTCAGATTCCGTCTCTAAATTTTAGAGACGGGTTTTGTATCCGTCTCTAAAATAGAGACAGATTCAGAATCCGTCTCTAAATTAGAGACAGATTCAGAATCCGTCTCTAAACTTTAGAGACAGATTTTAACCCGTCTCTAATTTAGAGACAGATTTTTGAATCCGTCTCTAATTTAGTGACAGATTCAACATCTGTCTCTAAAATTTAGAGACAGATTTAGTATCCGTCTCTAAATTTGACTTTTCTTCTATATACTTTCATTTGTTTAGTTTTTTTCTATCTTTTTTTATATAACTTTTTCTAAAAAAAAACCACTAATTAACAAAGGCTAAAATATTGTTTTCTAGTCAATAAAAAATTTTTTAAAAAAAATAAATAAATATAGGGTAGTCCGTCCCTCTTTTGACTTTTCTTCTATATACTTTCATTTGTTTAGTTTTTTTCTATCTTTTTTTCTATAACTTTTTCTAAAAAACCACTGATTAACAATGGCTAAAATATTGTTTTCTATTCAATAAAAAAATTTTAAAAAATAAAAAATAAATATAGGGTAGTCCGTCTCTCTTTTGACTTTTCTTCTATATACTTTCATTTGTTTAGTTTTTTTCTATCTTTTTTTATATAACTTTTTCTAAAAAAAACCACTAATTAACAAAGGCTAAAATATTGTTTTCTAGTCAATAAAAATTTTTTTAAAAAAAATAAATAAATATAGGGTAGTCCGTCCCTCTTTTGACTTTTCTTCTATATACTTTCATTTGTTTAGTTTTTTTCTATCTTTTTTTCTATAACTTTTTCTAAAAAAAACCACTGATTAACAATGGCTAAAATATTGTTTTCTATTCAATAAAAAAATTTTAAAAAAATAAAAAATAAATATAGGGTAGTCCGTCTCTCTTTTGACTTTTCTTCTATATACTTTCATTTGTTTAGTTTTTTTCTATCTTTTTTTATATAACTTTTTCTAAAAAAAACCACTGATTAACAAAGGCTAAAATATTGTTTTCTAGTCAATAAATTTTTTTAAAAAAAATAAAAAATAAATATAGGGTAGTCCGTCCCTCTTTTGACTTTTCTTCTATATACTTTCATTTGTTTAGTTTTTTTCTATCTTTTTTTCTATAACTTTTTCTAAAAAAAACCACTGATTAACAAAGGCTAAAATATTGTTTTCTAGTCAATAAAAAAATTTGAAAAAAAGTAAAAAATAAATATAGGGTAGTCCGTCCCTCTTTTGACTTTTCTTCTATATACTTTCATTTGTTTAGTTTTTTTCTATATTTTTTTCTATAACTTTTTCTAAAAAAAACAACTGATTAACAAAGGCTAAAATATTGTTTTCTAGTCAATAAAAAAATTTAAAAAAATAAAAAATATATAGGGTAGTCCGTCCCTCTTTTGACTTTTCTTCTATATACTTTCATTTGTTTAGTTTTTTTTCTATAACTTTTTCTAAAAAAAATCACTGATTAACAAAGGCTAAAATATTGTTTTCTAGTCAATAAAAATTTTTTTAAAAAATAAAAAATAAATATAGGGTAGTCCGTCCATCTTTTGACTTTTCTTCTATATACTTTCATTTGTTTAGTTTTTTTCTATCTTTTTTTCTATAACTTTTTCTAAAAAAAACCACTGATTAACAAAGGCTAAAATATTGTTTTCTAGTCAATAAAAAAATTTTTTAAAAATAAAAAATAAATATAGGGTAGTCCGTCCCTCTTTTGACTTTTCTTCTGCATACTTTCATTTGTTTAGTTTTTCTATCTTTTTTTTATACACATTTTTGTAAAAAAAAGCACTAATTAACGAAGTCTAAAATATTATTTTCTAGTCAATAAAAAAAATTTAAAAAAATAAAAAATAAATATAGGGTAGTCCATCCCACTTTTGACTTTTCTTCTATATACTTTCATTTGTTTAGTTTTTTTCTATCTTTTTTTCTATAACTTTTTCTAAAAAAAATCACTGATTAATAAAGGCTAAAATATTGTTTTCTAGTCAATAAAGTTTTAAAAAAAAATAAAAAATTAATATAGGGTAGTCCGTCCCTCTTTTGACTTTTCTTCTATATACTTTCATTTGTTTAGTTTTTTTCTATCTTTTTTTCTATAACTTTTTCTAAAAAAAATCACTGATTAACAAAGGCTAAAATATTGTTTTCTAGTCAATAAATTTTTTTTAAAAAAAAAAAAATAAATATAGGGTAGTCCGTTACTCTTTTGACTTTTCTTCTATATACTTTCATTTGTTTAGTTTTTTTCTATCTTTTTTTCTATAACTTTTTCTAAAAAAAAATCACAGATTAACAAAGGCTAAAATATTGTTTTCTACTCAATAAAATTTTTTTAAAAAAGTAAAAAATAAATATAGGGTAATCCGTCCATCTTTTGACTTTTCTTCTATATACTTTCATTTGTTTAGTTTTTTTCTATCTTTTTTTCTATAACTTTTTCTAAAAAAAACCACTGATTAACAAAGGCTAAAATATTGTTTTCTAGTCAATAAAAAAATTTTAAAAAAAATAAAAAATAAATATAGGGTAGTCCGTCCCTCTTTTGACTTTTCTTCTATATACTTTCATTTGTTTAGTTTTTTTCTATCTTTTTTTCTATAACTTTTTTCTAAAAAAAACACTAATTAACAAAGGCTAAAATATTGTTTACTAGTCAATAAAAAAATTTAAAAAAAAATAAAAAATAAATATAGGGTAGTCCGTCCCTCTTTTGACTTTTCTTCTATATACTTTCATTTGTTTAGTTTTTTTCTATCTTTTTTTCTATAACTTTTTCTAAAAAAAATCACTGATTAACATAGGCTAAAATATTATTTTCTAGTCAATATAATTTTTAAAAAAAAATAAAAAATAAATATAGGGTAGTCCGTCCCTCTTTTGACTTTTCTTCTATATACTTTCATTTGTTTAGTTTTTTTCTATCTTTTTTCTATAACTTTTTCTAAAAACCACTGATTAACAAAGGCTAAAATATTTTTTTCTAGTCAATAAAAAAATTTAAAAAAATAAAAAATAAATATAGGGTAGTTCGTCCCTCTTTTGACTTTTCTTATTTATACTTTCATTTGTTTAGTTTTTTTCTATCTCTTTTTATATAACTTTTTCTAAAAAAACCATTGATTAACAGAGGCTAAAATATTGTTTTCTAGTCAATAAAAAATTTTAAAAAAAATAAAAAATAAATATAGGGTAATCCGTCCCTCTTTTGACTTTTCTTCTATATAGTTTCATTTGTTTAGTTTTTTTTTATATTTTTTTCTATAACTTTTTCTAAAAAAAATCACTGATTAACAAAGGCTAAAATATTGTTTTCTAGTCAATAGAAATTTTTTTAAAAAAAATAAAATAAATATAGGGTAGTCCGTCCCTCTTTTGACTTTTCTTCTATATACTTTCATTTGTTTAGTTTTTTTCTATCTTTTTTTCTATAACTTTTTCTAAAAAAAACCACTGATTAACAAAGGCTAAAATATTTTTTTCTAGTCAATAAAAAATTTTTTAAAAAATATAAAATAAATATAGGGTAGTCCGTCCCTCTTTTGACTTTTCTTCTATATACTTTCATTTGTTTAGTTTTTTCTATCTTTTTTTCTATAACTTTTTCTAAAAAAAACACTGATTAACAAAGGCTAAAATATTGTTTTCTAGTCAATAAAAAATTTTAAAAAAAATAAAAAATAAATATAGGGTAGTCCGTCTCTCTTTTGACTTTTCTTCTATATAGGGGTTAGGGTATAGGGTTTAGGGTTTAAGGTATAGGGGTTAGGGGTTAGGGTATAGGGTTTAGGGTATAGGGTATAGGGTATAGGGTTTAGGGTATAGGGTTTAGGGTTTAGGGTATAGGGTTTAGGGTTTAGAAGTTAGGGTTTAGGGTTTAGGGGTTAGAGGTTAGGGTTTAGGGTTTAGGGGTTAGAGGTTAGGGTTTAGGGTTTAGGGTTTAGGGTATAGGGTTTAGGGGTTAGGGTTTAGGGTTTAGGGGTTAGGGTTTAGGGGTTAGGGTATAGGGTATAGGGTTTAGGGTTTAGGGTATAGGGTTTAGGGTTTAAGGTTTAGGGTATAGGGATTAGGGCTTAAGGGTTAGGGTTTAGGGTTTAGGGGTTAGAGGATAGAGGTTAGGGTTAGGGTATAGGGTATAGGGTTTAGAGTTTAGGGTATAGGATTTAGGGTATAGGGGTTAGGGTTCAAGGTATAGGGTTTGGGGTTTAAACCCTAAATCCTATACCCTATACCCTAAACCCTAAACCCTAAACCCTAACCCCTAAACCCTATACCCTAAACCATATACCCTAAACCCTAAACCCTAAACCCTAAACCCTATACCCTATACCCTATACCCTAACCCCTAACCCCTAACCCCTAACCCATAAACCCTATACCCTAAACCCTAAACCCTATACCCTAACCCCTAACCCCTAACCCCTAAACCCTAAACCCTAAACCCTAACCCCTAAATCCTATACCCTAACCCCTAAATAATGGCACATATTTGTAACTCAATTTCCATTTGGATTTTGAGGAAAGTCATCAAGATGAAAAAAACTTTAAATGTCATTTAGAATGTAGAAAAAAATTAAAAAAAAATAAACGAGGTAGCCGTATACCATTTTCACAAGATCGGGACACATTCCTTAAAACCCTAAATAATGACACATATTTGAAACTCAATTTCCATTTGGATTTTGAGGAAAGTCATCAAGATGAAAAACACTTTAAATGTCATTTAGAATTTAGAAAAAAAAATTAAAAAAAAAAAAAAGAGGTAGCCGTATACCATTTTCACAAGATCGGGACACATTCCTTAAAACCCTAAATAATGGCACATATTTGTAACTCAATTTCCATTTGGATTTTGAGGCAAGTCATAAAGATGAAAAACACTTTAAATGTCATTTAGAGTGTATAAAAAAATTTAAAAAAAAATAAACGAGGTAGCCGTATACCATTTTCACAAGATCGGGACACATAAAACCCAAAAAACACTAAATAATGACACATATTTGTAACTCAATTTCCATTTGGATTTTGAGGAAAGTCATCAAGATGAAAAACACTTTAAATGTCATTTAGAATGTAGAAAAAAATTAAAAAAAAATAAACGAGGTAGCCGTGTACCATTTTCACAAGATCGGGACACATTCCTTAAAACCCTAAATAATGGCACATATTTGAAACTCAATTTCCATTTGGATTTTGAGGAAAGTCATAAAGATGAAAAACACTTTAAATGTCATTTATAATGTAGAAAAAAATTAAAAAAAAAAATAAACGAGGTAGCCGTATACCATTTTCACAAGATCGGGACACATTCCTTAAAACCCTAAATAATTGCACATATTTGTAACTCAATTTCCATTTGGATTTTGAGGAAAGTCATAAAGATGAAAAACACTTTAATTGTCATTTAGAATGTATAAAAAAATTTAAAAAAAATAAACGAGGTAGCCGTATACCATTTTCACAAGATCGGGACACATAAAACCCTAAAAATCCTAAATAATGGCACATATTTGTAACTCAATTTCCATTTGGATTTTGAGGAAAGTCATCAAGATGAAAAACACTTTAAATGTCATTTAGAATGTAGAAAAAAATAAAAAAATAAATGAGGTAGCCGTATACTATTTTCACAAGATCGGGACACATTCCTTAAAACCCTAAATAATGGCACATATTTGTAACTCAATTTCCATTTGGATTTTGAGGAAAGTCATAAAGATGAAAAACACTTTAAATGTCATTTATAATGTAGAAAAAAATTAAAAAAAAAAATAAACGAGGTAGCCGTATACCATTTTCACAAGATCGGGACACATTCCTTAAAACCCTAAATAATTGCACATATTTGTAACTCAATTTCCATTTGGATTTTGAGGAAAGTCATAAAGATGAAAAACACTTTAATTGTCATTTAGAATGTATAAAAAAATTAAAAAAAAATAAACGAGGTAGCCGTATACCATTTTCACAAGATCGGGACACATAAAACCCTAAAAATCCTAAATAATGGCACATATTTGTAACTCAATTTCCATTTGGATTTTGAGGAAAGTCACCAAGATGAAAAACACTTTAAATGTCATTTAGAATGTAGAAAAAAATAAAAAAAAATAAACGAGGTAGCCGTATACCATTTTCACAAGATCGAGACACATTCCTTAAAATCCTAAATAATGGCACATATTTGTAACTCAATTTCCATTTGGATTTTGAGGAAAGTCATAAAGATGAAAAACACTTTAAATGTCATTTAGAATGTAGAAAAAAATATATAAAAAAATAAACGAGGTAGCCGTATACCATTTTGACAATAACATCATTATTAGTCTTATTATTAAGTATTATTACTAATTACTATTTTCTTTAAAGATTAAATTATTGTTATTGTTAATAAGTATTTTTTTTTATAATTTATTAATATCAATTATTACTTAGGTATATTAATATTTCTTAGAAGTTTAAATTATTAAATTATTATTAATAAATATAAAATAATTAAATTAATGAATATTATTATTAATTAATAACATTATTATTTTTGATGTTATATATTATTACTAGTTATTATTAATGTTATTATTTATTATATAATAATAATTTTTAATATATTCAATTATATAATTGAATAATTAACAATAACATCATTATTAGTCTTATTATTAAGTATTATTACTAATTATATGATAATGTTATTATTCTTGATATTAGGCATATTACTATAACTAAAATTTTGGATAAATCAATAAAAGCATATAAATATTTTAGATAACTTTTTATAAATTTCAGTAATAAAAAAAATCTAAAATATTTTTTTCTATTCAATAAAAAATAATAAAAATTTCTAATTATTATTAATACTATTATTAATATTATTACTGATTATATAATTAATATTAATATTAATTAATTAATTAATTATATAATTAATAATTTATTAATAATAAATATTATTATTCTTAATATTAGACATAAATATTTTAGTTATTGTATAATATAGTGTGAAATAAATATAAGTACGTGTGATGTGGCATTGTTTGATTGGATTTTAAAATTTCACGCGGATTATGGCCAAAGCAAGATCCAACCGTTCATAACAATAAATCAAATGGCCCATATTAATCCACACAAACCCATTTACTCCCTTCCCTATTTCTCTCTCTCTCTTCATTTTGAATTACAAATTACAGAGGCACGGTTTCTCTCTCTCATTTCCCTCAGCCCTCACCGTCTTCTTCACGTCGCCGGTGCCATCACAGATGCAGAGATCTTCGACCTCCGTCATTCTCTCTATTTCTCTCCCTTCAACAAACACAAATGCCTCCCCCTTCCCTATTATCTCTTCACCTTCCGCCGCCACCACTACCGTGACCTATGGCGCTGAGAAGAAGCCGGCTGAGGAGAAGAAATTCCCATGTCGCCGAGAAAGCTCCGGCAGAGAAGAAACCCAAGGCCGGGATTCACGGCGGAGAAACAGTGAACTCAACCCTATCGGAGGAGGTAAAATCCCTAATTTTCGATCTCTCTATTGATCTGTATGTTTATATCTGTGTATATATTTACTGAATCTTCGAAATTGAATTCACATTTCGCCGGAATTTGCAGCGGTGTCTCGCCAACGTCCTATTCCGCCGCCACACCGATTCTTCTTCACACGCCATGGCCACCGTCCCACGATTACACGCAGCCGTGGCATTCGGTTTGATTTTGGTTTTGCTTGAGATTTTGTAAACCCAGATTTGAGTGTTTTGATTTCGATTTTGCCTTAATTTTGGAAACTCAGTTTTTGATTTGCTTGAATTTTGATTTTGATTTTTTTGGTGATTTTGTAAAGATTCAAAATTTTGGAATCTTAGTATTAGTATGGTAATTTTTATTTTTACAGATTTGGTGGTTGATGGTGGTTGCTGGTGGTTATTGGTGGTGATTGGTGGTGGATGTTTGAGGACTGATTTGTGTATAAAAGAAATTTGGGGGACTGATTTGAAAATAATAAAAGTTAAGGGACTGATTTGAAAATAATAAAAGTTAAGGGACTGATTTGAAATTAATAAAATGAAGGGACTTATTTGAGAATAAGAAAAGTTAAGGGACTGATTTAATATATATTTAAAAATATATATTAATATATTTTAAATATAGATATATATATATTTAAAATATATTAATATATATTTTTAAATATATATATAATTTTTTTTAAAAAAAATTTCAATTTAGCTACGGAAATATCTGTCGCAAAAATGGTTCGAAAAATAAAATGACAAATTAAATAGAAACGGAAAATCTGTCGCTAATCCGTCGAAGAATATATCTGTAGCTAATTTAGAGACGGACATATATGTCTCTAATTTAGAGACGGACATATCTGTCTCTAATTTAGAGACGGCTATATCTGTCTCTAAATTAGAGACGGACATATCCGTCTCTAAAATAGCTACAAAACAGCGACGCCCAATTTAGCGACAAACCTGCACCCACGAAATAGCTACAGAACAAATCCGTAGCTAAACACGATTTAGCTACGGAATCTTCAATTTAGCTACGGAATTTGCCGTAGATAAAATCGATTTTCCTTGTAGTGGAAGTAGATGCTTTATCCATAACAATGGGAAAAACAACCTTGATAAGTTTGATTCCAAAAGTGATGAAGGAATCTTCCTTGGATACTCCAATACCAGCAAAGCCTACAGAGTTTGACAACAAAAGGAGGCTTGTTGTAGAAGAATCAATCCATGTTGACTTTGACGAAAACAATGATCAAAGCCACACTGAATTGTGTGATTTTGATGAAGCTGCTGGAAATTCAGACAACCTACCTGAGGTGTCTCCTGTGCATGACCTCTCAAACCTCATTCCTGAAGAAGATTCTCCTTCTCTTCCTTATATGGTGCCCAAAGACACTAATAAACACCCTATTGTGTCTGATAGCCAAGAATCCCTTCCCAACAGCAAAGGTGCATCTGACAACTATGATGCACCTGACAGCTTACCTTTATCCAGCCATCAAAATTCCCTTGAAAATAACCCCATCAAACTATGCTGCAACACCAATCACTCAATTCCAACCTGAAACTATCACCCATGTCATTCCACCAAACAAAAACATCTTTATTGACCTTCCAATACATAAGATGGACATTCCTCCAAACATGCCTGTTTATGACTCTTTAATGAGTGCCTTCATCTCTCAAATTGAACCCAAGAAGATAAATGAAGCCCTTCAAGACCCAGATTGGATTGAAGCAATGGAAGAAGAATTGGAACAATTTGAAAGAAATAAGGTTTGGAAGCTTGTTCCTAAGCCTAAAAACCAAACTGTCATTGGGACAAGATGGGTTTTTTGAAACAAGATGAATGAAGAAGGCATTGTGGTAAGGAACAAAGCTAGATTAGTTGCTCAAGGGTACAGACAAGAAGAAGGAATTGACTATGATGAAATATTTGCCCCTGTTGCAAGACTGGAAGCTATAAGTCTATTCCTTGCCTATGCATCATTCAAGAAGATGAAGGTGTTCCAAATGGATGTCAAAAGTGCCTTTCTCAATGGATTCTTGAATGAAAAAGTTTTTGTATCTCAACCCCCTGGTTTTGAGCATCCAAAATTTCCAGATCATGTATATAAATTGGACAAAGCCTTGTATGGGCTTAAGCAAGCACCTAGAGCTTGGTATGATACCCTATTTAAATATCTCCTTGGCAAAGGATTCACCAAGGGCCATATTGATAACACTTTGTTTATCAAGAAATATGGAGAAGACCAGTTGCTCATCCAAGTCTATGTTGATGACATTATTTTTGGTTCATCAAATGAAGACTTGTGCACTGAATTTGGAGAAATCATGAAGAATCGGTTTGAGATGAGCATGATTGGTGAGCTCACATTCTTCTTAGGTCTTCAAGTCAAGCAAATGAAGGAAGGGATCTTCATTAACCAAGCCAAGTATACAAGGGACATGATCAAAAAGTTTGATATGCAAACTGCTTCTCCAGCTAAAACCCCTCTGTCCACTACAACCAAACTCCATGCTGATCCTGATGGCCAGAGTGTGAATCAAACTCTATATAGGAGCTACATTGGATCACTCCTATATGTGACAGCCTCCAGACCTGATATCATGTTCAGTGTTTGCCTTTGTGCAAGATTCCAAGCCAATCCCAAAGAATCTCATCTCTCTGCTGTCAAGAGAATCTTGAGATATCTGAAAGGAACACCTGACTATGGGTTATGGTATCCCACTGAATCCCCATTCTCTCTAATTGGCTTCACTGATTCAGACTATGCTGAATGCAATTTATATAGAAAATCCACAAGTGGTGGATGCCAATTTATTGGATCAAAATAATCTCTTGGTCAAGCAAAAAAGCAAACTTCAGTAGCTACCTCAACAGCTGAGGCTGAATACATTGCTGCTGGTCTGTGTTGCTCTCAAATACTTTATCTCAAAAGTCAACTCCAAGACTTTAGGATGGACTTGTCAAATATTCCTATTTTTTGTGACAATTCTAGTACCATTGCCATGACAGAAAACCCAGTCCAACACTCCAAAACCAAGCATATTGAAGTTAGGCATCACTTCATTAGAGATCATGTTGAAAAAGGAAATATCATCTTAGCTAAAGTATGCACTGAAGATAATGTCTCTGACATCCTAACAAAAGCAATGGATGAAAAGAGATTTGAAATACTAAGGGCAATGCTGGGAATGATTAATTTGCCAAAATAAAGGATTTTCATTAATCAAGGAAACATTACTAATGGTTGCTGTTAACAGTTAGGGATCTGACAGCTAACCATAAACCTTCTCAAAAACCTTCATCATTCTTAGCCAAACACCTTCCTATCAAATACCCAAGTTTTCAAAACACAAAAACAAACAAAAAATACACATAACCAAAAGCTTCTCAACCCCTCCTTTCTCTCACAGCTAACCCTCTCACAGACTTTGACAGCTAAGAATTCTATTCTTGGCTGTTCCTTGGCAAATCATGAATATCCTCATCTAGGAACCCATACTCATTATAGGCAACATCAGGAGCCTCATAGACATTCTCCTTGATGTCCCCATACCTCTCTAGCCACACTGGGTGCCTCTGCATGAATGGATCAATTGCTGATGTTGAAAATTGTAAAGAAGGACACACCCTCCTTGGCCACCACTCCTCTACATCATTGTAAGGAGGATATTCTCTTAGTGGAGAGACAAAGCTAAATGTCCCTGAAGTGTTTTCACTCTCCTGAGCAATGATTGCTTGATCAGACTGAGGACCCACACCTTCCTCCTCATTCATTGCTGCCGGACTCAAACACTTGAAAAACTGTGAGAACAATCTCATATAAGCCTTTGAAGGAGAAATTTACACTCCTACAAAGTTGTCTCCAGTTCCCTCAAGAACTGTTTGACTCAAAGTAAGTGAATCCCTGGTTACAGCTGTGAACTCCTTGACAGCTAAGAAATCAGGTTGACCAAGTCAATCTTAATCCTTTCTTTGCCGTCAAGCTTCAAAAGCTCTCCCAATGTGTAGACTCTCTCTACACCTACCCTAACCTGCCTACTTGATTCACCCTCCTTCCCTTTACCAAACAGCTTAATCTTAGCTGTCTGATCATCTTGACTCTCACAAACCAACTTAGCTTTACCCTTATCTCTAGCTATCTCCTTTAACCTGTTTCTCTCACCCTCCAACAATGCTAGTCTCTCCTCATCCCAAAACTTTTTTCTTATCTATCTCTCTCTCTCAACTCTTCTTCCTTATGTGGATCATCATTTGGCAGTTGATCCACTTCTTGTTATAAGGCATTACCAGTTTGAATTTGATATGACAAAAACTCTCTCTCAAACCTTTCCTCCCTAGTTTCCTCTACCCTTGGACTCTTAAAGACCAGTTTCTTTGCTATCTTAGCCATCTTGCTAGGACTGAACATTGAAACCAATCTTCCCATTTACTATATGACTGAAATGGATTGAATAAATCTCATCATCTGATACATTTCCTTTTATAGACAAATTTTGCTTCAGTCAACATAGTAGCAATGATCATTCAAAATAGGCTTGGCTGGTCATCAATTCTGACAGCCATGATTTGAGTTCTTGCCAAATCGAGGATTATGGGAACTTGCCACTAACAATTATTCATTTATTTCCCTGATAAAACCCTCTGAAAATTTGCCTCTCTGTACGGACTTTATTCCCTTGTTTTATGGAAGTTATGGCACGTAATGAGTTGGGGACAAAAAGCACTATTCATGAACAATCACATTCTTAAATGCCATTTTTATCCATTGCACTAACCCTCGTATTAGCCGTTGAACTACACAAATTCCCTCCTCATTAACATTTAACCCTGCGAAATTAACCCTTCTTCAAACAAACATTCTCCACCCTCCTAATTCCCTTCTCTGATTCTCTCTGTAATTTGAAACCCTAATTCTCTGTTCTATTCAACCATGTCTTACCCTGAAGCTCATGGGTATTTTATCAAGCCTGATTTCTATGAGCATGAGGTTGGAGCTCTTATCAAAGCCCTTCTTGAGTCCAAAAATCTTTGCAACATGATGGAAGCTCAACCCCCCATCTACGAGAAATTATGCAGAGAGATTTACATGGCTGGACAGAGACTTGTAGATGGAGCCATTAGAATCAACATTGAGGGAACTGAAATTCATGTATCTCCCAAGGTGGTCTCTGAAGTCAACAACATTCCAATTAAGAATGGAACCAGGAGCAACCTTTGGGATAGAAAAGATTGTGCCTTGGAGATGTTCTACAAGAGATTCTTTGATGAACCCAACTGCAATTACCAAGTGGCACAGAACAAACCCATTAAAAAGATGACCTTGGATTTGTTTAAATCAACCCTAATGGATGTTATCATCATGGGGTTTGATGGAAAACAGTCATCTTTTGATCAAATCAGTCCCAATGAATGGAAGCAAGGCTTGAGTTTGATAGCTAAGGATGTGAACTGGAGTGTTGCCCTACTGCACAACTTTCAATTTGCCACATCCCCTTCACCTTGGAAGTTCAAGAAGTAAACCCCAAGGATGAACAACTTCAGATTCATGAGTGGGATTCTACACCATTTAATTCCAAAGCTGAACCCTCCCCTAAAAGATGATTGGCTTGAAACTACCACTCTCATGCAAACAAGGAGTTTCAGCTTGAGCACATTCAGGCTCAAGGGGAAGAAAAGATTGGATTTTGGGGACAGCTCTGAAAATCTTGGTGAAGCAACACTAAGACTAAGAGAGAAAACTGAGAATGAAATGAGGTTGTGGAAGTCATTGGTCCACATGGTAAATGACAAGAGATCAAAAAGGAAGCATGAAGGTGTAGTGATCAAAGAAAGGGATCAAGAGATCACACCTAGCAAAATCAAGAAAAGGATTGGCAAGGCTGAGATGAAGAAAACGGGCAAAGGAAAGAAGCTTCCCAAAGGAAAGAAGGTGCAAGAAATGGTTGAGCAAGTAGTTGAGCAAGAGGATGCTCAAGTGACTGAAAAAGGAAAGCAGATTGCTGAGGAACAACATGCTGATAGTGAAGAAACTCATTCAGATCCTATATTCCAGGATATTGATAATTTTGTTGGTGATAATGATGCTACTCAAGATGAGGAGTTTGAAGAACAGATAAGGAGAACCATTGCTGAGTCCCTAGTGGATGCAAGACACAGAACAGTTAAGACTGGGCAATCTTCTGGGACAGCTATGGATGTCTCTGCTCTGATAGCTAAAGTTCCTGAGCTTGCTGAAATTTCAACTAAGGTAACTCCTACCCCCTCTCCTTCTCAAAATACATTCTCTAGGAAGAGAAAACTTGACAAAGATGCTCCCCTCTCCAAAAAGTTGAAACCCAATACACCTCAACCCTCACCAACCAAAGGCCAATCCAGTTCACCTCATGTATCTATAGCCTAAGGAATTCTCAACCTAAATCCTTCCAACATAAGCCCTAATGAGCCTAGTGTTGAAAATGAAAGGGGAAATAGCCCTGACTCTGAAAAAGGTGATCCTCAGTTGAGGGGGAACAGTAGTCATCAATCCCCTATTCTGACAACTGAGCCTTCCCCTGATCAATCTTCACCCATTTCTAGTCCCTCTGATCCATTACACATTCCTGAAAATATCCTCAGAGCCTTTGAAGGATTATCCTTTGAAGGACGCCCTGATTTGCTTCCTGCTGTCATCTCATACTTAAGAACCTTTTTAACTGAGGATGATATGCTAAAAGCTCTAGACTTGATCAAAACTAGAGATAGAGCCAAGAAGGCAAGCATGCCTGGTAGTGAATCTCAACCTAAACCTGTTGAATCTGTTGAACCTCAAGAAACACCTGAACCTACCCCTAATTCTGAACACCTTCCGGCCTGTGAGCCTTGGATTCTGGATTGTGACATTGACTTCTCTTTTCCCTCCATCATGGATGCTCACCAAAAGCTTAAGGGAATCACTCACTTCCCTGAGATTACCAACCCCAATATCATTCCCAATCCTTGGCTGTTGAGTAAGAATGCAATCATGATCCATGCCAGAAATAGATGTGGGCTCATTATGTTTGGCCATGAGGAATGGAAGAAGTATAGAGCAGCTCTCCCCACTTCCTTCTTTCACAATGCTCCCAGATTACCTAACTTCATGGACCTTTCAACCATCATTGACTGGGAAGTGTTGTTCTCCCAACTTTTGTCAAACAACATCAATGAATGCATTTACATGCCCTCATCCCTTGTCTATGCTCTCTGCATTGAATTGGCCAAAGAGATGTACTGGAGAATCTGCTGCAATAAAGCCAAGATCATGGCTGTCATTGCCAAGCCAAACCTGACAGCCATGTTTCCCCCAATTACTTCAGTACCTCCTACCTTCATTCCCCTAAATACCAGATCTCTCCAAGCAAAACTTCCTCCAACCTTCAACCCCTCAACATATGTGCCTCCATATCATGTGACCATCACTGATATGAAGAAATTCACAAGGACCATGATAACCAAAATGAGACACATATTGGAAGTCTCAGTTAGAGCCAAACCTGAAAAGAGGGCATCCAAGGGAAAAGCAATTGAATCTGATGAGGAAGCTATCAATCTGGGAAAAAGAGCATCTGGTGCTGCTTCCAATGTTATTGTGTCCAATGATGATGAAGAAGATGAGCCAGCAAAGCAAATGCATCAGCCTTCAACCTTAGCTGCTCTCACTGTCTCCACAGCACCCACTCAGTATTCAGCTGCACCAACCATCTCTCTACAATCAAATCCCTTCTTTTCTAACCTATTTTCAGGAACCAAAGGTCAAAGCTCTAGAGGAAAGAATGCTCCCAAATGGGATACTTTAAGGTTAAGGGATGATGAAGAACCTCTGTCCAAAGCTGTCTCAAGGAAAGACAAGATCACACCTTCTCCTATGATGATGAGATGACCTGGGAATGGAACAATGAAATGTACTTCAGAGGTGTTGATGAAAAGATGAGAAAGGTGCTGCTAGCTGAAAGAGATGAACTCCTTGCAGCAAGGAGAGAAAGGGATGAACTTTCTGATTAGAAATTTTTTTGTCTTTTCTGGCTAAGTCTTTTAACCCCTACTTTTATCCCCTGTTTTTAAACAATTGTTATTTTGGATAATCTGTTTGTTTTGGCTCTTGTGGTTGAATCAAGAAGATTAATTTTATCTTCATTGGTATATTCAATTCATGAGTATTTTGCAGGTCATATCTTTTATTAGATATATTAGTTTGCCAAAAAGGGGGAAATTGTTAGGACCTAACTATGTAAATCACATAGTTATACAGAGTTTTGACAAAGAAACATATCATATCCAATGTTATCTGACAGCCAAGATAACCCATAAACATTAGACAGCCATGACTCAAACTGCACACCTCATAAATCAACTGGATAGCAATGATTCAACTGAACTGCAATGATCAAACACAAGACCAATCATATAAATCAATGTATTTATTTACATAAGGATCATTACATATCTCCTACCCAATTCCTTGACTCCTAAAACTGCAAACTCAAAGAACTAAGTCTGACAGCTAAGGTTCTCAACAGCAGAGGTCTTATCCCTCTAACAGCTATGATCTTCAGCAACAACAGCAGTGCTGTTTCTATGTGATAACCAAGATGAGCCTTGCCCAATTTCTCTCAACAGATGTTGCCAGCTCATCTTCATGAAGATCATATACAATGGTTGCAGATTACAGCCTGTTATCATCCAGTCAACAAGGCTCTAAATGCAAACACTATTTCACCCACTTGCATTTACTACCTTGTCTCCTCCAACGGCTATATTCCATCCTATAAAAGGAAACCTTCAAGAATGAAGACAATGCCCTTCAACATACAACCTTTACAACCTTACCTTCAATCTTTCCACACCTACAAAACCTGCAACCAACAATCAAACAATCTGAGACACTTGTAACTGTAATTCAGGTGTATAAACTATTGTGTAACCACTTAAGACTGACTTTAATTGGTATTGTAATTTGCTTCGTAACAAGCAAATCCCTAATTGACTGTACTAATTAGGAAGAGGAGGTTCAAGGAACTTGCCTATCAACCATTGTAAATCTTAAAGGGAACTAGATTTAGTGGATTGATCTCACTTGTCAAGGTTGACAGTGAGGGTGGACGTAGGAGGAGTGAACTCTGAACCACCTTAAAATTCTTGTGTTCATTTGGTATTATCACACAACACACACACATCTACACACACATACACTAATCACTTGTCTTTACATTATTTCAACACTATTTATTCCGCTGCACATTTCACTCTTGCTTTTTATATCAGTTAATATCTGACAGCTAAGATTTCACCTCAGCTGTCAAAGCTTAACTGCCTAACCCTTTATCTGATTAAGCAAACAGGACCTTTCAGAACTCACCTGACGAAGTAGAAACTCGGGTCGCTTGATTTCACCGGAATCAAGATCGATTGGTATAAGTTCGAACTCGGCTCCAACCTCCAACAGGCAAGTTAACACTCTCTGTGTGCAGGCTGACTTAACAGAACCATAAATTTTGACCACCATTTTTCCTAGTTATATTTGAAAGTAGTAGTTTAATGTCTCAAGTGATATTAAAGGTCTGCACTAAATAGCAATTGCTTTAGTACCAGTTTTCAAGTCACTTGGAGTTTGGGGGTTGACAACCACCAAAAATGGGGGTTAAACATGGGCATAGTTAAGGTCAACAACGTTATGCATCAGCATGGTCAACAGTTAATGGTTTTCCAGTCTAATGATATATATTTAACTTGTTTTTTTTATATATACTCTCTCCGTCCCATAAAAAAAGGTTACCCACTTACTTATCCGCTCGAAAAATAAGAAATAATGTTATTAAAGTAGGAGTTGTGAGTGGGTAGGAGAGAGAAAGTGGGGTAGAGAATAGTAAGTGGATAGTTGTTGTGAGTATGACAAGTGGGTCCCATGAATAAAGAAGTATTAAAAAGTTTCTTTTTTAGGAAGTGTGACTTATAAGTGGGACGCCTAAATGGTAAAGTGAGTAAAGTTCTATGGGACAGAGGGAGTATATATTAATAGGTAAGAAAACCATACTTCGAACATGAAAGAAAAATAAATATGTACTCCTTTCGTCGTCTAGCTAAAACATACACTTTTTACATATAAAAGAGTCTCCCGCTAAAAATTACACTTTTTCAAAAAGAAAATTTTAAAATATTTCTTTATTCAATGAGACACACTTGCATATACCACTATCCGCTATTATCTATCCCACATTTCTTTTCGATCTTACTTTTTATACTCATAATACTTAAACCACTTACATTTTTTTAAATCCCCGTTCTTTATTGAGTCGGAGAGAGCAAAGCTTTATTGAAAGTTGGCTTTTTAAAGGGAAAATCCCAAAATGGAATATTGAGCACTTAACGTGGAACAGAGCAAGTAGTATATAACTAAATGGTGTTTGAGTGAAATTTTATTTTTTCGACAAAAAATAACAGATTTATAATTACATAAAATAAAATGTTGATAAAATTTCAATAAAAAAAAGAAAAAAAGAAATTAAAGTATACTCCCTCCGTCCCGATAGAAAGAGGAAAATTACTGTTTACGCGGAGATTAAGGAAAAAAATAATGATATAAATGTTGTGAGTGTAAAAGTAAAATAGGAGAGAGAATGAGTGGAGGGAATAGTAAATTATAATGGTGTTGTGAGTATTAAAATAATGATATGAGAGAGAATGAGTGGAGAAAATAGTGAATTTGTGGTTTGTAATGAGACAGAAAAAAAGGAATATTTGTGATTTGTAATGGAACGGAGGGAGTATTTAGGACTGGTGAGTGGGGTCTTTGATCGAAATGAAAGGAATACTTGGGGTGAAAATGACCACAATTTTATGCGTCTTAAAATGTTCTAGATGGTTGGTGGCTTTTGCCTTTTTGGGGGTTGTGACTTGTGAATAACCGCATGCCAATATGTCATGAGACTAGAATGTTATAGCATCGACAGATTTTTTGAACAATAATTTTAGGTTAATTTTATTATCCTAATGAGCATTAAAAATTTATTATTAATAGTATTATTAATGGTGTGTCAGTAACAAGTTTTAAATTTTTATTAGCATAATTAAATTAATCTAAATTTATTACTTAAAATACTTTTATAGTGAAAAAAAAAAGTAAGAAGATCATTGAAAGACGGAGAGAGACGGAGAGTATTTAGCTAGGTCCCATAATTATTCCAAACAATGTTTGTCAATCCTAAAAATAAAATCTAGCCTGAAAGTTAGGTCCATATACACTTTGAAACAATTTCTCTTTCTAGATTGTCTAATCCTCCAATAATCTAGCCTTTTATCCAAATCTGCTACACAAAGAGCAGTAGCAAGAACCCTACTACTTCTGTTACGAGAAACGTATCTTTTTCGTCCTTATACATTTTAGGTTTTTACCTAAATACCTTTTTCGCCATTAAGCTTTTTAGGTTTTTACCTTTACGTCACTGAACTAAAATTTTTTTTTTGTCTTTGAATCCTTAAGACTGAAGAAGGATTCCATTGATGCTAAGAGAATAATCTGACATTACAGCAACAGAGTTTTGCTATTCTAAGGTTGATGATTGATCGATTCGATCAACTCTTCCTGCATTACAACAACCTTATGTGATGTACAAGATTTTAGATTTTCTTTCTACATCTATATATATTCATCATGCCTTCACCATTGGAGATGATTTTCTTGATGACGGGGATACAAGAGCCTTTGCGTAAGCAACAGGCAAAGCGATGATCTTCTTTGGTTTGCTTACATATGCCCGTCTCGTGAAGTTGTTGTAGTCATTGGCTTCAATCTCATCTAATATTTGGCGGTATAACAGCAGTGATGCCCAAACCTGCAGACGTGATCAATAAATCAAAATGGGCTACTCGGGATTCATCCACTTGGGCAAGAAATGAAAATGACTTTCGGAATTTTTTTTTTTTAAGTAAAAAGAAAACGAGAAAAAAAATTGCTTACTGGCCATCTACTAGCTGAGCTGAGTTGAGTGACTCCATTTTCTGCTTCATCAAAAAACATTCTTGCCCTCTTTATTTGTTTCTTCATGAATTGCCTCCATTTATCGGTTACTTTCATCGCAAATATATCCTCATCTGATAGCCCAGACTGAGCTAGCTCGTCTTGAGGTAAATAGACTCTTCCTCTTCTTGCACTGTAGCATAAGAAAACAAATCAGAAACTAAAGGCAGATTCTTTGAAAGCATCAGCAAGTTACCAAAAACATTGCGATTAAGCTCTAACATAGACATGTCCAAATAGAACCGGGAATCGACGGAACCGGCGGGTAGAACCGGAACCGGGAACCGGCGAGAACCGGGAACCGCCGGAACCGGGAACCGAACGTAACCGGGAACCGGATTGAAACGGTTCGAATACGAATCCACCATATTGGGAACCGAGGAACCGGCGGAACCGGGAACCGGCGGTTCCGGAACCGGGAACCGGAACTCAATGTAAGTTAAATGTAATATTTAGCATTTATTTAGCATTTATTTAGTATTTGTACTTGTAGTGTAGTGTTGTTTTATTTAAATTCTAAAAATATTGTTAGAATTTTTATTCTATCTTTAATAATATACTAACAAAATTTTGTCCACGTCTCATTCTTTCCAAAAACATACTTCCCAAGTGAAAAAAAAAAAAAGATTAGTTAGCGTCTTTACTGTCTTAAGAGGTTTGGATTTAAAAAAAAAAAAAAAGTTAGATGGTGATGGAACCGGTGGAACCGTTGGAACTGGAACCGGAACCGGCGGATAGAACCGGGAACCGGGAACCGAATTAATATGGTTCGAATACGGTTCCGGCTATTTGGGAACCGGGAACCGGCGGTTCCGGAACTGGGATCCGGAACCGGAACCGTTTGGACATGTCTACTCTAACACACACAACTCTAACACAGAGTTTTGTACTCCCTCCGTCTCATAATAAATATCGCACTTTCCTTTTTTGTTGCATTTCTAAATAAGGAAAGTGTTCTAGAGCAAGTTTACCATTGTACAAGCAATGTACAAACAAATAAAACATGTTTCTTAAAAACGTTGACAAGTCAAATGCGACATTTATTATGGGACGCATGTATAAATTGGTGTACTTACCCTTCGCCTACATAGCGGAGTATGTTTGTGAGTTGATTAGCAATCCCCAATGCCAACGCAGCATTATAGACACTCTCTGTTGTTGCTTTTGAATCAGGAGCAATGCCCATGATTGGAACGCTCATCAGTCCAACTGTACCGGCAACATAATAGCAGTAAAGATAGAGCTCATCAAAGTTCTTGTATCTTGACTTCCTTAGGTCCATTCTCATTCCTTCAATCATGATGTAGAACGAATCCACAAATAGAGAAAACGCAGCGGAATTATTAAAAACCTTGAATCAAGAACTAATCCTCACACGAAGGTTAGATGATTCAAGCGATTATTATTAAACCCTCGCAAAAGAATTTAATACAATCGAACAACGAATAAAAGGGATATGAATTACTCCTCGCAAAAGGACGTAACCCTCGTGAAAGGTCCTGTTTGCTTAGATCAAATTAAAGGTTAGGCAGTTAAGGTTTGACAGCTGAGGTGAAATCTTAGCTGTCAGAGGTTAACTAGTTTTAAAGATTAGAGTTAAATGTGCAGCGGAATAAAAGTGTTTGAAATAATGTAAAGACAAGTGAATAGTGTATGTGTGTGTATATGTGTGTGTGTGTAGTGTGATAATACCAATTGAACACAAGGAATTTTAAGGTGGTTCAGCGTTCACTCCTCCTACGTCCACCCTCACTGTCAACCTTGACAAGTGAGATCAATCCACTTAAATCTAGTTCCCGTTAAGATTTACAAAGGATTGGATAGGCAAGTTCCTTGAACTTCCTCTTCCTAATAAGTACAGTCTATTAGGGATTAAGCTCTACACTGAGCAATTCACACTACCCACTTAAAGTCAGTCTTAAGGGGTTCTTACAAATCAGTTTATACACCTGAGATCAGTTACAAGTGTCTTAATGTTGTGTTGATTGTTGGTTGCAGGTTGAGAAGGTTTGGATGCAAGGTTTGTAGAAGTTGTGTGTGTAAGGGGTATGTTCTTCAGTCTTGGAGAGTTCCTTTTATAGGCTAGGAAATAGCCGTTGGAGGAGACAAGGAGACAAGGTAGTAAATGCATGTTGGAGTTGCATTTAGAGCCTTTGTTGACTGGAGAATAATATAGCTGGAATCTGCAACCAAGCATGTGATCTTCATGGAGATGAGCTGGCAACATCTGTATGGAGAGATTGGGCAAGGCACATCTTGGTCATCACAGGATTTCTTCATTGCTGCTGATGTTGAAGATCATAGCTGTTGAGGGATGAAGTCTTTGCTGTGAGAGAACCTTAGCTGTCAGAGCTAAGTTCTTGATCTAGAAGGTTTAGGCAATATGTAAAGTATCATACTACACATGTAATTAGATACATTAATGTATATGAGTGGTTTTGAGTGATATCTTTGTGGGATGATTGAATCATAGCTGTCCAGTTGATATATATAGAAGTGCAGTTTGAAGTTGATGGCTTAGCTGTCTAAAGTCATATGTTATCTTGGCTATTAGATAACATATGATATATTTCTTTGTCAAAACCTCTTATAACTATGTGGTTTACATAGTTCGGTCCTAACAATTTCCCCCTTTTTGGCAAAGTAATATATCTAATAAAGATATAACCTGCAAGATACTCAAGAATGAATATACCAATGAAGATGAGAACAATCTTCTTGATTCAATCAACTGAGCTTTAAAACAGAGCATATTATCCAAAATAAACATTGTTTGTAAAGCAAGAAATAAGGGTAGGGATTAAAAAGGACTTATCCAAAGACATAAAATTTTCTTAAGAAAATTCATCTCTTTCTCTTCTTGCCGCAAGGATCTCCTCTCTTTCGCAAGTAGCACTCTCTTCATCTTGTCCTCAACACCTCTGTAGTACATCTCATTGTTCCATTCCCACTCATCTCATCATCATAGGTGAAGGTTTGGTTTTGCCTTTCCTTGAGAACAAACTTTGGACAGAGGCTCTTCATCATTTCTCAATCTCATAGTACCCCATAAGGGAGCCTTCTTTGGTTTTGAGCTCGACCCCTTGTTCCTGCAAATAGGTTAGAAAAGAAGGGGTTTGATTGAAGAGAGATGGGTTGTTGAGTTTGATGTAGAGGTGGATCGGGCCAGACAGTGAGAACAAGAGAGGTTGAGAACCGATGCCGTTTCACCACAGGAGAATCATCTTCATCATCACTTGACAAATCACATTGGGAGCAGCACTGCAGGCTCTCTTTCCCGTAAGCAGCCTTCTTCTTCAGATTCAACAACCTTTCCTTTGGAGGTCTTCCTTTCAGCATTTTGACACAGCTTGAGACTTCTAAAATGTGTCTCATCTTGGTTATCATTGACCTTGTAAATCTTTGCATGTCCTGTGATGGTCACATGATATGGGGTACAAAAGTTGAAGGATTGAAGTTTGGAGGAAGGTTGGATTGGAGAGATCTTGTGTTTAGGGGGATGAATGAAGATGGTACCGAAGATGAAGGGGGAAACATAGTGTCGAGGCTTGGTCTTGCAATGACAGCCATGATAATGGATTTATTGAGGCAAATCCTCCAATACATTTCTTTGGCAAGCTCAATGCATAGGGCATACACCAGGGATGAAGGCATATAAATGCATTCATTGATATTTGAAGAGAGAAGCTGGGAGAACAGAATTTCCCAATCTATTATGGTAGAAATATCCATGAAGTTTGGTAGCAAGGGGGCTTTGTGAAAGAAGGAGTTGGGGAGAGCTATTCTGTACTTTTTCCATTCCTCATGGGCAAACACTATGAGGCCACATCTATTCCTTGCATGAATCATAATGGAATTTTTGCTTAACAGCCAAGGATTGGAGACTAGATGAGGATTGGCAATTTCAGGGAAATGGGAAATATCCTTTAATCTTTGGTGGGCAGCCATAATAGAGGGGAAGGAAAAGTCAATGTCACAATCTAAGATCCAAGGTTCACAAGTAGGAAGAATTTCAGATTTAAGAGAGAGATCAAGATTTTCTTGGGTTTGGACAGGCTCACTAGGTTTGGATTGAGATTCTTGTTCAGGTTGAGGTTCAGGTTAAAGATCAGGTTGAGGTTCAGGTTCAAGTTCAGATTGAGGTTCAGGATCTTGGGTAACAACATGAGGTTCTTGGGTTTGAACAGTTTCAACAGGTTTGGGTTGAGGTTCAGGTTCGTGGATGGGGTTCAAAGTGTGTATGCTTGCTTTCTTAGCCAGATCTCTGGTTTTGATAAGTTTCAAGGCTTTTTGGGTTTCTTCCTCTGTTAGCAGTTATCTCAAGTAATAGATAACAGCAGGAACATGCTTGGGATTCTCTAAGGAAAGTCCTTCAGATGCTTTGAAGATGTTTTCAGGAATGGGGGAAGGATCTGAGGGACTATCAGAGGGTGATCCTTGACTAGAGAGAGGCATAGCTGTCAGAATGGGAGACATAGGACTTTTGTTCCCCTTACCGAGGCTCATCTTTTCAGAGCTAGAGCTATTCCCCTATCTTTTTTAACACCGGGTTCATTTGGACTAATGTTGGAGGGATTAAGATTCAAGATGCCTTGAGCCACAGAGTCATGAGGTGAACCGGATTGGTCTTTGGATGAGGAGGGTTGAGGAGTGGTTGGCTTCAACTTTTTGGATGGGGGAGCATCTTTATCTGATTTTCTCTTCCTAGAGAAAGTACTGAGAGTAAGAGAAGGCTTAGAGGTTACCTTGGATGGGGTTTCAGCAATTGAGACAACCTTAGCTGTCAGAGATGAAGCTTCCATAGCTGTCCCTGCAGGACTGCCCAACCTTAGCCGTCCTCACTTCCATTAGTGACTCACAGAATGCTCTTCTCATATCTTCATCAAACTCATCACCTTGAGCTTCACCAAAGATACACAAAGCATCATGGATTTCTTCCTCTTCACCATCATACTCATCAATGTCCTTGAAGATAGGATCTGACTGAGTATCTTCACTGTCAGCTTGTTCTTCAGCAATCATCTTCCCTTTGTCAGTTCCTTGAGCACTTTCTTGCTCAACAACTTCCTCTTCTTGAATTTGCTTTCCTTTGCTAAGCTTCTTTCCCTTTCCAGTTCTCTTCAACTTGGCTAGGCTTTTTCTCCTTTTGATTTTGCTAGGAGAGGTCTCTTGAGCCCTTTCTTTTATGACAACACCTTTGTCATGCTTTCTCTTGGATCTTTTGTCATTCACCATGTTTACCAATCCCTTCCACATCTTCATATCTTTCTCGCCTTTTCTTTCGCTTTGAGAGGCTTCATCAAAATTCTCGTAGCTGTCCCCAAGCTCTAATTTCTTTTTGCTCTTGAGTTTGAAAGTACTTAAGTTGAAGCTTCTGGTTGATACTAGAGATGTAGTCTCAAGCCACTCATCCTTTAGGGGAGGATTCAACCTTGGAATAAGGTGATGAAGAATTCCACTCATGAATCTGAAATTGTTCATCCTTGGGTTTTGCTTTTTGAATTTCCAAGGAGAAGGAGATATGGCCAATTGAAAGTTATGCAGTAAAGCAACACTCCAGTTTACCTCTTTGGTTATCAAACTTAGGGCTTCGCTTCCATTCATTAGGACTAATTTGATCAAAAGATGATTGCTTTCCATCAAACCCTTTGATGACAACATCCATTAGGGTTGATTTGAACAGATCAAGTTCCTTCTTTTTGATTGGTTTGTCCTGAACCAATTGATATTTGCAACTTGGTTTGTCAAAGAACCTTTTGTAGAATGGTTCCAAGTTGTTGTCTTTCCTATTCCACAGATTTGAGAGACCTTCACTTTTGATAGGGATGTTGTAAACCTTGGACACAACCTTGGGGGTCACATTGATTTCAGTTCCTTCAATGGTGGTTTTGATTGCCCCAGTTGATTGTCTTTCTCCTTTCATAAAAATCTCTCTGCATAGCTTCTCATAAATTGGAGGTTGAGCTTCCATCATATTGCAGAGATGATTGGATTCCAGAAGTTCTTTGATGAGAGCTCCAACATTGTGCTCATAGAACTCAGGTTTGATGAAATATCCATGGGCTTCAGGGTAAGACATGTTTGAACTTAGAACAGAGAGTTTTTAGGGTTTATGAGAAAAACAGAGGGAATCAAAGGATGAATTTGGAAGGGAGAATAGTGATTGTTAACTGAGGGATTAATTCGCAAGGTTAAATGATAGTTTTGATGTGGGGATTGGTGGAGTTCAACGGCTAATACGTGGGTTACTGCAACGGTTAAAATTTGCATTTAAGAGGGAGACTGTTCATGAACAGTGATATTTGTCTCCACTCATTACTTGTACAATAACTTCCCATAAAACATGGGAGTTATTTCCGTACACAAAGGCGAAATTTCAGAGGGAATAAACAGAGACATTAATAGATATGTGTTAGTGGCAAGTTCCAAAACTTCCTCGATTTGGCAAGAACTAAAATCATAGCTGTCAGACTTAATGACCAGCCAAGCCTATTTTGAATAATCATTGCCACTATTTTGACTGAAACTAAATTTGGCTATAAAAGGAAATGGTTCAGATGAAGAAATTTACCAAATTCATTTCATTCATAGAAAATGGGAAGACTTGTTTCAAAGTTCAGTCCTAGCAAAATGGCTAAGACAGCAAAGAGACTTGTTTTTCAAAGTCCAAGGGTAGATGAAACAAGAGAGGCAAGGTTTGAGAGAGAGTTTCTGTCATATAGGCTCCAAACAGATACTGGTTTGGAACATGAAGTGGATCAAATGCTCAATGATGATCCACATAAGGAAGAGGAGTTGAGAGAGAGAGAGATAAGAAGGAAATTTTGGGAGGAGGAGAGACTGGCACTTTTGGAAGGAGAGAAAAATAGGTTGAGTGAGATAGCTAAGAACAAGGGTAAGGCTAAGATGGTTGAGAAGGCGCATAATGATCTGACAGCTAAGGTTAAGATGTCAAGAAAGGAGAGGGAAGGAAAATCAAGTAAGCAAGTTAAGGATGATGTAGAGAGGGTTTATACCTTGGGTGAGCTAGTGAAGCTTGATAGTAATGAAAGGATTAAGGTTGACACACAAATTGGTCAACCTGATTTCATAGCTGTCAAGGAATACACAGCTGTCACCAGGGATTCCCTAACTCTTAGCCAAACAGTTCTTGAGGGAACTGGAGATAACTTTGCAGGAGTGCAAAGTTCTCCTTCCAAGGTTTATATGAAGTTGTTTTCTCAATTTCTCAAGTGTTTGAGTCCAGCTGTTCTGAATGGTGATGAAGATGAAGGTCCTCAGTCTAATCAAGCTATCATTGCACAGGCAAGTGCAAATTCTTCAGGTACATTCAGCTTTCTCTCACCACTCAGTGAGTATCCTCCTTATAATGCAGTTGAAGAATGGTGGCCAAGGAGGGTGTGTCCTTCTTTGCAATTCTCAACCACAGCCATTGATCCTTTTATGGAGAGGCACCCTGTATGGCTAGAGAGATATGGAGACATTAAAGAGAATGCATATCAAGCTACAGACATTATCTATAGTGATAAAGGATATGTGGATGATTATTTCCAAGATCAGCTATGGGATAAACAGGACTGACAGTCCTTAGCTGTCAAAGCTTTTCAGAAGGGCTTGATGTTATGAGAAGGAGGGTAGAGAAGCTTTTGGTAATATGGGTTTATGTTTGTTTTTATGATCGTTGTGTTTGAAGTTTGATTGTAAGGTAGGAATGAATTTTGGTTTTGATGTTTAAGAGGCTTTTGGTTTGGTGGAAGGGGTTAGTCGCCGATACCATGTTGTTGACAGCAGCCATAAGATAGGGTTTTATCTTTAATGAATAAGAGTTTTTATTTTGGTAAGTTGATCATGCCTAGCATTGCTCTTAACATCTCAAATCTTTTCTCATCCATAGCCTTTGTTAGAATATCAGAGACATTTTCCTCAGTACAAACTTTAGCAAGGCTGATATTTCCTTTTTCAACATGATCTCTGATGAAGTGATGTCTGACCTCAATATGCTTTGTTTTTGAGTGTTGGACAGGGTTTTCTGTCATGGCAATTGTACTTGAGTTGTCACAAAAGATGGGAATATTAGACAATTCAATTCCAAAGTCTTGTAGTTGACTTTTGAGGTAAAGTATTTGTGAACAACACAAGCCGGCTGAAGAATATACTCAGCTTCAGCTGTTGAGGTGGCTACTGAGGTTTGCTTTTTGCTTGACCATGAAATAATTCTAGATCCAATAAATTGGCATCCACCACTTGTAGATTTTCTATCTAGATTACATCCAGCATAGTCAGAGTCAGTGAATCCAATTAGAGAAAATGGGGATTCAGTAGGATACCACAAACCATAATCAGGGGTTCCTTTGAGATATCTCAAAATTCTCTTGACAGCAGAGAGATGAGATTCCTTGGGGTTTGCTTGAAATCTTGCACAGAGACAGACACTGAACATAATGTCAGGTCTAGAAGCTGTCACATAAAGAAGAGATCCAATGTAACTTCTGTAAAGTGTTGGATTTACACTTTGACCATCTGGATCAGCATGAAGTTTGGTTGTGGTTGACAAGGGAGTTTTGGCAGGGGAAGCAGTTTGCATGTCAAACTTCTTGATCATATCCCTTGTGTATTTAGCTTGGTTAATGAATATTCCTTCCTTCATTTGCTTGACTTGAAGCCCTAAGAAGAAAGTAAGCTCACCAATCATGCTCATTTCAAACTGATTCTTCATAATATCCCCAAATTCAGTGCACAAGTCCTCATTTGATGAGCCAAAGATGATGTCATCAACATAGACTTGTATGAGCAACTGATCATCTCCATATTTCTTGATAAACAAAGTGTTATCAATATGGCCCTTGGTAAATCCTTTGCCAAGGAGATATTTAGATAGGGTATCATACCAAGCTCTTGGTGCCTGCTTAAGCCCATATAATGCTTTGTCCAATTTGTATACATGATCAGGAAATTTGGGATGCTCAAATCCAGGAGGTTGAGATACAAACACCTTTTCATTTAGGACTCCATTCAGAAATGCACTTTTGACATCCATCTGAAACACTTTCATCTTCTTGAATGAAGCATAGGCAAGAAATAACCTTATAGCTTCAAGTCTAGCAACTGGTGCAAAAGTCTCATCATAGTCAATACCTTCTTCTTGTCTGTATCCTTGAGCAACCGGGCCTAGCTTTGTTTCTTATTACAACTCCTTCTTCATTCATCTTATTCCTAAAAACCCATCTTGTTCCAATGACAATTTGATTCTTTGGCTTAGGAACAAGCTTCCAAACTTTATTTCTTTCAAATTGCTCCAATTCTTCCTCCATTGCTTCTATCCAATCTGGGTCTTGAAGGGCTTCATTTATCTTTTTGGGTTCAATTTGAGAGATGAAGGCACTCATTAGAGAGTCAAGAACAGGCATGTCAGGTGGAATGTCCATTTTGTGTATAGGTAGGTCAATATAGATGCTTTTGTTTGGAGGAATGATGTGGGTAATGGTTTCAGGTTGAGGATTTGGATGAGAGGAGCTGTTATCAGGTTGGATAGAATCTTTTTCAAGGGAATTTTGATGACTGGATGCAGGTAGGTTATGAGGTGCACCTTGGGCCGTCGATTCACCTTCTTTGTTGAGAAGGGATTCTTGGCTGTCAAACAAAGTAGGTTGTTTATTAGTGTCTTTGGGCACTATATAGGGAAGGGAAGGTGAATCTTCTTCAGGAATGAGACATGAGGGATCATGCACAGGAGACACTTCAGGTAGGTTATCTGAATTTCCCACAGCTTCATCAAAATCACATAGCTCAGTGTGACTTTGGTCATTGTTTTCATCAAAGTCTACATGAATTGATTCCTCTACAACAAGTCTTCTTTTGTTGTAAACCCTATAGGCTTTGCTAGTGTTGGAGTATCCAAGGAAAATTCCTTCATCACTTTTTGAATCAAACTTGTCAAGATTGTTTTTCCCATTGTTGTGTATGAACACTACAAGAAAAACCGGATTTAGAGACGGAAATTTAGAGACGGACAGAATCCGTAGCTAATTTGGCGACAGATTAGAGACAGAACCAAAAATCAGAGACGGATTCGGATTCCGTCTCTAAATTAGAGACGGATTCAGATTCCGTCTCTAATTCAGAGACGGAATATGAATCCGTCTCTAATTAAGAGACGGAATCTGAATCCGTCTCTAAATTAGAGACGAAATCCGAATCCGTCTCTAATTTAGAGACGGAATCTGATTCCGTCTCTAATTTAGAGACGGATTCAGATTCCGTCTCTAAATTTTAGAGACGGGTTTTGTATCTGTCTCTAAAATAGAGACAGATTCAGAATCCGTCTCTAAATTAGAGACAGATTCAGAACCCGTCTCTAAATTAGAGACCGATTCAGAATCCGTCTCTAAACTTTAGAGGCAGATTTTAACCCGTCTCTAATTTAGAGACATATTTTTGAATCCGTCTCTAATTTAGTGACAGATTCAACATCTGTCTCTAAAATTTAGAGACAGATTTAGTAACCGTCTCTAAATTTGACTTTTCTTCTATATACTTTCATTTGTTTAGTTTTTTTCTATCTTTTTTTATATAATTTTTTCTAAAAAAAACCACTAATTAACAAAGGCTAAAATATTGTTTTCTAGTCAATAAAAATTTTTTAAAAAAATAAAAAATAAATATAGGGTAGTCCGTCCCTCTTTTGACTTTTCTTCTATATACTTTCATTTGTTTAGTTTTTTTCTATCTTTTTTTATATAACTTTTTCTAAAAAAAACCACTGATTAACAAAGGCTAAAATATTGTTTTCTAGTCAATAATTTTTTTTTAAAAAAATAAAAAATAAATATAGGGTAGTCCGTCCCTCTTTTGACTTTTCTTCTATATACTTTCATTTGTTTAGTTTTTTTCTATCTTTTTTTCTATAACTTTTTCTAAAAAAAACCACTGATTAACAAAGGCTAAAATATTGTTTTCTAGTCAATAAAATTTTTTTAAAAAAATAAAAAATAAATATAGGGTAGTCCGTCCCTCTTTTGACTTTTCTTCTATATAATTTCATTTGTTTAGTTTTTTTCTATCTTTTTTTCTATAACTTTTTCTAAAAAAAACCACTGATTAACAAAGGCTAAAATATTGTTTTCTAGTCAATAATTTTTTTTTTAAAAAAATAAAAAATAAATATAGGGTAGTCCGTCCCTCTTTTGACTTTTCTTCTATATACTTTCATTTGTTTAGTTTTTTTCTATCTTTTTTTCTATAACTTTTTCTAAAAAAAACCACTGATTAACAAAGGCTAAAATATTGTTTTCTAGTCAATAATTTTTTTTTAAAAAATAAAAAATAAATATAGGGTAGTCCGTCCCTCTTTTGACTTTTCTTCTATATACTTTCATTTGTTTAGTTTTTTTCTATCTTTTTTCTATAACTTTTTCTAAAAAAAACCACTGATTAACAAATGCTAAAATATTATTTTCTAGTCAATAAAAAAATTTAAAAAAATAAAAAATAAATATAGGGTAGTCCATCCCTCTTTTGACTTTTCTTCTATATACTTTCATTTGTTTAGTTTTTTTCTATCTTTTTTTCTATAACTTTTTCTAAAAAAAACCACTGATAAACAGAGGCTAAAATATTGTTTTCTAGTCAATAAATTTTTTTTAAAAAAAATAAAAAATAAATATAGGGTTTAGGGTATAGGGTTTAGGGTTTAGGGTATAGGGTATAGGATTTAGGGTTTAGGGGTTAGGGGTTAGGGTTTAGGGGTTAGGGTATAGGGTTTAGGGTTTAGGGGTTAGGGTTTAGGGTATAGGGTATAGGGTTTAGGGTATAGGGTTTAGGGTTTAGAGGTTATGGTTTAGGGTTTAGAGGTTAGGGGTTAGGGGTTAGGGTTTAGGGTTTAGGGTATAGGGTTTAGGGGTTAGGGTTTAGGGTTTAGGGGTTAGGGTTTAGGGTATAGGGTTTAGGGTATAGGGTTTAGGGTTTACGGGTTATGGTTTAGGGTTTAGGGGTTAGGGGTTAGGGTTTAGGGTATAGGATTAAGGGGTTAGGGTTTAGGGTTTAGGGGTTAGGATTTAGGGTTTAGGGGTTAGGGTATAAGGTATAGGGTTTAGGGTTCAAGGTATAGGGTTTGGGTAAATAAAATAAAAGCATGTAAATATTTTAGATAACTTTTTGTAAATTTCAGTAATAAAAAAATCTAAAATATTTTTTCCTATTCAATAAAAAATAATAAAAATTTCTAGTTATTATTAATACTATTATTAATATTATTACTGATTATATAATTAATATTAATATTAATTAATTAATTAATTTTATAATTTATAATTTATTAATAAATATTATTAATAATAAATATTATTATTTTTAATGTTAGGCATAAATATTTTAGTTAGTGTATAATATAGTGTGAAATAAATATAAGTATGTGATGTGGGATTGTTTGATTGGATTTTAAAATTTCACGGGGATTAAGAGCCAAGCAAGATCCGACCCTTCATAACCTTCAATCCAAAGGCCCAAAATGTTTTAAACAAACCCACTTACTCCCTCCCTCTCCCTATTTCTCTCCTCATTTCTCTCTCTCTCTCTTCATTCAAAAAACGCAAAACCTCTGCAAATGGCCGGCACCCTTTTCTCTCTCTCTCACCGTCTCAGCCTCCTCCGTCTCCCTCACCGTCTCTTCAGCCTCCTCCGTCGTCCTCCGACGCCACCACAGCCACGGTCATCTTCGCCCTCCGTCACTCTCTCTCTTTCTCCATTTCCTTCGCCCTCCGTCACTCAAAATACGCCTCCCTCTCCCTCTCTATTTTCCGGCCGGCGACATTAATAATCCGAACAGAGCATTTGAAGCAAAGGAATTCCGGCGAGGGCTATGGCTGTTCAATCGTCAATGGTTGTAAACTCTCTCTCTTTCGCTCTCTCTTGATCTAAATCAAAACCCGGATCTGATTTCGTTTGGGTTTGCTTGAGATATATATACCCAGATTTTTGTGTTTTGATTTCGATTTGGAAACTCAGATTTTGGGTTTGGTTGGATTTTGATTTTGATTTTTTTTGGTGATTTTGTAAAGATTCAAAATTTTGGAAACTGTAATTTGTATTTTTTCAGATTCGTTGGTTGATTGGTCGCCGGTGGTATCTGGTGGTTATTGGTGGTGATTGGTGGTGATTGGTGGTGGAAGTTGTGAGGACTATTTGAGTATAAAATAAATTTAGGGGACTGATTTGATAATAATAAAAGTTAAGGGACTGATATGAAAATAATAAAAGTTAAGGGACTGTTATAAAAATAATAAAAGTTAAGGGATCGATTTGAAAATAAAAAAAGGTAAGGTACTGATTTAATATATATTTAAAAATATATATTTATATATTTTAATATATATATATATATATATATATATATATATATATTTAAAATATATTAATATATATTTTTAAATATATATTTAATTTTTTTTTTAAAAAAATATCAATTTAGCGATGGAAATATCCGTCGCTAAAATGGTTCGAAAATAAAATGACAAATTAAATAGAGACGGAAAATCTGTCGCTAATCCGTAGACGGTCATGTCTGTAGCTAATTTAGAGACGGACATATCTGTCTCTAATTTAGAGACGAACATATCTGTCTCTAATTTAGAGACGGCCATATCTGTCTCTAAATTAGAGACGGACACATCCGTCTCTAAATTAGCTACAAAACAGCGACGCCCAATTTAGCGACGAACCTGCACCCACGGAATAGCTACGGAATAAATCCGTAGCTAAACACGATTTAGCTACGGAATCTTCATTTTAGCTACGGAATTTGCCGTAGCTAAATCCATTTTTCCTTATAGTGGAAGCATCTACTTCCAAAGCCATGGAAGTAAGAAATGGTTGGTGTTCTTCCATTCCAAAGTTCATAGGGAGTCTTGGAGTGAAATTTGTTGATAAGGGTCTTGTTCTGAACATAGACAGCAGTGGTGACTGCTTCACCCCAAAAATATTTAGGAAGGTTGTGTTCTGACAGCATAGACCTTGCTGCCTCACAAATTGTTCTATTCTTTCTTTCAGCAACCCCATTTTGCTGAGGAGTTCTAGGAGCAGAGAAATTATGCTCAATCCCTTTTTGATCACAGTATTCTTCAACACCAGTGTTCTCAAATTCCTTACCATGATCTGATCTGATTTTGATGATGGATAAACCTTTTTGGTTTTGAATTTTATTGAACAGTTTGACAAGTTGTTCCAATGTATCCCTTTTAGATTCAAGAAGTATGATCCAAGTGAATCTAGTGTAGTCATCAACTACAACAAGAGAGTATCTCTTTCCACCAAGAGATCTAGTTCTGATGGGTCCAAAAAGGTCCATGTGGAGAAGTTGAAGTGGTTTTGAGGTATCTAATCTGGTTTTGGCAGTGAAGGAGGTTTTCTTTTGTTTTCCACATTGACAAGCTTTGCACAACTTGTCCTTTTTGAAGGGTATTTTGGGTAGGCCTTTTACTAGGTTTGAGTTGGATAGTTTTGAGATACTTTTTAGGTTTAAGTGAGCCAATCTTTTGTGCCATAGCCAAGACATGTCAGATTGACTGAAGGAGAGTAGGCAATGGGCATCTGAGGAATCCACAATTTCTAGGTTTAGACAGTAGAGGTTGCCTTTTCTTATTCTAGTGAGGATTGATTTGTTGTTGACATCCTTGACAGTGCAGTGGTTTTTGGAACAAACAACATGATATCCCTTATCACAAATCTGACTAAGGCTAATCAAATTGTGCTTGAGACCCTCTACATAAGATACATTAGTGAAAATAATATCTTTAGTAACAAGGTTTCCTGATCCTTTGACTTTGGCTTGAGAATTGTCACCAAAAGTTATATTTGGACCATTTTTAGGGACATATTGTTGTAGCCACTCCTTGTTGTAAGTCATGTGCTCTTGCATCCACCGTCCAAGTACCATATTCCTTTCCTAGGTTCCTACAAAACAGAAAAATACATTTATGGTACCCTTTATTTTTTTGGGTCCAAAGGATTAGAATTTCTTTGGTACCCTAGCTTTGTTCATTGCTCTCTTTCCAAAGTACTGGTTTAGGGCATTATAATATCCCATGATTTGCAGCATATAGGGAGTAGTAGCAATAGGTTGGGTTTGATTAAGAAATTGGTTGGGAGAAAAGAATTGGTTTTGGTTATGAAACTGAGAATGGCTTGGGGAATTATGAGATGATCTAGGAGAGGTATTGTGTTGGGCATGGTTTCTTCCATTAGAGAATGGCCAGTTAGGTCTTTGAGGTTTGGCATATGAGTGATGATCATAGAATCTTTGCTTTGTCTTGGAGACCTCGGCCCACCATATCTTGGCCCTAGGAAACCTCTGCGTCCACCATGTCTTGGTTGTCTAGGAGACCTCTCTGTCCTCCATGTCTTGGTTGGTTCTCCTTCATTTACTCCTTGATTACTTTCTTTTGCCATATGTATTTACCTTTGCTTGCTTGTTTTCCTTTTCCTTTTGACTGTTTTAGGATGGCTATATGAGTTTTATCGGTGTGAGTGGGGCTATCCGGAGTTGATACATCGGTGTGGTGGAGCTAGCTTCATTCATTTTCCCTTTTTCTTGAGATCTTCCTTGGTTTGGATAGGATAAACATTTTCTTGGGCTTTGACATAGTTCATGCTTTCAAGAACCATCTTGTCAATGGCCCTTTCATCAGTAAGAGGGGTATATGTGTACATAGTAGGATTGTTAGCTCCAATTCCTGATTTGTCACCTGGGTGTCTTTGGTTGTAGCTAAAGTGGGTCAAGGCTTCTCCAGAGCTGTTCCCGTGTTTCAAACTTCTTTCGAAGGATTCATTTTCCTTTTCAAGATTGATGTTGGTTTCCAGAAGTTTAGAATTCATAGCTTTCAGCTCTTCATTGGCTTTTTCAAGCATAAGGTTTTGAACTTTCAGTCCTTGGTTGGCTCTTTCAAGGCTTTCAATGGTTTTACTTTGGGATAGATTATCAGTGAGCAATGAAGCAAAGCCAGTTTGGTGTCTTTTTATTTGTATTAAAAGAGTACTAATTAATTGCTTAAATTCTTCATTATTTAAAGTGTTAAATTGAGGTACCTGTTTTAGTTCTTCAGCAACAGCTAAGGCTTCAAGATCTTCTTCATTGTCTGAGTCTTCATCATCTCCAGCCATCAAGCATATCATTGCTTCTTCTCCTTCACTTTCAGAGTCACTATAGTCACATTCCTCATCACTAAACTTAGATGAGTCAGCAATCAATACTTGCTCTTTGTTCTTTTCATTTTTCTTCTTTGTGCAGTTGTAGCAGTTACACCTTGAACTGTGAATAATCTCCTGGGAGTATGATAACTTCTTAGCTGTCTGATTTTCCCTAGGTTTCCTTGGTTCAGGGCAATCAGATGAGTAATGTCCAAGCTTCTTACAGTTGAAGCATTCAACTTTCTTTTTAGGGTTTTCTTGATCAGAGGTGGATGGGCTATAGCTTTTCTCAAAGGACTTCTTATGTGCTCTCAAGGTATTTCGATGACCATGGATATGAGACTAGGTAGATCTCCTTGAGATAGGTTGTTTGAGGGAAGGTTTACTTTTTGGAGGGAAAGAAGAACCATGGAATCAATGTCTTGTTGGGTGATTGGTTTTTGAGTGGTTTCTTGGGCAGTTAAGGCAAGGGTTTGTGAAATGGAAGGAACTGGTTGGAGTTTTATCATCCCTTCTAGTTCATAAGCTTCAAGCTTACCAAAGTATTGTTCAACAGTCATGGTGCTCCATTCTGAGCCTTCTCTTATTGGTAGAGCTACCTTCTCATATTCTTGAGGAAGGTTGGAGTATATTTTGAGACACAGATCTTGGTTCTCAAAGGTTTTACCATGATCAGCAATGGATCTTACCAAGTCTTCAAACCTTGGTTTTGCAGCACTTACTTTCTCACCAGGGTAGAACTTGAAGTTGTCAAGTTGTCTAAGAAGGTTGTATAGTATAGGTTTTGTGTTCTAACACTGGTGTGTTTTTGGAACTTGGTATGGATGAGTTCCCAAGCAGCCTTTGCAGATGGTTCCTTGGCAATTTCTTGAGCAAGTGAGTCATTAACACTCTTTTGGAGTATGTTTTTGACTTTAAGGTTGGCACCGACTAGTCAGTCTTTCCGAATCATCTGCACTCGGAGATTTTACTTTGCTAGGTCCACCATTTGTATCAACAGATACAGGGTATGTGACTTCATTTTCAAGGGCATACCAATTCCAAATACTATTGGCATCAAGGTATGTTTTAATTTTTGATGCATATATTTCAAATGATCCACAGTCATCAATATGGGGAATGTCTTTCTCATTATTTCTCCTTGGTTGAGGCATGGTGGGTTGGTAGTTGATCCTTCACAAGTTGTTAGACTTTTGTGTGTGAAGACAAGCTCTGATACCAATTGAAAGGTCCTGTTTGCTTAGATCAAATTAAAGGTTAGGCAGTTAAGGTTTGACAAATGAGGTGAAATCTTAGTTGTCAGGTTAACCGGTTTTAAAGATTAGAGTTAAATGTGCAGCGGAATAAAAGTGTTTGAAATAATGTAAAGACAAGTGAATAGTGTATGTGTGTGTATATGTGTGTGTGTGTAGTGTGATAATACCAATTGAACACAAGGAATTTTAAGGTGGTTCAGAGTTCACTCCTCCTACGTCCACCCTCACGCGTCAACCTTGACAAGTGAGATCAATCCACTTAAATCTAGTTCCCGTTAAGATTTACAAAGGATTGGATAGGCAAGTTCCTTGAACTTCCTCTTCCTAATAAGTACAGTCTATTAGGGATTAAGCTCTACACTGAGCAATTCACACTACCCACTTAAAGTCAGTCTTAAGGGGTTCTTACAAATCAGTTTATACACCTGAGATCAGTTACAAGTGTCTTAATGTTGTGTTGATTGTTGGTTGCAGGTTGAGAAGGTTTGGATGCAAGGTTTGTAGAAGTTGTGTGTGTAAGGGGTATGTTCTTCAGTCTTGGAGAGTTCCTTTTATAGGCTAGGAAATAGCCGTTGGAGGAGACAAGGAGACAAGGTAGTAAATGCATGTTGGAGTTGCATTTAGAGCCTTTGTTATTGGAGAATAATATAGCCGGAATCCGCAACCAAGCATGTGATCTTTATGGAGATGAGCCGGCAACATCTCGTATGGAGAGATTGGGCAAGGCACATCTTGGTCATCACAGATTTCTTCATTGCCGCCGATGTTGAAGATCATAGGCCGTTGAGGGATGAAGTCTTTCTTTGTGAGAGAACCTTAGCCGTCGAGCTAAGTTCTTTATCTAGAAGGTTTAGGCAATATGTAAAGTATCATACTACACATGTAATTAGATACATTAATGTATATGAGTGGTTTTGAGTGATATCTCTGTGGGATGATTGAATCATAGCTGTCCAGTTGATATATATAGAAGTGCAGTTTGAAGTTGATGGCTTAGCTGTCCAAGGTCATATGTTATCTTGGCTATTAGATAACATATGATATATTTCTTTGTCAAAACCTCTTATAACTATGTGGTTTACATAGTTCGGTCCTAACACCTCGTAATCAAACGAATAAGATTACGTTTCAAGCCAAGGAATGACTTAGTCTTCTTAGAAAAAGAAGAAAGAACCCTTGAAGAAAATAAATTGTTTATTCTTCAAAAATTGACTAAATAATAATCCTACAAAAGCTTTTATAGTTCCAACCATAATTAAAGTCCTAATCTAAAAAGAAAAAACTAATCCTATTCCAAAACAAATAACAAAGGAAAAGAAAAGGAAAGTAAATCAAAAAGGAAAAACTAATCCTAAAATAAAAAGGAAACCTAAAATAAACAGTAAAAGAAAAGGAAAAACAATCCTAGTTCAAAACAACCACAAGAGTCAAGAAAAAGGAAACCAAGTCTTAAAAGGAAACTAAATCGTGTTGCTGCGTCATTGGGAGCGGACGCTCCCTCTCCAAGGGAGCGGACGCTCCCTTAATCCAGAAACTCAAGGAGGAAATTGCCTACTTGGGAGCAGGCGCTCCCCCACGGCAGAAACTTGCAACAGCAATTGGCTTCTTGTCAAGTCACGCTACATCATGCTCCCCCACTTTAAACGGATTTGTCCTCAAATTCGTGTCCGTATAAAGAGGATCATCAGGAAAAAACTCAGCCAAATCTGATACATTGAACGTAGGAGAAATATTCACTGTTACGGGGTACCCAATAGCAAATTCAAGGGCTTTCGCCCTTTTTTCAGATGCTTGGGCTGCCATCTTCTCTTCTGGTTTTTTAAAACTCAAATACACAATTGCATTGGTCTTGGCAATAGATATTGATGCTAGCTTCACTTGCTGCCATAGAAATTCCTTTGTTCTTCTACTCTCTATCCTTTCCAGCACATCCTTCCAAACCTTTCCCATATCACTCATGTTTGCCAAGTTAGTCTTCTCTGGAACCTCTTGGCGTATGCAACTTTGACCTGTATCTATGCCTTGGACGAATATATTTGGTTCAGTGATCTGACTTGATGGCACGGCTATATTTCTGGTCAAGACTACGCCAGGGTCATCAGGGACAACATGAGTAAATAGCATGAGACGACTAACCACAAGGGAGTGGTGGTTATTGTCTTCTCCAATATCACCATTAGGGTCATCCCAAATATCCTCGCAATCATCTTCAGCACCCTCGACATCCCCACCATCATGTGCGACATCCCCATTAACCTCATGCTCGACCAAAGTGACCCTCCGCCGTTGGGGCAAGCATTAGAAATATGGCTGTTCCTGGCAGCGGTAACACTTTGTACCGAAAGATTTGGCATAAGGGTTAGAGGCTGATCGCCCGAGAGCGGGGTCCTTCCTTTCCGTCGACGAATTATCACCAGGTGCAGGGAGTGCGCGGACCTCCTGAGCTCCTTTAGGTGCTATAGGCTGTGCTTTGTCATGAGTCGAAGGAGCCCTTGAAACTGCATTACTCGAAGTACCCCCGGAAGAAGAATCACCAAAACGCCTGAAAGAGGATGATTGTTGTCGCTCGACCTTGTGAGCTCTATAAATAGCATCCGAGAGAGAATGAGATCTGAAAAGCTCAACTTGATTGCGAATAGGAATGCGAAGGCCATTAATAAACCGTGCAATCTGTTTCTCATTCGTCTCGCGCATGTCCACCCGAGCGGATTGAGAGTAAAAATCCTTAGCATACTCATCGACAGATCGATTCCCTTGCCTAAGAGCCAAAAGTTTCAAGTACAACTGTTGCTCATAATCCTCAGGGAGATATTGCCTCTGCAGCTCGTACTTCATAAGATCCCAACGATCAATGGGCAATCGATTTTCATGTTGCCGTTGTCGATTCAGATTCGTCCACCATGCAGAAGCACCCCCTTTCAACTTATAGGCGATATATGGAACCTTCCTTTCTTCCTCGACTTGCATCAACGTGAAGAACTTTTCTACTTCCGCCAACCAATCGGTGAAATCCTCAATCCCTAACTCGCCCGAAAAATTAGGAATATCCGCCCTTATTTTGGGACGGTGGATAACTGCACGATTCTCCTCGTTGCCCATGGCTCCCGCGACCGGTTCAACCCTAGCAACTCGTTCGCCTCCGATGTTGTTATTACGACGATTCAAAACCTCCAACAATTGATCATGGCGAGTGTCAGCACGTTCATCCATCCGCGCCATAGAAGTGGTCAAAGCCGTCATGCTGGTGTTTAAATTCGTCATGCTGGCGGCGAGGGCAGCTAACGTTGCATGGAGGTCAACAGTACCGTCGTTAGCCATCGTCCGAGAATCTTCTAGCTCTGATACCAACTGATGTAGAACGAATCCACAAATAGAGAAAACGCAGCGGAATTATTAAAAACCTTGAATCAAGAACTAATCCTCACACGAAGGTTAGATGATTCAAGCGATTATTATTAAACCCTCGCAAAAGAATTTAATACAATCGAACAACGAATAAAAGGGATATGAATTACTCCTCGCAAAAGGACGTAACCCTCGTAATCAAACGAATAAGATTACGTTTCAAGCCAAGGAATGACTTAGTCTTCTTAGAAAAAGAAGAAAGAACCCTTGAAGAAAATAAATTGTTTATTCTTCAAAAATTGACTAAATAATAATCCTACAAAAGCTTTTATAGTTCCAACCATAATTAAAGTCCTAATCTAAAAAGGAAAAACTAATCCTATTCCAAAACAAATAACAAAGGAAAAGAAAAGGAAAGTAAATCAAAAAGGAAAAACTAATCCTAAAATAAAAAGGAAACCTAAAATAAACAGTAAAAGAAAAGGAAAAACAATCCTAGTTCAAAACAACCACAAGAGGCAAGAAAAAGGAAACTAAGTCTTAAAAGGAAACTAAATCGTGTTGCTGCGTCATTGGGAGCGGACGCTCCCTCTCCAAGGGAGCGGACGCTCCCTTAATCCAGAAACTCAAGGCGGAAATTGCCTACTTGGGAGCAGGCGCTCCCATTTCTTGGGAGCAGGCGCTCCCCCACGGCAGAAACTTGCAACAGCAATTGGCTTCTTGTCAAGGCACGCTACATCAAATCATGTCTTTCTTTTTTTAACAGTTTTTTTTTAAGTCTGTTACAAATATTATCAAATCTGATATTCTGATAATTATTTAACTACACATTTAGTTTGTATTATAGAAAAAAAAAAAAAAAAAAAAGGGGAAAAGGATTTGCGGTTAGAAATCGAAAACTGGGAACAAAACACGAAAACTAGATGATGAGCATGTCTATGAGCCATTGAGCCGTTATTATGTTCCATAATTGTGTGTCACCATTGTGACTATTAGCACCTTCTACCCTCTGTTATTAACATTAACTCTCGTTAATTAAATTATGCTTCGCAGGAATGTCATTGATTTCTTACCCAGCTTGGGCAGTATGAGAATTTGCACTTCTCTTGCTTTTGGTTGCTTAGTTGATTTTGTTAGAACATGGATTAAATAATATGTGTTATTGAATTTCATATGTTAGGACATTTTTTGTACTTGAACCGGCCCAAAGGAAGGCAAGTAATTAAAATGTGTTGTTTAAGCTATTTGTTTACCCTAAGATAAATCAAATTGTGAGTCAATTCGCAATCCAAAGATTAGTCTTGATGTCATATTGATTATCTTTTATTTTTGATGGAATTCATTTTGATATAATTAATCATTGTGTAGTCTCTTATATATGTTTTGTTTCATTCTTTTGTTCTTTTCATTCAGATTTGATCAGTGTTTCCTCTGTTACTACTGCCTTAAACTCAATTCCTTTGCTAATTGGGACAAACTTTAAAACTTGAAAAAACAAGATAACTATGGTCTTAGGCTGTTTGGACCTTGACCTCGCATTAAGAGAACAAGCTCCTGCCCCTCTAACTGATAAAAGCACTGCGGAAGACCGCTTAAGTTCAGAGAGGTGGAAGCGTTCTAATCGCGTCAGCCTAAGCATAATAAAGAATGCAGTCCCGGAGACATTTCTGAACAGTGTCTCCGAGGATGATGGTGCTAAAGGTTTCCTAGATGCCCTAGAAGAACGCTTTGCAAAAAGCGAAAAGTCGGAAACAAGTGCTACCTTAAGGAAGCTTGTTTCCATGAGGTATAAGAGCACCGGAAACCTAAGGGAATACATAATGGAAATGTTTCACCTATCAACGAAATTAAAAGCACTCAAGTTGGACTTGTCGGAAGACTTGCTAGTGCATTTGGCTTTAATTTCTCTTCCTCCACAATTTGGTCATTTTGAAACGACCTACAATTGTCAAAAGGACAAGTGGAATATTAATGAATTACTTTCACATGTCACAGAGGAAGAAGATAAGTTGAAACACACCAAACCCGAAAGTCCACATTATGCATCTACATCTTCTCGTGGGATTAAGAGAAAAGGTAAGGAGATTGCGGTTGCATCAAAGAAGCCTAAAAGATCATTCAATGATCAAAAGGTGAAGAAATGCTTCTTTTGCAAGGACCTCACTCACATGAAGCCCGATTGCCCTAAGTATCGCCAATGACGAATTAAGAAAGGTATGTCATTTAGATTTGTTTGTACTGAAGCTAATTTAGTTTCAATTCCTTCATATACATGGTGGTTAGACTCCGGTGCAACTACTTACATAAGTTCATGTATGCAGGGTTGTCTGAACTACCGAACGCCCAATGAAGGTGAAAGATTTATCTACATGGGAGCTGGAAAGCCGGTAGAGGTGGAAGGCATAGGGACTTATAGATTATCCTTAAGTACTGGATACTTCTTAGTTTTGAACAATGTATTTATTATTCCGTCTTTTAGACGGAATTTAATTTTTGTCACTACATTGGATCGGGAAGGTTATTCCTGTATCTTCGGCAATAATAAATGCAATTTATATTTTGATTCAAAGCTTTTTGGTACTAGTTCTTTGTCTTATATTGATAATCTATATTTACTTGACACTGTCAATTCATTAAATGAGTCCCACAATAATGAAACTAACTCTCGAGGCATAAAACAAAAGTTTTAAAGTAAAAACTCTTATACCTTGTGGCATAGGCGTTTGGGTCATATCTCCAAAAGGAGAATTGACAAGCTTGTGTCCGAGGGAATATTACATAAGCTTGATACTCCGAAAAATAACTTTTGTATTAAATGCCTTAAGGGAAAATTTACAAATAGTACAAATAAAAATGAATCCTTGAGAGCTACAATAGTCTTAGAACTAATTCATACGGACATATGTGGACCGTTCCCTACCCCTTCATGGAACGGACAAACATATTTCATTACGTTCATAGATGACTTCTCTCATTATGGATACATTTATTTACTTCATGAAAAGTCTCAATCATTGAACGTTTTCAAGTCTTTTAAGGCATAAGAATGACTATTAAGAACGATAAATCCGATCATGGTAGTGAAAACTACGGACGGTATAACGTATTGGGTGAATAACGTCCGGGTCCTTTATACTCGCTATTTTGAAGAGTGTAGGATTGTCCCTCACTACACCATGTCGGGCAAACCTAGCATAGTATAGTGGAGAGACATAATAGAATCCTTAAAAATATGGTAAGAAGTATGTTTTCCTGTACTTCTTTACCTTACTCATTATGGGCGAAGCATTAAAAACCGCAGCTTATATTCTCAATAGAGCACCTTCAAAAGCTATCGACAAAACCCCTTATGAGTTATGGACGAATAAAAAACCGTTCTTAAATCATCTTCATGTATGGGGGTGTCCAGCAGAAGCTAGACCTTATAGGCCTAATGAGGGCAAACTGGACCTTAATACTGTTAGTAGCTATTTTGTAGGGTATGTCGAGAGATCTAGGGAATATAAATTTTATGACCCGAAAACTAGAACTTTTTTTCAAGACTGACAATGCTAGGTTCTTTGAGGATGTTGAATTTAGTGGGAGAAATAGTAATGATCTGATCTATTTTGAATTTGATCTGATCTATTTAAATTTGAAGAGTTAGAGGAACCACTCTATATTCCTCAAACTTTAGTTCCCGTTGGAAATCAAGTAATTACTCCTGAAATTCAACAAGAACATACAATTCAAAATAATATAGAGACTCCCGTAAATAACGGACAACATGAGAATGTTGGACATGAGGAAATTCAACAACCTCAATTTGAGGATGAACCAGTGCCCTTAAGGAGATCTACTAGAAGAAATGCTATTCCAGATATTTATGATATGTGTCTTGCGAAGAATTAGGACACCTTAGGTTTAGTGGGAGATGATCTAATCACCTTCCATGAAGCCATTAATAGTCCTAATTCTCATAAGTGGATCAATGCCATTAATGAGGAGTTAAAATCAATGAAATACAAAAACATTTGGGATCTTGTCCCATTACCTGAAGGTGTAAAATCTATTGGTTATAAATTGATATTTAAAGCCAAGGGATTAGCAAGGTAATATGGAAAGATATAAGGCACGTCTTGTTGTTAATGGATTACTCAAAAGGAAGACATTGATTATAAAGAAATATTTTTTCCGGTATCTTCTAAAACCTCTTTTATGATCATTATGGCATTAGTGGCACATTATGATCTTGAGCTTCATCAAATGGATAATAAGACAGCTTTTCTCAATGGCGACATTGAAAAAACTATCTATATGAAGAAACCAGAAATGGTGACTGATTCGGATCAAACTAGTCAACTAGTTTGTAAACTTAAGAAATCCATTTATGAGCTTAAGCAAGCATCTCGTTAATGGTACTTAAAATTTAATCAAGTTATTCTTTCATTTGGTTTTGAAATGAATCTTGGTGAAGATTGTGTGTATCATAAGTTCTGTGGGAATAGATTTATATTTTTGGTCTTATATGTGTATGACATTTTACTTGCTAGTAATGATAAGGACCTTCTTAAGGAAATCAAAAAATTTCTCTCAAACAAATTTGAGATGGAAGATCTTGGAGAAGCTTCTTTTGTATTAGGAATCCAAATACATCGTGATCGTTCACGAGATATTTTAGGATTATCACAAAAGAGCCATATAGAGAAGGTATTACAAAGGTTTAGCATGCAAAATTGTAAACCACATGACACCCCTGTCTCTAAGGGAGATAAATTCAGTCTAAAACAATGTCCTAAAATTAATTTTGAATCCAAGTATATGGAAAATATCCCTTATGCACCGGCAATAGGAAGCCTAATGTATGCACAAGTCTGTACTCGTCCAGACCTTGCATTTATTATTGGGATGCTTGGTCAATACCAAAGCAATTCGGAAAGAAGAACAATAAGTCGCATCCAAAAGAATGATGAAGTACCTATAAAACATTTAACTACATGCTTATGTATATAAAATCGGATCATTTTGAGATCATTAGGTATTCCGATTCTATTTTACTGGATGCAAAGATGTCGAAAGACATCATATGGTTATGTCTCTTGTTGAAGAGAAATAAGTATAAAATGAACAAATAGATATACAACTTATAGGATCAAACTCCATGTTATTGGATCCATTTATAAAGCGTTATCTATTTTGATGTTTCACGAGCATATTGCTCATATGGGTGTAATGACTTTTGATAATGCTTAAATCAATGGGAGTTTGTGTTATTTTCTATTTCTTTATATTGTTTTTATTTATATTTGATCTCATTTGGTTAAGTAGGACTAGTTGGAGAATATATATATATATTCTTCATATATATTCATTAATATTCCATGCTACATATCTATACTTAATCTATGTCATTTAGTTGAATATATATAAGAGATGCTACATAGCATCTCTTAGAGTTGCATCAAAACTGCCAGATAAGGAGTCAAAATTTGCATCCCTTAAACCCGATAACATAACATCTCTTGCAGAATGGAACACTTTTGTAGCAGAAAAACTATCTAATGAATTCGAGGTAAATTCTATTATTCATAAGTACTTTGTATTATCTACGTTTTTAACATAAAAAATGGTGTGTAGATGAAGAGCAAAAAGTATAAAGATATTAGGGGAAACAATCAAGCCCCACATACAATGAGTAGGAAGGGGTATGCTTGACTAGAGTATGAAATGGTAACTTTCTATAAATTGATCAATACATTATTACATGTTTTAGTTTGTGTATTACAATTAAATAGTATTTATTCTTTTTAGAGAAAGGAGAACCCAGAAATGCCTATAAGGAGAGAAGATGTTTGGTGTAAGGCACACACAAAAAAGAATGGGAAAGTACCGACAACGTTTATTGCCGATTGTGTGGTAAGTGACATTTCAGTTAATCAAGTTTTATTTTAGTATTGTATGTAGATATTAAGTTTGTACTGCTGGTCATATATGTATATGTTCCAGCTCTTTAATATATATTTATATTTTGTCCATCTATTATAGTGCATTACTTCTTAAATCAAACAAATAGATTCCCATGCCCATGCCCATAGGTAATATTGTTATTCTTAAGTGAGCATAATCTGTAAGATAAGACAATTTTCATTTCTTTATTATACTCTTTTTAGTGATTTATTATTCTCCTCTTTATTTTATCAATTTACTTATTCTCTTACCCCATTAATTTGGTGAGTAAGTGCTTCATCTTCTAGAATAAATGAAAATAATTTGCATTTGTGACTCTTTTCAGATAGTGAGGATCAGATATTGGGAAAAGACGTAAACACGTCCGTTCCATCACCGTAGTTGATCAAGCTCCAAAGCTGAAAATGGTGGCTTTTGGTAGCTGTTAACATATTTCTCTTGCTTGCTGGTTAGTAGACAAACTGATTTCAATATTCCTTAACCAAATAAAGTTTTAATCTCATTCTTCTCCTCTTTTTTCTCTTGGGGCACATTATATCTTAGGTTCCATAAATTTGTTGGAAACATGTTTCTTTTTCTCTAGTCTCTCTCCGATTCACCATACATTTGTTGGAAACATGTTTCTTTTTATCTAGTCTCTCTCCGATTCACTATACATTTGTTGGAGTTTTCGAGCACAAAGACTATTTCACTGTTGGTTACAGAGTGAGCTTGATTCATTTTTTTCTTCCATCTACTGTTTTTGACTCAGGACATCAGTGGTGGAGTTTACTTCATGCGGCAAACTGTGGGAAATGCTTGTGGAACTGTTGGACTTCTTAATGCTGTGGGGAATGTCACTTCGGAGATAAAACTCAGTAAGTCACTTTACTTCTGTATATTCATCTCGCATAAATTTTCATCGATTCATTTGCAAGTGTAGCTGCTGATGTGGTGTTGAACTTCACGCCAACGACAATTCCCATGTCTTGATTTTTCTATCAGTTTACTTCATAATGCTCTTATGTCTTTTCGGTATCAATATCTTGTTGTTTGCTTCCTGTTCTAAAGCATTCAGCTAACTGAATGCTATTGTTTTTGCCAACTATTAAGTGGTAGAAGTTGGACAGCATGCAATTGGTTCAAACTATTTCTCACTGCAATCCCAAAACATAGAACTAGGGTATCTGTTATTTCGATGAAGTAGGAAAAGCGGAATTAGAGGCTTAGCAAATCTTCTCAATTTTTTCTTAATTTCTAATTGAATCACCGTTCTTTGTGCTTTCTTGCTCTCAAAATTAATAATAGTATGGTTAAAGATTATGTAACCTTTTCTCATTTTTGTTCGAGTACTGCAAATATAATTTGCATTTTTATGATAAGTCGCCTTTAACGGTTCTTGCATTTGGACTTCAGCAAAGTGCCCTCTGAATGTGGAGTTTGAGGAGTACGAAGAGGTGACGTTGTCAGTTATTGGCCCTGACAGTGTTCATCTCTCTGGTTACGTTTTTGGTGAAAGCCCAGATGGTGATGAAGATGATGATGATTCGTATCCTTTTGATTCATTTTTCTTTTCTTTGTTTTTGTTGTTCTTTTGACATGCTATCTGAATTTGATGTTTAAAAATTAAAAGGATATTGCTAATGATTTTAGAATTTAATTCAAGTCGTATACTTCGTATTTGATCACATATTTGACATGAAATGAAAAGATATCAGTAGTCACATTACTCATTTGTTGTTTCTGGTTTCCTTTACTATGACTCAAAGTGATTCTTGCGAGGATTACGGCTTAGAGGGAGAGTGAATCTGGAGATTCTCTTGACTATGATTATGAAGATGAGGATGAGTTGAGTGACGATGATATGGAGATGTTTCCTCCTTCACCTGCTCCTAAAAGTGGAGGTATTTCTCATTGGTCATATCTGTTTAACTACCTAATTTAGTGTGAAACTTTGTTTTCATTCTGTGCAGATCAGAATTTGCTCGGCTAAACTACCATGGATTCCACACAGTCGTCTTGGAGAAAGATGATGTGTTGATGTGCGTAGCATCAATAAGGTACTATTACATTTGATATACTATGTTGCTGCTTTATCAGTGTCTTCATCTTGTGTCTAGTTACGTTAAGAAGCTTCCACCTTTCTGGATCGTTTCTCAGCACTATGATTGACAGCTTCAATTTTTTTTTTTTACTAACCTAGGATTTTGGTTCATGTATTTTCATTTTTGAAATGGAATATGCGTTTGATGGGGCCATGAGCAGTCTTTAGTTTATGCCCGGGAGGTTTGTAGTGGCGCTACTACTCATTAATGATAAAGGTGTACTATATATTTCCATTTTTGAAATGAAAAATGCAAGTAGATGGGGCCAGTCTTAGTTTTGAGCTACAAGGTTGATGGTGGTACATATTTGATGAAGGGTTTGACATATTATGTGAAGGAGATTACAACTCGTAAGTTTTTTTTTTCTTTTTTCTCTCGCTCTTTTTTTTTTTCCGGTATACCTATATAATCCAAGACAGAGCATGCCTAACGCAAGTATTGGTCATTGTGCAGAATCCATGGAGTAGCAGTTGCTGGAGATGCCTCTCATTGCAACTGATATCGTCGGCAGGGAATGTGCAGGCGACTCATGAATGCCATTGAAGAGGTAATGTTACTGATCGACAAGCATATCATAAACAGCCGCCCTTTCATGTTTTTCTGTCTTGCTTGACTTTGACCCGCTCATGGTTTTAGATGCTCAAGTCCTTCAAGGTTGAGAAGCTTGTGGTGTCTGTCATTCCTAGTTGAGAAGCTCTCTGAAAGAGATTATGCCTGTGGACTGTCAACCCCATCAAGCAGACGAGTGCCAGGATGGTAAAGAACCAGCAGAAGATAATATGGTAGCTGAAGTAGATTGTAATGTAGAAAAGGTAACATTGTAGAAAAAACTTAGTGCAGGATGATGAGGATCCTTTTTTGTATTCAGCTCTTCTCATTTCATTCCATGATGCAGTATAAATTATATTTTGTCGTGGGGGATTTTTTTAATATACATCCACAACGTTTTATAAAACGTTGTAGAAAAAACTTACACAACGTTTTATAAAATGTTGTCATATGGATTTCCCGAGGTAAGACAACGTTTCTATAAAACGTTTTAGAAATACATAAGACAACTTTTAAAAAAAAAACGTTGTGTTAAGTTTCTACAACGTTTTATAAACGTTGTCTTATATCTTTCTACAACGTTTATCAAACGTTGTGAAAGGGTAAAATATAAAAAAATAATAATTATACAACGTTTAATAAAACGGTGTCTTCTACCTTATTTACAACGTTTTCAAAAACATTGTCTTACACATTTTTTACAACGTTTAAAAAACGTTGTCTTAAGGTGTGGAACCTACTACAACGTTGGATAACACAACGTTTCAAAAAACCTTGTGAAATGTCTTTAACAACGTTTAAAAAACGTTGTGAAAGACCATTTTTGTTGTAATTTTATACTAGTTATTCATAATAACTAGGGACGCAGGTTATTATAATAACATGCAAAACATATTATAAATCAAATAAACATTCTCTATAATAAATAGTAAAGACGATTAAATAGAAGTATTAAGTTATAAGTCAAACATAACTTAACGCCTATGACATTACACCGACAATTTATGTCCAAAGGGAACATATACTTTTGAACGACCGTTTTTGGATCAATCATATGAGAGCTCTAGCGACATCCGTTCTATAAGAAATGTCAGGGACTAAATTCTTACCAAAAGCACTTTCAAGTGTCTCTTTTGAATACATTAAGTCAATTAATTTTTAAAAAAACTCAATTAAAAAAAAATAAATAGATAAATTATTTATACTATTTGATTTGGATAGATACAATATATGAATCAATGAGGGCCACGGACCGTAACTACCAGAGTTTGTTTATTATGTATAGCCAATTAATTAGCAAGGCATTTCTTAGGGCAACTCCAAATCTCCAATGGGAGGTACCAAAATCAAATTTTGGTACCTCCCAAAGGAGTTAGCATCTCCAATAGGGTAAACTTGGGGTACCAAAATTTGAAAGAGAGTTAGTGAAGGTACCAAATTTGGTACCTTGGCTAACTCTCTTTGTATTATTTGTATTATTTATATTTTTGGTCTTTGACAAAAAATGGCTAATAATAATAATAATAATAATAAAAAATTAATAATAATAATAAAATAATAATAATAATAAAATAATAATAATAATAATAATTAATAATAATAATAAAAAAAAAAATAATAATAATAATAATAATATAATAATAATAATAATAATAATAATAATAATAAAATAATAAAATAATAATAAAATAATAATAATAATAATAATATTAATAATAATAATAAATTAATAATAATAATAAAATAATAAGAATAAAATAATAATAATAATAATAATAAAACAATAATAATAATAATAATAAAATAATAATAATAATAATAATAATAATAATAATAATAATAATAATAAAATAATAATAAAATAATCATTCATATGTAATTATTAAAAATATTTAATTAGTTAAAATAATAATAACAATAATAATAACAATAAAATAATAATAATAATAAAATAATAATAATAATAATAATAATAATAATAATAATAATAATAATAATAATAATAATAATAATAATAATAATAATAATAATAATAATAATAATAATAAAATAATAATAATAATAATAATAAAATAATAATAAAATAATAATAATAATAAAAAAAATAAATTAATAATAATAATAAAATAATCATTCATATGTAATTATTAAAAATATTTAATTAGTTAAAATTTTTGAAATATACCAAAATTTGATTTTGGTACCTTAAGTTAACTCTCTCCATTGGAGATGTAAATTTGGTACCCTATGAATAGTGTGTGAAAGGTACCAAAATTTGATTTTGATACCTTTTGCTAACTCCTCCCATTGGAGTTGCCCTTATATAAATTATATTAAAGATGGAAATTTGTTGTCACAAATAATTTATATGGATGGTGGGAACAATACCTACCATAGTTTTGGACACACCCATACTAAATTATATTAATTTGTTACGGGGACGGAGTGAGTATATTACTCTTTGCTTCAAGTCAACATAGTAGTTTCTTCCGCAAATAAATTAAGCCTTTTTTAGTGAATATCCTCATTTTGGACACACCATACTAAATTATACTCCCTTCGTCCCAAAATGTTTGTTCCATTTGACTTTTTTGTTGAACTTTGACCACAAATTTATGAGAGATTAATCATGTTCATGAAATTCTAAAAGTTGTTGTTGATAATATTATTAATGGTGAATCAATAGGAATTTTTAGAATTTCATGAACATAATTAAATTGTCATATATTTGTGGTCAAAATTCAACTAAAAAGTCAAATGGGACAAACATTTTGGGACGGAGGGAGTACTATTATTAGTTACAATATAGGTTACCTATTATTATTATTATTTTAGTTAATTATAATTGTTACTACATACTATTAATAAATAATACTAGTTAATCATAATAATTATCGTATCTGTTAAGAATTTATATTAGTAATATTAATTAATCATAATACTTACTCTATAGATTAGTTATTACTATTAATTTTATTAGTTAAGATGATGGTTATTATATTACTTAACTATAATTAGAAAAATATATTTTCAAAGGCATAGTAACATTATTAATGTATGTATATAATATAAAATTACTAATTGTTAGAAACAATAGCTAATATTATTAATTCAATCATGTATAAAAATCACCATCCCAAAATTTTAGTGAGTTTTGATATCCTCATTTTTAGCCAATATTTTTAGTTAATCATAATAGTTACTATATTAAGTATTACTATTAATAGTATTAATTATCATAATAATTACTATATAAATTAACAACAATTACTAGTAATAGTACTTCGTATTATTTTTATCATAATATTTACCTGTTGGGATTGGAGCCAAAACCAAGGAGAGGATCAAAATCATGGAGGAGTAGAAATTCGGGGCTGACTGTTAAGGAGGGCGGCCGCGCTCGTGGTGGAGGGCGACTGCGCTGATAGGTCGGACGATGGTGAAGAAGTCTCGGTCGATGAGGGCGGCCGCGCTGGGGGTGCTGCGCGACCGCGCTTGTGACGGACGGATTCTCTGCAAGTGACGTGTAAGGAAACTTGGAGAGGAAGTTAATTTGGTAACAAATTAGTATTCCTATTTGTGTGATACTCCTTCCATGTCAAGGACTCCGGGTGAATCAGGTTTTGATTAGGAATAGGTTTTGTATCCCTATAAATACATTGTGACTACCACCATAATATTTGTACCCATTTTGTAGAGAGTTAGGATATCAAAGGGAGCCACAAATATAGTGTCTAGGAAGGGAGGTCGGGGGCCTAGGAGAGCCATGGGGGCGATCCTACAACCCGACCATGACCGTGTTATTTGTGCGTTCTTGGGGAGGTGAGATAATGTATATGAGAGATTGCTCATGGAGAGTTACTATGCTAGATCTGTGTGAGTGCATATGTAAAGTTGTAATCCTTCATATATTATTATAGTGATGTCCTGGCTTGGTGCCTCCGGATGTAGTTCACGAGTTGGTGAATGAATCGGGTTAACAAATTATCGGTGTTCTTGTTCTTGTTCTTTCATATTATCATGTGTTGATTTATTTTCTCCATATTGATGACTGCTAGTATGGGCTAGTGGATGCGGTGATCCCCCCAATTTCACAACAACTGGTATCAGAGCTCCCTGGTTCGAGATCTAGGAGAGATCCAAGGTGAAGAAAAGAGACAACAGATTTTTCGTGCAGATTCTTCGTGTGGAAGACGTGCAGAGATTTGAGAGCTTCTAGGGTTTATGGTTGAAGCATGACACGTGCCAAATAGGTCTACGATCGTGCGGATGATCAGCAAGTCTGAAGAGTTCGTTTGTTTTTTATTGAGATCTGCAGAAATTCGAGGTGGAATTTTGGAGATGCAGAAATCAAGATGGATCTGGAGATGTTCAAGGGTTTTTTGGGGCAGTCAAGGTGGTTGGAGAAAAAATATGAAAGAAAAGAAGTCTAAGTCGGAAGAGTTGGTGAGATCAAGTAGGAAAAATCGTCGGAACAGTTTCTGGGGTTGAGGGCGGCCGCGCAGGTGGTGGTGCGCGACCGCGCACTTGGACAGAACTTGAGGCTCGGAGGATTCCATTCGAGGGCGGCCGCGCTTGGGGGCTAGGGCGACCGCGCTGGCGACGGGGAAGGGATTTCTACAGCTGATTTGCTTCCTATTTTGATACAATCTTTCGTGCAAAGGTGAGTGGTATAAGCCGGTTAGACCACGTGGGAAGAGGAGGACTTCTCGCAAACGACGGATGAGGGGTAAGGAGGATGTTGTACTCTACCGACAACATCAATTCTTCGTTCCGGGTGGGAGCAAGAGGCTTGGAGACCGGCCTGTTGGTGTAAAGAGGAGAGACATCAATAAACGGTGTGTTAGGGTGGAGAGGTGACAATGTGTAGCTGGCCAGCAAGGAGACAGTCACAAGTACCTAACAAGAGAGCGAGAAAAGGTTCACGAGGAGACAATGCAAGAAGCAAGGTGTGTCCGAGTTTCATGGGGAGCATTGCAAGGGGAGTGGATCTAGGAGGGAGAAGGCGAAGTTAGTCTTGCAAATAAATCAAGGTAGAAGTTGATTTGGGGAGGCAAGAAGGATCTAACACGGAGAGGTTGAAGCGTCGCTTGGTTTCAACTCGCCTTATTACTTGGGCGTGGTGGCTCATGGTGGAGGAGCGTGGTGGCTCATGGTGGAGGAGCGTGGAGGCTCAACTTGGTGGTGTAAAATATTTGGTGGATCATTCTCAGGTGGGAGTATGATGGGAGCATGTCACAATGGTGGTTTATGTCTCCAGGTGGGAGATTGTTGGGATTGGAGCCAAAACCAAGGAGAGGATCAAAACCATGGAGGAGCAGAAATTCGGCCGATCAGCATGAGGGCGGCCGCGCTCGTGGTGGAGGGCGACCGCGCTGATAGGTCGGACGATGGTGAAGAAGTCTCGGTCGATGAGGGCGGCCGCGCTGGGGGTGCTGCGCGACCGCGCTTGTGACGGACGGATTCTCTGCAAGTGACGTGTAAGGAAACTTGGAGAGGAAGTTAATTTGGTAACAAATTAGTATTCCTATTTGTGTGATACTCCTTCCATGTCAAGGACTCCGGGTGAATCAGGTTTTGATTAGGAATAGGTTTTGTATCCCTATAAATACATTGTGACTACCACCATAATATTTGTACCCATTTTGTAGAGAGTTAGGATATCAAAGGGAGCCACAAATATAGTGTCTAGGAAGGGAGGTCGGGGGCCTAGGAGAGCCATGGGGGCGATCCTACAACCCGACCATGACCGTGTTATTTGTGCGTTCTTGGGGAGGTGAGATAATGTATATGAGAGATTGCTCATGGAGAGTTACTATGCTAGATCTGTGTGAGTGCATATGTAAAGTTGTAATCCTTCATATATTATTATAGTGATGTCCTGGCTTGGTGCCTCCGGATGTAGTTCACGAGTTGGTGAATGAACCGGGTTAACAAATTATCGGTGTTCTTGTTCTTGTTCTTTCATATTATCATGTGTTGATTTATTTTCTCCATATTGATGACTGCTAGTATGGGCTAGTGGATGCGGTGATCCCCCCAATTTCACAACATTACCATGTACTCGTTCCGTCCCACTACAAATTAGTTTTCCATGAGACCGGGTTTACCACAAGTATTATGTCATTCATTAATAGCGTGAATTATTAATGTCCAAATGCACAAACTAGCCATGAAAGAGTTGTTAGGTCTATACACCCATTGAAGTAAGAGTAATTTATAAGATATGTCCCTTTTACACATAATATAACTAAATTTATAGTTGTAACGTTACCAACCAAACAAATAATTTTTCTTTTAGATAAAAAAATAACAATAGATAAATGAAGCCTCTCTCAGCTTAATGGTTTATCAACCTTAAATTAGTGAACAATTGACAAGGACACGAAGCCATCGCTGCAGTAGTCAGCTAAGATTTAATAGAAAAAACGCAAATTTTTTTGGACGGTAAAAATATTTCAACTAATCAATCTATATCGCCCATAGCAAAAAGAAGTCTTCATTAAACTTTGCCAGGCCGTTGCAATATTATAACAAATCAATCACTATAATGGTTCAAATTGGCAAATCCTATGCAATTTTGTTGTCTCCCAAACAAAATGTATCATATTATTATTGTCCTTTTCCTTTTCTTTTCGTTCCTAATAAATGTTTGGTCATTTTCCTTTCAAGCTATAATATGAATTAGAAAATTAAAGTGCATTCGTTAATATTGAGTCTCGATGGTAGTTTTCAGATTTTAGGTTGTGATGTCCTCCATCTGGTGGTCTGGGAGGACGTCTGACACTAATCCAATAGTAAGGACGCAAGAGAGTTGATGAAGCTTATTCCCCATCGAAGCAGGAACAATACAATACAGGGAGACGATATTCGAGATTGATAAATGGGAGGAAGAGAAATCCAACCTTTAACAAATCTGTGTTGCAGAATGTTAGAGATATTATCCCATATTAGAAATTGACAAACATAGCCTATAACATATAAAAATTCTGGGCCATTCTCTTGGCATCAATTGGCTTTAAGGTGGAATTTCATACTTTAAGACAAAAAAACAGTAGTAGCAGACAATGAAGATGGAGAAGGAGCGGAGAACAACGAAGAAGATGGAAAAGGAGTGGAGAAGCCGTTGTTGAAATGGCGAAGGGTTTGGGGTTTTATGGGATTTTGATCTGAGCTTTTATTTGTGTGTGGGCTCTTGGATCTCGTTTGGGGTTTTATGGAGAATGATTTGGGGTGAGGGCTAAAAAAAAAGAGAAAAAAAGTTTTTTGTAATATCACAACTTAAATGTTTATTTTGTAAATAGCATCTTTTTTAGTTAGTTTTTGGTAAAACTTCCATTTATAAATAGGCCTTTCATCTATTTATAAATACAATCCGATCTCTACTCATTTACAAAACAAACCATATACTTATAACGATGACTTAAGATCCCCTAACTTTATTAAATCACTATAATTTGGCCCAAACAATTGTATAATAATATATTTAATGCGATTAGTACGGGCATGCCCAAATTCTAAATTCATTATATTTATTGATGATGCCAAAATCGTCAAAACAGCCCAAATCCAAGCGTCGAATGCTCCGGCGATTGCAAGGCCTGAAAATAAGAGAAAACACGTAAACTAAGCCGGGGCGGATCCGGCTAAAGGCCCTCCGGCGTGAGAGTAAGTTCACGGTTGATATTAGAGAAATCAAATTGACAGAGTTTCTCCAATGTAAAAAGTCACGTACCGAATAATGAGCCATGGGGCTTGTATTTATAGGAATGGATAGATAGAATCCATGTTGGAATGAACTTGTAAATAGATAAGATATAATCTTAAGAGAATTATATCTGTTAAGGAGTCATTGTTTGACTTGAATTGCTATTGGTAATTGTAATCTTGATGGGGTTACAACTGTATAATCCTTGTTGAATAAGGATTGTAACTGCTAGCCGGAACGCCGAGGAAGGCAAATGATTTTCCTCGGCCTTTGGCAAATAAGCCGAGGAAAATGACTTTGTTTCCTCGTCATTTGGTAAATGGCCGACACAGAGATATGCCGGGGAGAATGATTTTCTTTCCTCGTCACTTGGATGTATGCCGAGCAAATAACTTCTCTTTCCTCGGTAATTCCGATATGGCGGCCCAAAAATGATGATAGAAGACCGAGATAAATGTTCCTCGGCATACGAGGAAGATCTTACTCGGCCCTAATACTTCATAATTAGACAATATCCACTGCCCAATATAGTTGGGCCCAAGTTCGGGCAAACCCATGTTCGTTGCTCGGTTTGTACCGTTCAGTGGCCCCCAACTTTCTAGCTTGGCTTAGGACGAGTAGAAAGTTAGCTCGGCATCGGCATATGGAATACGAACAGGTTTGACGCGTGTCCTTGGTTGGTAACTGACGGTTGCTATTCTGATGATGACCTGGGGCCCACCAGTCTTGTCACGCCTTGATAACTGTGTTTAGCATTTAATTCTTGGGGCGCCTCACCCGAATTTACGCTTTACCCATGGGTCGACCCAATTTGGGGAGGTATAAAAGCTAAAACCCCTTTCATTTTACTCTTTACAAACCCCAAGCAATTGAGAGCATTTGGCAAGAACTCACCGGCGAAACAGCAGCGATCTTGAACCCAGTTTCCGGCGAGCTCTATTTTTCCGGCGAAGTTGCATTCTGCAGTGATTCCAATCGTTCTTGTAAACTCAGGTATGACTTTCTTCCCTTCTCACGAACTCCTTTCCTTCTTTAGCGTCTTCTAGGGTTGTTAGGAGAAATCATATGTGAATCAAGAACATGAACCGCCATTATTGAAGATTCAATCTTTTCTTCAAGAATTTTTGTTTCAACTCTCAAAATTTCAAATTTTTGATTTTCTTTGTATCTTGTTAAACTTCTTTGAATATTGAATGAACTTCCCCTTTTTAATCTTTGATTCCCCTTAGAAATGGCTCGTTCTTGGGACCATTCCCCCCGATTCCGTTATGGATATCATACGGGCAATCTGAGGGTTTATCGACGAGAAAGGGGTCCATGGTTGATGCTGAACTTGGATGATATAAGCAAGCAGTTGAGGGGTTATGGTCGCTCTCGTTTATTCATCCAATACCCGGATTCCACAAGAATAGATAGGATTGATTCCGGTCACCAAATATTATAGTGTTTGGGGATAGGCTGAGATAGTGGAGCACATCGAACTGTTCTACCCGGCCTCCAATCGCGAAATGCGTGAGCGTCTGAGAGGTACGGCCCCCTCCTCGGCCTTATGAAATGACGAGGAAGGAAATCTTCCTTCCTCGGCCTTATGGAATGACGAGGAGGGGAATCTTCCTTCCCCGTCATTTAATCAGCCATTGACGAGGTAAATAATTTTGTCTCCTCGTCCTTATGCAGATATGACGGGAAGAGAAGGAGAGCCCTCCTCGTCTACTCAAATAGTTAATGCCTTCGTTGAAGGTGCGCAAGCTGATGCCCGCCTTGTCCGAAGAAGAGGCCGAGGAGCAGGTAGCCGAGGAAAGCAAATCGAGAGGGCACCAAAACCTGGGGATCCCATGGTTGAGAGGCTGCACACCAAGTACAAAGTGGATCGTGCTGAATATAAATTAACTTATATGGGCAAGATCGAGCCGAAGACGGAGAAAGAAGAGACGGCCTTCTATTATAGCCAAGATTACGTCCATTTTTATTTCAAACAGTTTCAACAGGGACTCCGTCTTCCCTAGACCCCTTCATTTGCGAAGTTTTGGATGATGTAAAGGCAGCTTGAAACCATGCTAGGAGCCAACGGTACTGCTAGGGTTCCTCAAGTTAGCTTCATCATCCTTTGCCGTAGTTTAGGCTATGAACCGACCATGGGAGCCTTCCGTCACTTCTACATTGTCCAAGTCATCAAGGAACAATGGCTTGTAGTTATTAGGAGTGCCAATAGGAAACCCAAGTTGCTTCTTCCCATGTCCAGTAAAGTTCCAGGCTGGGATAACCACGTTATCCGCGTTGAGAGCCGCCAAGGCTGGGAGTTCCAATCTCCTTGTGATGATCCAACCTCCTCCTTTGCCGTCCAACAATACGGGTGGACCAAAGATTTGATCAAGCGTGCGGAAGAGTTTGCCGGGGTAGGGGTCCTGGATTGGAAGCAAGTTGAATCCTCGGATCATTTCTATATCCAGCGGGATTGATGCGGGGAACGAGGATGGGGTGGCTCCCTCGTCAATGTTAAAAGAGGGCGTCGCTTCAACGATTGGACGGTACATCCAGGCTTCGTATTCCACGAGGATTGTATTAGGTGCCATGATGAGCGTCCCCGTGACCAATGTATTGGAGCACCTAACATTGTTGGACGTAAATTTTTATCTTGGACACTTGTAATTTTTGTCATATTATTTTGCTCGTACTTGACCTTGAATTTCCTTGCTCGTACTTGACCATTTCTTCCTTGTCTTTACAGATTTAACTGCCGAGGAAGAAGCTGCCCTTGAAATGGAGAGACTTAGTCCTCAAGAGCTCGTGAAGAGGAAGAGGAGGTTGAGCAAGAAAGCCGCTCTGACAGAAAGGAGGGAGGATGCTAATGCACGTAACCTCATCCTTAATGTTCAGACTGACCAACCCCTTCCCCTTAAATTGCACGGGGAAGTGGATGCCGAGGAACCGGCTGCTGATAATCAAACCAACCCATCAACTGTAGAGGGGCATAGCCTCCATGTTGATGCCGAGGAAGAGGCAACCGAGGAAGCTAACCTCGTCCAAAGGAGGTCAGGCTCCAAAAGAACTCCAAGTGCCAGCGCCGAGGAGCCGGCGGCCAAACGGGCAAGCGTCAGTGCGGCCCCTGAAGTTGATGCTCCCCCTCCCTTGACCGTTCAGTCAGTCAAGACTGTTGAAGAGGCCGACGAGCTGGCCAAAAGCATGTCCCTTGGTATTCCTCGTCTTAGGGGACTCCCCCTGTTGGCAAGGGAGGGACCCTTGGTGAGATTGGGCCGAGCTCCTATCCAAAGGGCTATGGACGAGGATGCTTATGAAACCCTTTGCAAAGAGGGTCCTAACGAGGATACTGTGCTTTGCCACAAGGGACTCTTGATCGCCGAGGTAAATGTTGATCCCTTTCTGGGTTATTGTCTTTGATATTGGATTTGTCTTCTTAACGATGATTTATCTTTCAGTTGGCTTCAGTCACGGCGTACGAGAATGTGCTGGCCAAGAAGAAGACAAGGCGCCTGAATGAGGCCAAGGCAGCTCAAGCAAAGAGCGAAAAAGAAAAGTCTTCCTTGGCTAAACTTTTAGAAGCCAAGGATGCTGAGCTTGCAGCGGCCAAGGCCAAGGTTGAGGCCGAGGTAAAAAGGGCCGAGGAAGAAAGGTCAAAAGCCGAGGAACATCTCCGGCTCAAAAATGAAGAGCTTGCCCAGGCCAAGGCAGATAAGGCCGAGCTTCAGACCAAGGCTGATGAAGCTGAGGCCAAGTGCCGAGGACTGGAAGCTACCCTTCCAGCTAGGGAGGAGGAGGCCGTAGCTCGGTTCAAGGAGAGCTCGGCTTTCAAAGAACTGATGATGGCCAGCTCGGCCTTCAGAGAGGCTGTTGACGAGCAAACAGCCACCATGTTCGAGGATGGCTACCTCCACTTGGCCCGGAGCATTTTAGCTGATCCCTCCACTGGTCTGGACATCAACAAGATTGCCCAGCTAATTTGCAGGGATCAATATGCCGAGGAGGTCAGGGCCCTCCATCACTTGGTCCCTTATTCTGAGAGCAACATGGAGCTGATGGCTGCCAAGGATGCCCATGCTTGCAGGGAAGTGTGGAAGCCGGCTTCTGTTGTCCCCGGCAATATTAAAGACCTGGTGGAGGCGATCCAAGACGCCGACGAGCCTGAGGACCTAGAGGCCGAGGTGGAAGGAGGGACTGGGGAAAATAATGCCTCCACTAATCAAACAGTCCTTCCTCCCCCCGGCACTATCAGAGAAGACTGGCTGGACAAGCCTTTTGATGATGTGCACCAATCTTAGGATAGCTTTTTTTTTTCCTTTTTTGCTTTTTGTAATAGACAATAGGACCTGTAATTCCATTTGAATATCAATGAAAAATCCTTTGTCATTATTCTTGTCACTTCATTGACTTGGTTATATTTTGGTATGCTATGCATTAGCCTTAGGAAGGTGGGATCCGAGGAAGGTCCCTTGTTCCTTGTGGAGCAAGTGGTTAGGCCGAGGAAGATTCCTCGGCTGTAACTATACTCGTACTTCAATTGGGCTGAGGAAGTTTTCCTCGGCTTTGAATGTTGTAATCCTGAATCAGAGTATATTCATGGTAGGAGGGTTATCAAGCCATTAGGCCGAGGAAAGTCCTCGGCCTTGGCTGTTAGTCTCCTAAGTCAAGATGGTCCCTTGACTGGAAGAGTTGTAAGCCATCAGGCCAAGGTGGTTCCTTGGTCTTGGCTGCTTGGTATCCTGAGTCAAGGTGGGCCCTTGACAGGATATATTGAGTGCCATCAGGCCAAGGTGGTCCCTTGGTCTTGGCAGGTGTGTAAGCCATCAGGCCAAGGGAGATCCTTGGTCTTGGCTGTTGGTAAGCCATCAGGCCAAGGAGGATCCTTGGTCTTGGCTGTTGGTAAGCCATCAGGCCAAGGAGGATCCTTGGTCTTGGCAATTGGTAAGCCATCAGGCCAAGGAGGATCCTTGGTCTTGGCAATTGTTAAGCCATCAGGCCAAGGTGGACCCTTGGTCTTGGCTGTTGGTAAGCCATCAGGCCAAGGAAGATCCTTGGTCTTGGCTATTGTGTAGTCATCAGGCCAAGGTGGACCCTTGGTCTTGGCTGTTGTGTATCGGAGAATCTGAGGTAATGTCCTCATCCTCTTGTGCTGGGGTGAAGAGCTGATAGTTGCTTTGCATGTTGGAAGAAACTACTTTCGTAGAACTGAAATGCGATTACATAGAACTGCAATCCTATTAACTAAACAGACAAAAAGAAAACAAAAGACCGAAAATAAAAGACCGAAAATAAAGAGCTAATCTATTGCAAAATAAACTAGACTAGTGATAATATTTTCTAAGGTTGTCGGAATGCCATGGATGCTTGAGATCCTTCCCCTCCTTGGTCCTCAATCTGTAGGTCCCTTCTCGGATGACTTGAGTGATGATATAGGGACCTTCCCAATTTGGGGAGAGCTTGTTACGTTCGCTTCCGACCGGTGGCTTCGATCTTTCTAAGTACCCAATCGCCAACTTGGAATACTCTTTTGATGACCCTCTTGTCGTGATATGCCTTGGTCCTTTGCTTGTAATTCACCATCCTCATCTGCGCAGCTAGTCGTTTTTCATCTATCAGGTCCAGGTCTAGGAGCCTATTGACCTTGTTGACTTGCTCATCATAATGGGAGTTCCTTACTGTAGGGATGGCCATCTCTGCTGGTGCCATAGCCTCAGAACCGAAGGTTAGTGCGAATGGGGTTTCCCCGGTTGGCCCCCGGGTGGTTGTGCGAACGACCCCATAAAGCTAGGGAAGTTCGTCCCGGCCCGACCATCACCCTCACGTCCTTCAAGATTCTTGGTGAGGGCGGTTAGGACCGGTTGTTGGCGGCTTACGCGGCCATTGCCTTGGGGTCCGCTAGCGAAGATTTTGCATGGCGTACTTTGACTCTTCCCAATTCGGTTGTAAATGCCGTGGAGAATTGGAGGCCATGGTCGAAACAATTGTATGCGGAAGGCCAAATCTGCACCGAGATGTTGTCATGAACAAAGTTGATCGCGTTCTCTTCCGTTATCTTGGCCAATGCCTTGGCTTCTATCCACTTGGAGAAGTAATCAACGGCTACTATCACGTACTTGCAATTACCACGGGCGGGTGGGAAGGGTCCAATGAGGTCGATCCCCCACATATCAAATGGCCACGTAGGTATTACAAGTGTTTGCTCGACTGCAGGTAGTCTTGGAATGTCCGAGAACCTTTGGCATTTGTCACATTTTCGAACATAGGCATGCGCGTCTTCCCTTAGGTTTGGCCGGTAGTAACCTAGCGATATGATTTTGTCGGCTAAGGTTACGGCCCCGGGTGTCCGCCGCAAACACCTTCATGTACTTGCCGGGAGGTTCTCGGTTTCCTTGGGATAGACACACCTTAGCGGGGGCTTCGTGAAAGATCTTCGGTAGAGGACTCCGTTCATCACCACGAATCTTGGAGACCTCTTCTTGATAAGCTTGGCTCTAGCATCATCTTACGGGAGTTTCTCCTTCTCAATGTATTCGATGTAGTCATCGATCCGGCATCTCTCTTCCTCGTCCGGAAGCATGACTTGTAATCTTTCATACGCAGGTTCCTCGGCATAAACTACATATGGGTTGGTCTCCGAAGGAGACACATCCATGGTGGCTAGTTTGGAGAGAACGTCTGCGACTTGGGTGTCTTCCCTTCCTATTCGCTGAGCTCGAAAAATTCCATTTCCTTCGTCATATCTAAGACCAGGTCTCTATACTTGGCAAGGGTGACATCTTGAGTGTTATATTCTCCTTTCACTTGTTTGACAACAAGCCGGAGTCACGGAAAGCAGCCGCACCTTAGTTGCTCCATAGCAGGAGGCCAACTCAATGCCAAATATGAGAGCCTCGTATTCAGCTTGGTTGTTAGAGGCGGGAAAACTGAAGCGGATGGCATCTTGTATAGTATATTCTCCTTCTGGGCTTGCTAGTACTACTCCAGCTCCGCTTCTTTCCTTGGTAGCTGATCCGTCCGTATACAGGATCCAACAGTTGGATGGGAGTTCAATGGGAGAGTCTTTTTCCTCCGGCGCGTTTTGCTTCCGGGAGGTGGGGAGATGCTCACCCATAAAGGCAGTCTCGACCATGAAGTCAACCAAAGGCTGTGCTAAGAGGGTCTTCCTTGGTTGGTAAGTGATATCAAACTCCGTTAGAGCGATTGACCAATTAAGGAGACGTCCCGAGCCGTCCAACTTGTGAAGGATTTTCTTCAATGGTTCATTGGTGTAGACGGTGATAGGGTGTGCAGAAAAATATGCACGCAGCTTCCTTGAAGCAATGACCAGTGCGTATGCTATCTTCTCCACATTAAAATATCTGCTTTCTACATCGGACAGAGCCTTTGAGACATAGTAGACGGGCTTCTGAATTCCTTCATCCTTTCGAACTAAGACAGCTGCGACAGCGTGATCAGTGGCAGCTAGGAAGACGTATAGCATCTCACCGGTAGTCGGACTGCTAAGCAAGGGAGGGGAACCCAAGTACTCCTTCAACCGGAGGAATGCTTCCGAGCATTCAGGAGTCCAGGAGAAGCTCTTGGTGCCCTTCAATACCTTGAAGAAAGGCAGTGACTTTTCGGCGGATTTGGCGATGAATCTTCCAAGGGCCACAATTCTTCCATTAAGTCTTTGGACCTCCTTGATGGTGGTAGGTTCCTTCATGTCAATGAGCGCCTTGATCTTTTTCTCGGGTTTGCTTCAATCCCCTTTGGGAAACCATGAAGCCCAGAAATTTCCCTGCAGTAACTCCGAACACGCACTTGCTTGGATTCAGCTTCATGTTGTTGGTTCGGAGATTGTGAATGGTCTCTTCTAAGTCAGGAACGTGGCCGCTTCCTTGGTCTTTATGACCATGTCATCAATATAAGCCTCCATGTTTCTACCTATCGACTTGCAAAAACTTGATTTACCATCCGTTGGTAAGTGGCACCAAAGCATTCTTGAGCCCAAAAGGCATCATGATGTAGCAGAAATTTCCCACAGTGTTTGAAAGGCGATCTTCTCGATGTCTTCTTTCGCCATTTTGTATCGATGATAGCCCGAGTAGGCATCTAAGAAGCTGAGAGTTTGGTGTCCGTAAATGGAGTCCACTAACTTGTCGATTCCGGGGAGAGGATAGCCGTCCTTGGGGGCGGGCTTTGTTTAGATCGGTAAAGTCTATGCACATACGCCATTTCCCATTTTGCTTCTTCACCATAACAACATTAGCCAACCAAACGGGGTATTTGACTTCGCGAATTATTCGGCGCGAGTAACTTCTGCACCTCTTCTTTTATAGCTTCCTCCTTGTCCCTTGCAAAATTTCTCCTCGTCCAGGAGATGGTCTTCGCTAAAGGATCAACTTCTAAGCGGTGGAGGGCTACTTCTTCATTGATCCCCTCATGTCTTCGACTCTCCAAGCAAAGACGTCGAGACTGCTTTTTCAAGAGGGATATAATTCTTTCTTTCTCTTCCTGTGATAGCTGGCCTCCTAGCTTGATTTTTTGTTCGGGATAGTCGGGATTAATGACTACCTCTTCTAGCTCATCTACAGGCTTCATTTCTGGTCCGTCTCGAAATTCCAGGGATTCGATGATGATCTCTCGATTCTCCTCCCTTCATTGTCGTTTACATTGAGGCCTTCTTCCTCCATAAGTTTATCGATGTCCTGGAAGATCGTTCCTCCCGAGTCATGGTTGGCCCCGAGTTCGGTCATTGACGAGAATGGGTTCTTCCTCGGAGATGGGTAGAACTATGCCTTGGTCATCCGCAGCTTTCTAGGACCATAGGCTCTTCTTCCGGTGTGGGTAGAGTTATGCCTTGGTCATCCACAATTTCAAGGACCATAGGTTCCTCTTCCTCACTTTCCCATACTTCACGGATATAGTTCATTCTAGAGCTAGTTTCCGTGGTCTTCGAGATTTGGTGATCTTGATGTTCTCCTCGGGCGTATCTATCTCCACGCTTTTGACTTTTTCGGCTCTTGACAACATGTTCCAAGAAATCTTTGGGGTTGCCCTCACGCATCCTATGCCAAAGACGAGTGGGAAATTTAACTCGTTGGTGAGGAAGGGAGGCTACCATCCCAAGTTTGGCTTGACTTGGAATGCCGATAATCGCATGATAGTCACTAGTCAAATCCATGACTATAAAAGTGACGTAGCTTTGGCTCGGAAGGGATGATCGCCGACTTCGAGTTCCGGCTCTACGGTTCCCTTTGCTCCAACCTTATGGTTGGTGAATCCTTCAAGCCTTCCATGATATGGCTCTAGCGAAGTGTCTTTCAATCCCATTTGTTGGAAGGCTGAATAGTACAAGATGTCACGGAGGCCCCCCTGTCAACAAGAAGTCTTTCGGATTCAACATTGTCAATTCGACCCTTGATGACCAATGGCCGCTCACGAGCCGCTCGACTTCCCGCCAACTCATTCGGAGAAAAACTAATGATTTCTTACGCTTTATGGATCCAAGCAGGACATGGTATACTTTGCTTAGCTCGTGGATCCGATCCCTTAGCTTTACGGTGGAGGTCACCTCTTCACGGATCACATGTAGTTTAGCCCTAGGAGGCCTTCGATCTTCATCCTCACTCTTGGAGTCATCTTCACTCTCCTCTTGCTTCCGCTTTCGCTTGCCATCTTTCTTCATGACATAACGGTCTAACTTTCCCTCGTCAACCCATTGTTGGATTATCTTCTTAAGGGCCCAAAGAACCATCGGTGGTGTGCCCGTTGTCCTTGTGAAAATCACGGTATTTGTTCTTGTTGCGGGGATACTTTGGGTTATCGACGGCGGACGAGGTGGAGGAAGGTTCACCATCCGCATGATTTCGGAGATGGGCTTTGTAAGAGGGTGAACTCCAAACTTCTCGGTGCTTCGGTTCTATTCTTTCCTTTCTTGCCGTTCCCATTGTCATTACGTCGGGAGTTAGTTGCTTCAGTTCCGTCTTGTCGCACCCCTTTTCTTTGTCTTGTCCTCGCCCATGGAAATGGCATAAGCCACTTTGTATAATTCGGCCTTGGAGCCGGGTTCCCTGGCCGAGAGTTCATAAATGAGGGGGCCGATTTTAACCCGTAGTTGAAGCAAACTATGACCTCCCTATCAAGAAGGCTTTCTTCGACTTGATCCGCCATTTTTCGGAACCTATTGTAGTAGCCGAGGGTGGTCTCTCCTTTCCCTTGCTCAATGTTGGCCAAGTCGGTTAATCTCATCTTCCTTTTTCCCAGTAGTGGAAAAATGATCTAAGAACATTCTCCTCATGCCCCTCCAAAGAATCGATGCAACCTTTCTTGAGCTCACTAACCAGTCAAAGTCTGTTCGGAAAAGGTGCTCGCGAAAGCTTTGCGAGCAAGTCATCGAAGCTGGTGAGGAGATTCATGGTTTGTTCAAAACTTTGCACATGGTCCTTGCGCGTCGGTGGTTCCGTTATATTTCTCGAAATTTGGGAGCTTGAGGTTAGGATGGGGAGGTGCAAAGTAGCTTATCCTCAAGGAAAACTGGACGTGTGGCCCAATCATAATCGTCATCATTATATTTCTTTCCCCTCTCCATATCATCCAAATTTGTTTCAACAGCTCCCATTGCTTTGTTTCTATTTCCTTCTCACCGCTTGAGCGAGTGCTTCGTTGGGAACTTCGACCGACTTGTCTTTAGGGCGATCATTTGCCTCTACTGTGCTCCGCTTCATGTCCGTGGCCATCACGTCCCGGAGGGGGCCCTATCACGTCTTGGTTCCAGGTCTTGTGCGCCAAGTATCATCCCGTAGGGCTCGGGGTCCTTGGCCTAGCAAATTCTCGATGCCGAGGACGAGGAGAGTCCGGTCGACGAGGACGATGAGAATCGAACGATGAGGACGAGGAGAATCCGGCCGACGAGCTCGAGAGACGTGGGACGCCTAGGGTGTCATGATGAGGCGAGCAGGGGATAGGCGCCTATTCAAGCCGAGTCTTGTTCTTAGGTCCTTGGAGTTCACTTCCTCTTCCCTAGGAGTTATTTGGCTTCTCGTGTCGACCACGGGATCCTTATGCTTACCGTTATGCCGAGGACGAGGAGAATCCACAGGAGTCAGTTGGCAAATGGTAGTTCAGCAGCCTTTAGTGGGAGGAGCCCGATGCTCTCCCCTGTTCCTTTCTCAAAGGTGGGCCCATTGATGGTACATTGAATGGAGCCATGGAATGATCTCGGGTCCATTTGCAAAAGAGCGACTTGTGTTTCATACATCCTTTGCAAAGTCTCCATTTGTTTGTGTAACAAAGAGCGTCGGTCAACGGGTTGAGATCCTCCCGCTTGACCGGCGTCGGCATTCTTTGTTTTCTTCCTTCCCGCTTGCTTCCCACGAGCACGAGTAGGACGAGGAAGGTCATTGCCCTCTCCCTCGGCATTTGCCTCCGACCCATGGAACGAAGAGTCATGGCAAGGGAGGAATGGCATCGGTCTCGAGGTAGAGGAGGAGGAGGAGGGCAGTGGCTCCTCGGCTCCTGTTTCCCCATTCACCCGGGGTGGGATCCTCACCGTAACACTCTGTGAATTGTCCGTCCATTATGATTCACAAAGATTATTAAATGCGAAATTTTCCAAAATCACAATTTCACTGTAATCAATTTATGGTTAAATTTAGGGCAAATTTTAACCAAAAACAAACAAAATTAATCAATTGTGATTTTTCCAACACAAAATTTCAAGCCACAAATTTTGCTTCGGGGGACGTGAACTAGCAATTTCCGGCCGAATTAATGCAGTTTCCGGTGGAAGTTTACCAATTCCGACCGAATCAAGAACAGAGCTGTCGGAGCAAAAATTTCCGATTTCAATCAAGAACAAATCCAACGGAAAATAGCTTCTCAGGCGAGATTTTCCAGGCCAAACAAAGAGGTGTTTGAATCCGATTTCCGGCAATGGAACCAATTGATGATGCCAAAATCGTCAAAACAGCCCAAATCCAAGCGTCGAATGCTCCGGCGATTGCAAGGCCTGAAAATAAGAGAAAACACGTAAACTAAGCCGGGGCGGATCCGGCTAAAGGCCCTCCGGCGTGAGAGTAAGTTCACGGTTGATATTAGAGAAATCAAATTGACAGAGTTTCTCCAATGTAAAAAGTCACGTACCGAATAATGAGCCATGGGGCTTGTATTTATAGGAATGGATAGATAGAATCCATGTTGGAATGAACTTGTAAATAGATAAGATATAATCTTAAGAGAATTATATCTGTTAAGGAGTCATTGTTTGACTTGAATTGCTATTGGTAATTGTAATCTTGATGGGGTTACAACTGTATAATCCTTGTTGAGGATTGTAACTGCTAGCCGGAACGCCGAGGAAGGCAAATGATTTTCCTCGGCCTTTGGCAAATAAGCCGAGGAAAATGACTTTGTTTCCTCGTCATTTGGTAAATGGCCGACACAGAGATATGCCGGGGAGAATGATTTTCTTTCCTCGTCACTTGGATGTATGCCGAGCAAATAACTTATCTTTCCTCGGTAATTCCGATATGGCGGCCCAAAAATGATGATAGAAGGCCGAGATAAATGTTCCTCGGCATACGAGGAAGATCTTACTCGGCCCTAATACTTCATAATTAGACAATATCCACTGCCCAATATAGTTGGGCCCAAGTTCGGGCAAACCCATGTTCGTTGCTCGGTTTGTACCGTTCATTTATATTTTATACTCGAACAAAATTTCTAACAATTGAACTCTATCAACTAAGTCCAGTTACTATGTGTTGTTAGACATGCTCAAATTAAAACCTAAAGTGAATGGAATCATGTGAAAAGAATTTGTTGTGCCAAGGAGCTCTAACGCCATCCGTTCTATAAGAAATGTCAGGGGCTAAATCCTTACCAAAAGCACTTTCAAGTGTCTTTTTTTAAGTCATTTATTATTAAAAAAAAAAAAAAAACTCAATTTAAAAAAAAAACAAAAAAAGATAAATTATTTGTACTATTTGATTTGGAAAGATACAATATATGAATCAATGAGGGGCCACGGACTGTAACTACTAGAGTTTGTTTATTAGGTATAGCCAATTAATTAGCAAGGCATTTGTTATATAAATTATATTAAAGATGGAAATTTGTTCACAAATAATTTATATGGATGGTGGGAACATCACCTACCATAGTTTTGGGCACACCCATACTAAATTATAAATAATTTATATGGACGGTGGAAACACCACCTATCATAGTTTTGAGTGCGTCTGGGGAGAAACGCGTTTCTTGGAGAAACGGGCTTGTTATGTCGCACGACATAAGTAGCCAGTTTCTGGATATCCTTTACAAAGCTTCTGGATATCCAGAAGCTTTGAAATGGATATCCAGAAGCTTTGTAAAGCGATATCCGTAAAAACCAAGTATTTTTTCCTCGATATTCTTTACAAAGCTTCGGATATCCGTAGCTTTGAAATGGATATCCGTGAAGCTTTGTAAAGGATATCCGAAAAAATATTTGGTTTCTCGGATATCCTTTCCAAAGCTTCGGATATCCTTTCCAAAGCTTCGGCTATTGGCTAGGTATGTCGCACGACAAAACAAGCCCCGTTTCTCCATGGGCGACTGGAGAAACGCGTTTCTCCTCGCATTTTGTGTTTATTTCTCGGGAGAAACGCGTTGTCGCCCACGGGAGAACGGGCTTGTTTTGTCGTGCGACATACCTAGCCAATAGCCGTAAGCTTTGGAAAGGATATCCAGAAGCTTTGGAAAGGATATCCGAAACCAAATATTTTTTCTCGATATCCTTTACAAAGCTTCGGATATCCATTTCAAAGCTTCGATATCAGAAGCTTTGTAAGGATATCCGAGAAAAATACTTGGTTTCTGGATATCCTTTACAAAGCTGATATCCATTTCAAAGCTCGGATATCCGAAGCTTTGTAAAGATATCCGAGAACCGGCTACTTATGTCGTGCGACATAACAAGCCCGTTTCTCCAAGAAACGCGTTTCTCCGCACGCACTCATATTAGAGTGCGTCCGGGAGAAACGCGTTTCTTGGAGAAACGGGCTTGTTATGTCGCACGACATAAGTAGCCGCTCGGATATCTTTACAAAGCTTCCTCGGATATCCGTAGAAGCTTTGAAATGGATATCTGAAGCTTTGTAAAGGATATCCAGAAACCAAGTATTTTTTTCTGGATATCCTTTACAAAGCTTCTGGATATCCAGAAGCTTTGAAATGGATATCCAGAAGCTTTGTAAAGGATATCCAGAAAAAATATTTGGTTTCTGGATATCCTTTCCAAAGCTTCTGGATATCATTTCCAAAGCTTCTGGCTATTGGCTAGGTATGTCGCACGACAAAACAAGCCCCGTTTCTCCATGGGCGACGGAGAAACGCGTTTCTCCCCAGATTTTGTGCATAGTTTTGGACACGCCCATACTAAATTATATTAATTTGTTACGGGGGACGAAGGGAGTATATTACACTTTGCTTCAAGTCAACATAGCAGCTTCTTTTGCAAATAAATCAAGCCTTTTTTTCTTTCTTTTGATCACTTTTCATTTTAACAAAAGAAAGCAAGGCTATTCATATTTTTTCATCTTTTCTTTCTTTTCTTTTGCTTTGAATATATGTAAAGATCACGAATAATATTATACATTAAATACTTTTCACATGCCTCTCTTTTCAATATAATATATCACCATTTTCTTTTATTTGTTAACCTCTTTCCGCTCAATCCCTTGATTTTCCAATCACAACTCACAATTTTCCTAAAGAAAAAATATAATTGTTTGGAATAAAGTCATACTTTCTTATTGATACACAAATGTTTATATATACAAGCCTAATTTGGTGAGCATGAAAAGGAAAATATTACACAAAAAAAACTAGAAATTACAATGAATAAATATATACAAATCTCACTAAATAGAGAGATAATTACAGAGGATCCCTTAGATCCTTATCACGACCCACTCAAGATGGGCGATCCATGAAAAAGACCAATCTTTGACAGAAGAGGAGTCAGTCTAGCACGGGAAAGAGGCTTCGTTAAGGCATCCGCGAGCTGATCAATCCCCGATATATGCTGAACCCGAAGTTACCCTTGTTGAATTTGTTCACGAACAAAGTGAAAGGCAAGGGCCAAGTGTTTCATGCGAGAATGAAAAACAGGATTGGCAAAATAATGAGTTGCACCAAGGTTATCACAATAAATTACCGGCTTGGAAAGATGAACACCAAGCTCATAAAGAACATTACTGTGATGATGGCGCCATTTCGCGGGAAAATTCGATTTTTGCGTTTCTTTAAAAAAAAAACCAAATAAAACCCGGAAAAAGAACGGAGTCGTCACGCCATTTTTGTTTTAAGGGCCAAAACTTTGAAAAATGCCCGAGATTAAAGATTTGGGTTCGGAGGTCATGTTACACGCCGGGAAGGACGTTAGTGTGCACCCGGAATGCCTCGTAAAACGAGTCTTCCAAGCTGAAAATCATTTGTGTGTGTGTGTGTGTGTTTTGGCCAAAATAATTTGAAACTCAGAAAAGTAAAAATGGGGATGTCTTTTTAAGACTTTAAACTGATCCCATGATTTTTGGGAGATTTTTGGGTTGAAATTTGGTACTCAAAAGACCTTTTGAAGTTGAGAGTCACTTCTGCCAGAATGAAAAAGGCAGTGGACCTTTGATTTTGAAATGGATTCAAGGGCCTTAAAAATTCATAATCTGGATAAACTCAGAGAATGAAAGTTGTTCAAGACACCTTAAATAAGATTTGTCCGAAGGAATTTTCCATTTTGGAGAAGATTTGAGGGGTCAAAACCTTCTGGGAATCTAAGATATGCAATCTGGATTTCCAGAAGCTGATGAACTGGCCTCTAAAAGAAAATTTGAAAAAGGGAGTTTTACTCACCCAGAAAATAAAGTAAAAATATGTATGGAAATATCTGGATGTTGGCTACAAAAAGTATTTTGTAGTCAACACCAAATTCCAAGTTTATCTGTGTCTAAAAATTAAGACAATGGACTGGGGTCTTGGAAAATTGCTACTGGACAGCAACTTCTCAAGAGAGAAAATATGATTTTAAAGGGGGTTTTTGCATCCATGCTTGTCCCCATTTCCCTAGGTTTTGGTTAGTGATCACTTGAAATTTTAGTGGTGAATCAACTATACCAAACCATCCTTGGGGTACATTAGGACTAAGCACTTCATTTGCTTGGGAAGGGGAATTTTATCCTTTGAAATCAAGATTTGGTGCTTGAAAATGGTTTTTAGGGTTTTGAAAATGCATTTTCTTTGCAAGAAAGTAAGAACACTTTGAAAATAATGTAGATCCCTGTAGAAGATCATCCATGGAGATGAACTTCCATGGTGATCTTCTTGGATCTTAAGACAAGAAGATGAATGAACTACATTTTGTAGTTTGAAAATGCATGCATGGATGAGAGATTTAGGGTAAGAAGAGGGAGGTTATACCTATCTTCTTTGTGCTTTGTGTTTGAAGGCTTGAATGCAAGAGTGTTTGGGTTTGATTTGAGTGAGTGAAAGTTGGGAAGATTCAAGAGAAAAAGGTGACAATTCTTATAGAATTCTCACTGTTTTCTCGAGTATTTTCGCCAAATACTGTGAATTGTGTTCTTGGTCCTCTCTGTTTTTGTGACTGGAGGGCTCAATTTATAGCCCTTTGAATTTTACAATCCCATCCGCGCGGATAGGACCTGCAGCGTGCACTGTTCATTAAATGCTGCTCCAGGCTTTGGACACAAGGAATAATCTTTTTTAAAATTCAAATTAACCAGCCAGATTTTGTTTCCAGCCATTTCTTTTTTTGGTTTTTCTTATTTCTTTTGCTTTTTTGATTCCTTTTCTTGGTTTATCTTTTTTTGGCAATCCCTAATCTACCCTTACTTGGTTAGAAATGTTAGGAATGTTAGGAATTGTTAGAAATGTTATAACTTTCGTTAATTTTCTAACGAAAATTCTAATAAGCTCAAATTGGAGCACTTACAGTAGCCCCTCGGCGACGGCGCTTTCGAAGGAAGCGGGGTCGTCGATAAGAGTAAGGCTCCATATTTGGCGGGATGATCGAGTGATCGGGTGGCTGTACCTATTTAATAGGCTACCTACGTATCCTTAAGAGGAATCAAGCCAGTCGTAGTTCGGGTCTTCGACCCTGGAGATGATGGCGTTTTAGGTGCCTCGAACCTGATGAGCGAGTTCTGCAGTCGGTCGCTGGAGAGAAACTCTGCTGGGGGTAAGAGATGACCATTTTCGGTCGGATGGCTATCCGCTCCGCTGGGGATAGGAATGACCATTTTTGGTCTGGTGGCTATCCGCTCTGCTGGGGATGATTGCGATTTATCGCCTTCCTAGTGTTGTGTGTGATAGCGTCTTAGGTGCCTCGAACCTTGGGAATGGCCTTTTAGGTGCCTCGAGCCTTGAAGATGGCGTTTTAGGTGCCTCGAACCTTGAAGATGGCGTTTTAGGTGCCTCGAACCTTGAAGATGGCGTTTTAGGTGCCTAAAACCTTGAGGATGGCTTTTTAGGTGCCTCGGACCTTGATGATGGCGTTTTAGGTGCCTCGAACCTTGGAGATGGCGTTTTAGGTGCCTCGAACCTTAATTTGAAAAGGCCTTTCGGTGGACTTCGTCTGCTGCCGAAGGAGAGGGTGACCGTTTTGGTCGGTGAAATTACCCGATCTTTTCCGCGCGCGGGCGGGGGGGCGCGGAAAAGGCGGTTGTCTTTCGCGGGGGGCGTTGGTGTCTGAGACCTCGCTTCATGGGAAGGAACAAAATGAGGAGTCGCCACGCGGTTTTTGTATTTTGAGCCCAAAACGTTGAGAAACGGCTTTTGTGAAAAGGTGTCGTTTTTATTGGTAGCAAAAACTTAGGAAAAGGCTTTTTGAAAAAGGGGATCATTTTTATTGGCAGCAAAAACGAGTAAAAAGCTTTTTTGTACCAGAGATTGTTAGGTTCGGAGGTCAGGTTACGTTTCGGGTAGAGTATGACGAGATCGCCCGAAACGCCTCGCATGACGAGTCTTTCTACCTTTCTCGAAATCGTGTGTGTGTGTGTGTGTGTGTGTGTTTTGAAATGGGGGCTTGAATGACAAGCTTAATCTTGGTTTGAATGACAAACGTTGATTAGGTGACTTTTGAAAAGACGAGCGTTTGAATGACAAACGTCGGTTTGAGTTTGAAATGAGCGTTTGCGTGGCAAACGTCGATTTTGAACCGTACGAGTCATTGTTAACGATTTTTACGGGAAAAATGCGTATTAAATGATTTTAAGTGTCAAATGGCGGCTTTGAGTTTGAAGATGAGCGTTCGGAGGCCGAACGTCATTTCACGCGTTTTGAAAGAGAGTTCGACGGACGAACTCCGGTTTTGAACCGGGCATTACATTGTTAACGATTTTTACGGGAAAATGCGTATTAAATGACATGCGATCAACGAATCGGGTTGCGACTCGGACTTTGAAAAGTAAATACTATCACAATCCAAACGGATCGGACTTGTAAATGACAGTATTTAAAGCGGTGTCAACGGAATCAAACGATCCGGATTCGTAAATGACGATCAACGAGGCCAAACGGCTCGGAATTGTAAATGACGATCAACGAGGCCAAACGGCTCGGAATTGTAAATGACGATCAACGAGGCCAAACGGCTCGGAATTGTAAATGACGATCAACGAGGCCAAACGGCTCAGAATTGTAAATGACGATCAACGAGGCCAAACGGCTCGGAATTGTAAATGACGATCAACGAGGCCAAACGGCTCGGAATTGTAAATGACAATCAACGAGGCCAAACGGCTCGGAATTGTAAATGACATGAAAGTAAACGGAACGGGGTCGAAACGCCGTTTTAACCCGTGATTACTTCTCTTACGGAAAGAGAAGAGGATCGAGGGGCTAAAACGTATCGGACCCCGTTAGACGGAGGCGTCTACATTTTGATAACGACGTTCGAAACAGTTATAGCGACTGGCGCGTAAACCGAGACGGAACGGGAGATTTAGAGAGAGGGAGTTATACCTATGGCTAGGGTCGACTCCTTTGGCTCGGTGGGTGTGTACGGGACACGGAAAGTGATTCGAAAGGTTGTTTCGAAGTTGTAGGGTGCGTATTTGATCGAAATGCGAAGATTTCACGTGAATTGAGACAGAACGGGAGCTCGGGAGGGGTGAGAACCAGTTTGGACCGTGGGGGGTGGTGATTTTTGGTGTAAAAATTCCTCCTCTTGCCTTTGACGAATTTCTATTTATAGGGTAAAATTTGCGGTAGGAGTTCCCACGGACTTGACTGAATCAGGGGGTTTTGTGGGATTTTGGGAATTTGAAGGACTTGCGGGCAATTTCTGGAAAATGTGCACAAAGGTGAGTCCGGCCGGACTTGGCTTGCAAACCAGGGGCATTTTGGTCTTTTCAGCTTGATTTGTGATTGAAAGAGTGACGAGAGGGCTGCGGCATGCCGGACACGTGTCCAGCTGACTCACCCGCACGTGGGAGTTCGTCCCCTCGGTCCGGTTTTGTCCGTTTTAAAATAACACCGGGAAATGTCCGAAACGCCCGGAAAGTGCCGAAAATGCGTTTTGTGGAAAGCCATACTTTTACGTGAGATGACACGTGTTAAGTACGGTTCGACGTCGGGATGCACGGGCGCCCCGGACGCCTCGTTGGCACAGCAACGGGAGTTTAACGAAGTTCCGTTAACTCGGGAGCGGGCGCTAACGGATTTCTGTTAACTTTCTGACGAATTTGGACGATCCGGATTTTGGTACTTACAGTTAGCCCCTCAGCGATGTCTCCTCCGAAGGAGGTGGGGTCGTTGAAAAAGATAAGGATCCAAATCGGTATGCCTTACTTTGAAGGAGACACAGGCGGTCACCGGCCGGACCTTTAGCGAAAAAGATTCCTACGTATCCCGAGCGGGAATCAAGCCGATCGTAGTTCGAAAAGGGGCAAGGGCCGCGCATGGGGACCTTGACCTGAGCGAGACTGTTAGGAGGCGTCTGAACCTGGATGAGACCATTCGCGGGGTACATGTACCTGAATGGAGATCTGTAGAGGCGTCCCCGAACTGAGAGGAGACCATTCGCTTGGTGTATCGGAACCTGAATGGAGACTAGCTGTCGGGGAGGCGTACGAACCCGGGACTTCTGAAACCTTCGAGGGCGTGTGGCGCCTCAAACCGGAGTTGCGATGCCGACGGGGCGTTCGTGCCTTGGGTCTTTGGGCTTATTGCTGTTGCCAGTTTTATCCTGCTGGGGATGAGCGTTCGGGCTTACCTGGATGGCCGAAGAGGGATTGTTGCGAGGCGTTCGTGCCTTGGGGTTCGGGCTTATTGCTGTTGCCGGAGAGGGATTATTGCAAGGCGTTCGTGTCTTGGGGTTCGGGCTTATTCTCGAGAGGGATTGTTGCAAGGCGTTCGTGCCTTGGGGTTCGGGCTTATTCTTTGTTGCCGGAGAGGGATTGTTGCAAGGCGTTCGTGCCTTGGGGTTCGGGCTTATTGCTGTTGCCGGAGAGGGATTGTTGCAAGGCGTTCGTGCCTTGGGGTTCGGGCTTATTGCTGTTGCCGGAGAGGGATTATTGCAAGGCGTTCGTGCCTTGGGGTTCGGGCTTGGAGGCCGAGAGGGATTATTGCAAGGCATTCGTGCCTTGAGGTTCGGGATCGTTGCCGGAGAGAGATTATTGCGCGTTCGTGCCTTGGGGTTCTGAATCATTCCGTGAAAGGTCGCGAGAGGGATTATTGCAAGGCGTTCGTGCCTTGGGGTTCGGGCTTATTCTTTGCTGAGAGGGATGAACAAAGGTCTCGATTGAGAGAGTGGAATCGGACCGCAAAGGTCGGGATTGACTGTTTGAGATGGGACCGTGAAAGACCGAGATGGGAATTGAGATCGGACCGTGAAAGGTCGCGATTGAGACTTGAAATCGGACCGTGAAAGGTCGCGATTGAGGATTGAGATCGGACCGTGAAAGGTCGCGGTTGAGGATTGAAATCGGACCGTGAAAGGTCGCGATTGAGAATTGGAATCGGACCGTGAAAGGTGATTGCCCCGGTGGTAGAAGGATTTAGGTCACTTTCGAGGGGATTGCCCTCTTTTAATTCAAGTTCTTTCAAACGCCGACCTAACCTATCAATGTCGTCGTTCAATGGCTCCAATGTAGGATTCAAAGAACGCCGACCAAGCATACACCGATTAAACAAACTTGTTCAAATCACAACAAATCCCCGGCAACGGCACCAAAAACTTGATGGATAAAAATCCACTTGTAATAAAATACCTAGCAAGTGTACTTGTAGTAGTATGCACAAGCAAGGGTCGAATCCACAGAGATTTGAGTGTTGAACAAATTGGTTTAATTAGTGTAAAAATAACAAAGGAAAAGGGGTTTTGATTGGTTGAATTATTAAACTAAGAAAGCAAAGTAAATTAATTAAAGATATCAAGAGACAAGGGATTCATGGATTGGGGATCATAACAATTATCACTTTATGCTTTTTATTTCATGTAAAAAGGATTCAATCTCATTCTTGGGTTCGTTCACAAAAACCTAGGGTTAAGATGTTCATATATTCCGGTAGGTCAATAAGAACATTAAAACCCTCCTAATTCTATCTTGTTTATATATTCCGGTAGGTCAATATAAACATTCAAGAATTTCAATTAAAAACTTAAGAACAATGGAACCTAGATTCGTTTGATTTCCGGTAGGTCCTCAATTGAATCTATTCTTCTCAACAATGGCCAAATTACAAATCATCCATGATAGTGCAATGGTTTGTATCCAAATAAATTCAAGAGGTCAAAAGTATATTCCGCTAGGTCAATACAATTGATCTCAAGAACAAAATTAAAACCGTTGAGAAGAACAAGAACGAAAAAGAGATATGAAGAATTAAAACTTTAGCATAAAGATCAAATTGTTACTCACCTCAATCCATGAATAAAATAAATTAGCCTTGAATGGCCATTAAAATAAATAAATTAAAACCTTGTTCTTTCATTTTCAAAAATAAATAAAAACCTAAACTAAAAATATAGAGAATAAAAATATTCAAAAGATTAAAAGATTCAAAGATGAAAGATCAAAAGATTCTACAAAAACTAGTCTAGGGTTGTTTTTATAGGAGGAGGGTGAAAATCCTTTTTGGAAACAAATTCTTGGTCAAAATCCTTGTCAAAATAGAAAATCTCCCGAAATCCTTCACTGATTCTGTGCTGATTTTGTTGCTGATTCGTTTTTATTATTTGTGACAGAATTAAATCTGTTGCTAAAGACATGGTGGGTGGTCGCCCAGAATTGCCCACACGGCTGCCCAGTAATATAGAAAGTCTCGGCCAATTTTGTTGTCTTCAGCGGCCGCCCATTGCCTTGATCAGCGGCCGCCCAATGCCTTGGCCCCAACTGCAGCAACATTGGCCCAATTTGGCCCAGCCACTCTCGGCCACAGAAGCATTTCCCTCAGCCATGCCTGGCCATGTTGGCCCAGCCATGCTTGTGCAATCTTGCCATGCATGTGTAATCCTGCCTTGGCCGTGCCATTATTTTGGACCATTTGGTATTTGGTTCGTCTCGCAATTACACCGTCGCACTTTGGTCACTATAAAAAATTATTTTGCACCTCGATCTTTGAGATTTTATTTTTCACTTTAGCCCATGAATTTTTATAAATCAAATTCCTCCCAAAATTTTCCATATTTCCAATTTAGTCCCTGAATTTCCAAGATTTCCAATTTGGCCCTTGACTTTCATAATTTCCGTTTTGTCCCATATTTTTCAGAATTGTAATTTGATCCAAAAACTTTCAAAGTACGTTCAAATCCTCCGTTTTATCAATAATTGCACTTCAACCCCTGTACTTTCAAAACACTACAAAATACATCAAATTTCCAAGGTTTCTAGCACCAAATAAGCTAGAAAATATATATTTTGGATGGGTAAAACCACATCCATCACATTGACTTCGACTTTGACCCGCACGGGATATGTAAGAGTCAAGCCCGAGTCCATGACAAAAATCAGGATCTTTCGCGCAAGCGAAGCTCTACCGAAATTCCGCCAAGGAAAAATTGGCAAGATCTTGACTCGGCATTGACTTTGACTTTGACTCGCGCAATGTATGCAACAAAGCTCAATGTGACGCCGTGTCATTCGGATTTTACCGTCCGACCCATGCCTATTATTTTCTTGGACAATGCAGAAGTCAAAACGTCAATCGCGTAAGCGAAACTCTGCCGAAATTCCGTTAAGGCTGAAAGACGAGACTTTCCCGGCATTGCCTTGACTATAATCCGCATCGCTCGCACGTTAAAAGTGCCTATGACCCATTAGACCTTAGGAGCGTTCTTCTCTCTCGGTCGGTGGGATCCGCATTCCCTATAGGACCCTCGCCTGGGGCTGTCCACCCTGGGAGGTCGAAATACAGGTGGAAAACGAGGGACTTATAGTCGTAGTGACGAAACCCGCTGATCCAGGATCTAGAGTAGTTGCGAAAAAGAAGGGCAACCCCTTTTCCAACCAAATAGAAATAAATAAAAGATACTGTTTTAAGTAAACTTGAACAATTAATGGAATCACAATTGCATGGTCCCATTTCTGGAATCTCTAATCGCGACCTCCACGGTCCGATCTCCGATTTTCGATCTCGACCTTTCACGGTCAAATCTCTAACCGCGACCTCCACGATCCAATTTTCGATTTTCGATCCCGACCTTTCACGGACAAATCTCTAATCGCGACCTCCACGGTTCGATTTTCGATTTTCGATCCTGACCTTTCACGGTCAAATCTCTAATCGCGACCTCCACGGTCCTATTTTCGATTTTCGATCCTGACCTTTCACGGTCAAATTTTCAATCGCGACCTCCACGGTCCAATCTCCGATCTTCAATCTCGACCTTTCATGGTCAAATCTCTAATCGCGACCTCCACGGTCTGATCTCCGATCTTCAATCCTTACCTTTCACGGTCAAACTTCCAATCGCGACTTCCACGGTCCGATCTCCGATCTTCAATCTCGACCTTTCACGGTCAAATTTCCAATCGCGACCTCCACGGTCCGATCTCCGATCTTCAATCTCTCGACCTTTCACGGTCAAATCTCTAATCGCGACCTCCACGGTCCGATCTCCGATCTTCGATTCTGACCTTTCACGGTCAAATTTCCAATCTCGACCTTTCACTGTCAAATTTCTAATCGCGACCTCCACGTTCCGATCTCCGATTTTCGATCCTGACCTTTCACGGTCAAATTTCTAATCGCGACCTCCACGGTCCGATCTCCGATTTTCGATCTCGACCTTTCAGGGTCAAATCTCTAGTCGCGACCTCCAAGGTCCGATCTCCGATCTTCGATCCTGACCTTTCACGGTCAAATTTCCAATCTCGACCTTTCACGGTCAAATTTCCAATCGCGACCTCCACGGTCCGATCTCCAATCTTCGATCCTGACCTTTCACGGTCAAATTTCCAATCGAGACCCTCCCGGTCTGATCTTCAATCTCCAACCGAGACCTTTCACGGTCTAACCTCCGATATTAATCTTTTGTGGTCAAATAGGCAATCCCGACCTTTCACGGTCAAGTCTCCAATCAAGATCCTCACGGTCCAATTTTCAATCTCGACCTTTTACGGTCAAATCCTTTCCGATCAAATATGATTAGGAGAAAATGTGTTTTAAGCAAAATTTAAGTAATAAGTACATGTTACCTGAGCCTTCAGCCTAAAGACTTACCTCCGAGCCTAAACCTAGCCCACCCCCAAGTCTAAACCTTGCCTATCTCTTTTCCGCAGCGAGAAAGAAGTGGGTGAGAATACCGGATCAACGGCTTTTCAGTGCGGAAACCTCAGGTTCAGATAGTTCAGCAGAATCATCAGTTTTGTCTACTCAGGGGTTTAGAATGGCAGATATGACTATAAACAGTGAGGGTACAGGAAATCCGATGATTAGGAAGGAAGAGTTAGTCCTAGCTTTGAAAAATGCCCATAAGATTCATGAAGAGCACCTGGCTATGCTCATCGGTGCTTTCCACCGTCTTGGAGTTCATGTACAGTTGAGGCAAATGGTTCTTTGGTCATGATTGAAGATGAAACTTCAGAAACAGTGATCTCAGTCCCTCCATCCTAAACCAATACCCTCCATCCTACAGTCAATACCTTCCTCCATCCACATATGATCCCTTACCAAAGACTACTGCCCTCCAGCTCCTCCCTACGTATCAGGCCATTAGGGCTCCATCGCCCTCAGCTCCTCAAAACGGATTGGGCTTCATCACACCTATTCCTCAGCTTCAGCAGTACCTGCCAGTTTATGCTCCAGCTTCACATAATCAGTTTGAGCCATGTGGCTATGTTCTGAGACATCTATACTCACCTAAATGCAATCATGAGTTGCTAAAAGAAAATCCGGATGCCTCAAGTTTTCAGTTGTCATCTACCGGACTTAGTGAATTCACCCCTCAGTTTCACCAGTCTGCGGCTGTGATTCCCTCTACTGATAAAAGTCTTGTTGCGAGTTCCAGTAACTCGAGAGTTCCCGTTGACCCCCAAGTGGCAATATTGATGGAGCAAGTGAAACAAATGCAAGAGAAGCTTGATCTCATGATGAGTACCAGCACTCCCTTAACTCAAGATGTCGAACCGGGCAAAGAAGTGATTCAGCCGTGCAAAATCCAGGTGCCCGAAGTGAGAGAAGTTGACAGGACAACTTGTTCTAAGTTTAAGAAAGGCCCGAAGACAAACCCAGCCGGTACTACCCCTTTCACTCAATACCACCAACGCAGCGCTGAATCCTCCCAAACAGGTCCCAATATCCCTCAAAGCCCTCCCAGATTCACTTCCTTCCAGCAGTATGCTTAGTCATCAAGTTTCGTCCCCGTGACTTTTCCAACCCACTTCTTTGGACAACTTGTACTTGCTCTAGCTGCTCCATGGCCTCAAATCCCTCCACTTCCACCAGTATCATGGGCACGTAACTGATCACTGCCTCGGTCTGCGCTATGGAATCCAGAAAGTTAATAGAAAATGGAAAGCTCAAGTGTCCTGGCAGTCCAACTAGCGAAGAGTAGCTAGGCTAGGGGTTACCTATCCTTAAAAAAAATAGTCTCTCAGTCAACTTTCGTAGGTTCTAGTACTTTCTTCTTTCAATCAAGTCCTCCTCGGACATTGTAATTAATCTTCAATCTTCTATAAAAGAGTCTTTTTCTTTTCTTGCTAGACTTAAGACATTATTTGCACACCTACATTACATTTAATGAAATGGTTTTATTTTATATGATCACTTGCATTCCTCAATAAATAACCTCTCGAAATAATTAACGTTCTGATTAATCAGTGTGAGAAAGTCAACTAATGCCTTCCCCATACACTTTCCTTACCTCACAAAAGGCCTCCATCAAGCCATACACTTTCCTTATCTCACAAAAGCCTTCATCAAATCATACGCCTCCCAAATCATGTCCTCATCGTCACCTTGACCAAGTCAACAAAGGCGCAACATCAAGGAACAACAAGAGGTCACTCAGCTTCGAAAGATTGACCCCATGTCGACAACAACCTAGGGGCTTGCCATTGCCCTCAGGTGCTTCAAAAAAAAAAAAAGCAAGAGTGCAAAAAGAGTAATACCCAGCTAGGCTAAAAACCTTGACAAATGACGGTCTAGGCAAAAAACAGGGTTGCACATAAAAAAGAAGAAAAGGAAAAAATAAATAGTGCAAAAAGAGTAATACCCAGCTAGGCTAAAAACCCTGAAAAGGACGGTATAGGAAAAAAAACAGGGTTGCACATAAAAAAAGGTCAAAGCTCAAAAAAATGAAACAATGGAGCGGTTAAGGCAAATACAGAAACGTTTCATAAGCCCTTAGGTATATGCAAATTCTTTCTGTCTCAACGAAAGATAAAAATCAAGAAGCAATTGAAGCAGCCGTCCAAAAAATGACTTGGTCGAGGAATCATTCCGAGGCCCATGCCTCTTCATCCAACCTTCTCATCCGAGCCTTTCCACTAAAGGAACCACAAATCCCATTTCCCAAAGCCAAACACAGTTCAGCCGAAGTCGAACTAAGGCGACCTGAGATCCTCACAATGAGGGAAACGTAGGCAACTAGAAATGGTCCGGTCATAAGCATATTTAAATTCCAGAAAATCCGGTCTCATCAATGGCCTCTCCCATAAACATATCCAAAAGTCAGAAAATCCGGTCTCATCAAAGACCTCTCTATACACAGACCTTTCTTTCACACATAGCCAACCTTGATCCGCGACATCGGTTGACTTTCTCCTCATGATTAATCAAAACGTTTGTTCATATTGAGATTAGTGGTTGAATAACCCGAACATTAATAAAGGGTTTTAAGCAATCTTGTGATCATTGTAAATAAAATAAGTTTTCAGATGTCTTGACAAGTCTTCTCTTTCTACATCTTAGGAAAAATAGTGCTAAACACTGATTTTCTGTCAGCAGGGGCTTCCATACACTTTTACAGACCTTTCTACGCTTATACTCTCTCAAAAGAGTCAAAATTCAAAGCGAGTTCTCGTGCCTACGTCGAATGAGGCCATCAAAATAACACAAAATCGGGATCTATTCCCACCTTTTGAAAAATCTGCCCCTGCATGTATAAATTTCTAAAATTCCCTTCTTCCACATCTTCTTGCGGTTGACTGAGTGACTAAAGAAAATAAGAGAGTAAGTACGAAAGGATATGTTTTTCCCTCTTCTGCTACAATTCGCATTAGGGCTGCCTTAAAACTCTTTAAGATTGGGGCTTTGTCAAGCCATTTCTTTAGACAGGGGCTTCTTTAGCCATTTTTGGGGTCTGCATCGGATTCCTCATTACGTCACAAAATGGATTCAGTCTTGGTCCGATCAACCTCATGATCACTTTTACAGTACCAATCAGATTGGGACTTTTGCTAGGTCATCAGTCGGAACTCTACTAAGTCACCTCTTCAAGCCGAGGCTTTGCCAATAAAAGGATATTTTCCTTGTTTTAATAGAACCTGGGGCTTTGCAGACTTTTCTCCTAAGACCGGGGCTTTCGATAAGTTGCATTCATTCTCAGAAGAGAGGTTTAGTCACTTTAACGTCTACTTTAGTCTTTGGTTCTAAAAGCCTGTCAGCGTCAGCTTCAAGTGCTAGAGTTTGAGAAAGAAACATTAATCAAAACCCGAGGTTTAAACCATGTCTCAGCCCAAGAGGGAATTCTGGTCCACATTGACAACATCTCAGTAACAACAACAGTTCAATCCGCACCCAAGGGATACAACCCCACTTTCTCAACAAAACCTGCATAAAAACATACCCAAACACCATTCATGCAATCATATACCATCATAAACCATTTCGGCCTAATTTCCGCCCCATTTCCAAGCAAAAAAGCTGCCCCGAGGTTCAAATAATATGCAAAACCATAAAGCATTAATAAGAAAAGCAAATGAAAGATCATTACATTGTTTTCGCCTCCTTGGCGCCCAAATAAAATAAAAAAAATAACAAATTGTGCATGTTTGTTCATTGTTTCTCTCTTTTCCTCTCCTAATTCAACCCTAGGGAGCCCTAAGCCTCCGACTCATCGTCGTCACTGCTTAGCTCGTAGAACTCAGGATCCCTCATCAAATCTTCATTATCGCCGCATCGAGACGGGTTGACGGCCACGTGCTCGTACTCCGCCAGGTGCTCCAAGATGTCTGTGTTGGGCCCCCGCCCCCGAGGCACGGCGCTGGCGGATGAGGTCTGATACCCTGAGGCTGATGAGGTGAGAGGCCATGCTCCCAACGTGCCTCCTCTTTCGCACGGGCTCCCGAGCATTCCCCACAGCCCTTGAGGTACAGGCCAGCTTCCTCAGAAGGGACCGAGCCACCTCCTTCCAAATGCCTCCCCGTTCGCCATACCAAACCATCATAGGTACGAGCAGGAACCTTCGAGAAAAGAAGAGAAAAACTCAGAAAAACTCAAAATTGCAGAAAGTAAAGAAAGTCTAAAAGAGAAAGGACCCTAGAGATACTTACAGTGCTGTCAGCAGGAAGAGTATACTCGGGCTCCCTCGTGTCAGGAATAGGCACCATGAACCTCCTTGGTACCCCGTTCACCACATAGGAGAGGTGAGCTGGAGGCATAGGTGGATCAGTAGGCTCTGCTTCCCCATACCCCTGAGCGGCGGCTATCTTTACTAATTTCTGCGGTGTCCTCAACCGCACCTCCACAAAGGTGGCATACGGGGTAGCAAAGTCGAAATACTCCTGCTGTGCCGCCACTCGATATCTCTCTATCTCATCCGCCGACTAATGCCTGGGCTGCAGCATGAGCGGAGGAGGGTCATGAGGGGTGATAGCGCCCAAAGGAGGGACGTGACCGTGCTACCTGGAGAAGCGGTCCCCCAGATAAATGATGTCACAGGTCAGCCCTGTCAGCCATCTCCTCTGCCTGGTCACCACCAAGGCATCCCCTATCAAAGCCTCTGGATACCTCCTCCAGGGATAGAAATCCACCCCCTCATGATCGTCCCTGTTGACGACGGGTCTCACCATCTTGTAATCAAAAGTAATCCGGGTCTTCCCGGTGAACTTACCCCTAGCCTCTCCCCTCTAGCGAATCATAGCCGGGAAGGTAGCCGGATCACTCTGTTGGTTCCAAGGAAAGAACCCAATCGCCTCACAGAACCAGACCTGTATGTTCAAAATAAAAAGGGTCATTTCTCTCATAAAATCTCAAGATAGAAAAGTAAAAGAGAGAAAAGAAAAGTGAGAGTACCTCAAGAGCAAAAGAGAAACAATCCATAGATGCAGCCTTATTCCGTACAAATCCAAAGAGAAATAGAGCTCGGCTAATCCGGCCTCAACCCAAGAGACCTCCCCAACCTCATCCAAATCCTCCAAAGATTCGAGTAGGCAAAGCATTGCCAATGTCCTGCAGTTCGCGAAAATAGTGACTCGACGGTAACCACAGGAAAGCTCTCGCGAGCTGGTGGCAGTCACCTCATTGGTAGCAAACTCATCCATGCATCCCAGAACTGCAACCTCAATAAACCTCATCTCCATCCCAAGCCCCTTAGGATGGAGGTCAAATCCTACCAAAGCTCTAAACTCGGCTGCAGAAATGTGATCTCTCAAAGTCACAGGCCTACCAGTAAATCTCAAGCCAGTAATAGTAGTTAAATCGGCAGGGGTCATCGTGATCTCTCTCCAGCTAAGATAAAGCCGTGAGTGGTGTCCCACCACAACTCCGAAAGGGCCTGAACCAACCCCTTGCTCTTAGAGGTCACATGAATACCTCTACCAATAGGCTCAATGTAAGAATGAAGCCCAGTCGCTATCACCAGCTGCTTAGGATTTACACCATCCTTTTCGAAGTTGGGCATCCTATCCCACAACTTCACTGCCACCTTTGTGGGTCCCCTCGACTTGCTCTCCTGTAGGAAAATATAGCAAAAAATGTGTCAGTCCTTCATTTCATCTCAAAAACATGCATATATTCAAAAGTGCACATATTTTCAAAGAAAAGGATTCATAAGAGATTTCTAGCATCATTTGCCTAGAAAACATGTCTTTCATCAATTGAAACACGTCATCCCGAGCACATTGCTCTTCCAAATACAAAAATTCCAATTTTCACAAAATTCTTTGCACATAAGCTTTAATTTTTCAAGATGGCATGCAAGAATCCTTTTTGTTGGTCCCAAAGGTGGCAACAAGGGTGAAAATACAGCTAGAGGGGGGGGTGAATAGCTGTTTAAAATTTTTCGCCCTCAATTTAAAACTAAACCTCTACGCTTACAAAACCTCTTGCAGTGTATTAGAAACTGCAAGTAGAGTTGTAAAATGCACAGCGGAATATACTTGATAAAATGCGGTTTTGATAAGGCGGTTTTGCAAGGCGGTTTTAGTGCAATTTTCTGAGCAGTTGTAAAACTGAAAGTGCAGTTTGACTATGTTAACTCCAAACACAATTTCACAATAAAGGATAACTATATAAGATCAAACACAGAGAAAGGTAGATAATTAGTAAGCACAAGAAATAAAAATGCAGAAAGTAAGAACACAATATTTGGAGTGGTTCAATCGATAAACGATCTACGTCCACTACCAAGATGGTTAGTCTTGGATTTCTAAGAGAGATTTTATATTGAGTATTTGAGAGATTACAAAGTACAATAAAATCTTTTCTATGAAGAACAAATCCAAAACTATAACCAGTGTATCTCAAGTGAATAAACTATGTGTTTAAACAAGAGAGGTGTGTGTGTGAGAACAAGATCAAGGCTCTTTAAATACGTGAGATGTAGAGCACAATGATTCTTGGAATGTGTTAAGGCTTGATTTCTGGGGCCGGGGAATATTTCTTGAAGTATGAAGATGAAGATTCAAAGGACTAAGAATTTCGGGCGTAGCTTCAACTTCGATGATCACAAAGAATTTTTCAATAATTTCAAGCAATCTTCAAATGGTGAAGATTGGGGTATTTATACCCCGAAGCATCTCAAATATAGCCGTTGGACACACTGCTCAAGGACGCACTTGATGCTTTCCCCATCGGGTCCACTAATATCCACTTTTTGTCCTTGTAGAGCCGTTGGTGCAAGCAAAGCCGATCGCACCTCACCGCAATCAAGGTGGTTAGGACATCTGTCACCTTTATGAGATCTTTGCAGATCTCGCTTCCGACATCGGGTCACGTGAAAAATATGGTGGTTGACATTTAATATTGCCGACGTGGATTCCAAGGGATAAAAGGATCACTTCAAGAAGTCAATCATTAGGGCGGTTCTGGGGGCAAGCGGTTTGACAAAAGGCGGTTCCACCGTAAGAGGATTTCCAAAAGTGCGGTTTGCACTTGATTGGATCAAGGCGGTTTCAGATGAAAGGAATCTCAAGGCAAAAGGCGGTTCGCCAAGCGGTTCTAAAAGGCGGTTCAGAACCCTTGAAACCGGCAATCCTAAAATCCAATGATTCTTGAGCCGCCTTCAAGCCTAAATTTAACCTATTCTATAAAATGGACTTAGCTAAAAATTGAAGTCTAAGCTTCATTACATAGGGTCCTAAAGTCCTTAAAATAAATAGGAGGTTATGGTATCAATCAAATCTAATACAAAATAGGAGGGTTAAAATATGCATACCCAACAATCTCCCCCTATTTGATTGATGCCATTACCTACTACAGCAAAAGCAAACATTATACTTGGTAAAAACATGTCCATAAGAATAATCATGGTAAGTCATGTCCCAAGTTAATGCACACACAAGCTTAAGCTATAGATTTCTATACTATTGAAAGATTGGAACTTACAACTTGAAAAGTATAGAAATGTATTCAACAAGCACTTAAAAAGTATGAGTTTAAGTTCAAAGTGCGCTTTAAATCGAATGTTTAAACATCAATTCAAAATAGTGATTTTTAAGTTGAAAAATATTTGAATGAGGTTTAAGACCATAAGCGGTTTCATTGTTCTACAAACAAGCGGTTTGATTGAACAAAGTTTTGGAACCATGATGCAATTTCCATTAATTCCTAAGATGATTACAAGTACAGAATGAAGGAAAATTACAAGGTTACAAAAACAAAAGGAAGTAAGTTGGACACAAGGAAATACAATGAAAGTGCGGTCCAATCTTACCAAAAAGATTCACAAAAAATACAAGGAAAAAGCGGTTTACTCCGGGGCGGCTTGTTTACTTCATGCTCACCCACTTGGCCCACTGATTGGTCGTGTGCAAACGCTTCCTTAATCTTCTAACTTCTTCGCGGTTCTCGGTGAGAGTAGCTTCAAGCTTCTTTAGGGCATTCACAATGAGCAGAGGTAGAATTTGTGGCACCAACCGCTTTGGTGTTTTCCACAATGTTGTCTCTAATAGTATCCAATGCACGTGAAGGGATGAATAAAGGGAATTGAAGATAGTATGGATCTCCTCCTCGCACAGCTAAGCGGTTTGTTCTTGGATAGCTTCCTTCATTGGATCAAGATCAATGGTAACTCTCAAAATGAGGTTTTCGTGTCATGAATTTCAGCCTTCAATCTTGGCAATGAATCCGGCCTTCAAAGTGTTGTCAAAGCGGCCGTTAAATTCATCCCGAATCTCATTCAACTTTGCCATTGAGGCATCTCCAACACATTCCAAATTTACCTTGGAGTCCACCTTGAATATATCAATTTGCTCCAGACATCTTCTCTCGAGGGAATTCAAGGCGGTTTGGACAATTCGTGCTATTTGCGCCCGGAGTTTAAGATTTGCAACAAGCTTTGAGGTCGCCTCCCCAAGATCCTCGTCAATGGCACGTTGCAGACTTTTCTTGAATATCACTCAATCCTTTAACCAATCCTTCTTCAACGGCGATTTTGATAAGAGAAGCGGTTTGTTCATCCGGAGCGGTTGAAGAGGATGAGGGGTTTGTCGAGCTTTCCCCTTAATGGCATCAAGCAATGTTGATTTAAGGGTTGCCATTTCCAGAGATTGAGATTCTACCTTGGCTTGAAGAACAAGGTTTGATTCAGAGAGATTTGAGAGAGAGGTTTGAGGGAAGCATTTGAAGCGGTTAGGGTGTCATTTGAAGCGGTCGCCTTAATGACATGACCCCGGCTTATAAGGAGTTGGCTTTGGATGAGGGTAAGTGTTTGGAGAATTTGGGAGTAGTCGTAAGGAGGTGCGGTTGAGGCCGAAGCGGTTGTGAATATGGGAGGCGGTTGGGTTGGAATGGTTTCAGAGCGGTTTGGGTTTGGGAGGTATAAGTGGAGGAGGGGATATCTCGGCGGTTGGGTGAGTTTTTGTGGAGTTCGGGGATTTTGAAGGGGTATTTGATTTGGAGCGGTTGGGTGTAGAGAATGGGAGCGGTTTTGAATTGGAGAATTGGTTGGGGTTGGATCTTCTCTCGATGGATTTGGATGTTGCATGTCCAGCCAGAGTGCATAGACCGCCTTTGTTGATAGGCTTGGGATCCGGTAGGAGTTGGGTTAGAGTGTCGGGAATTTATGGAATGGGAGTGTTGGGGTGAGTTGTAAGGTGATTGAGAGGATAGGGGTGAGTGATTTTCTGGGGGAAGGTGAAGGGGAATTTTGAGGAGGTGATTGAGGAGGGGAATTTGAAGGAGAGGGTGAGGGTTGGACATGCTTGGATTTCTTGAAGGGTTTCTTCTTGGCAGCCATTTTCTTCCTCTTGGGTTTCTCCCCGAGATTGTGCGGTTTTGTTTGGGGGAAGGAGTTACGGATTCGGATTTTGATGGAGATTTGGATTGAGATATACAGGTGATTGGACAAAGATTGGTTTGGAGATTGGGTAGAGAGGTTTGAGGAGATGGAGGCGGTTGGGTTTCCGGGAGGCGGTTCGCGTTCGTAGGTTGATTTTCCCTTGGCCTCGATACTTCTCACCTTGCTCCTGGGCCAATCTAGCAATCCTATCTTGGAGAACCTTCATCTGTTCTTCCAACAAATAATCCATCCATCTCATCTCTCGGCTTTCTTTGCCCGGGATACCAAGTCAGTGAATACTTGGATCTTCTTCTTCTTCTTCACTATCTTCATCCACCAATTGAAAATTTTCGTGTGTTCCTTGGATTTCTTCTTCCTTTTGCTTAGTACTCAGCTACTCCATCATCAAGAAGCGGTTTGGGTGTAGGAGCGGTCTTGGTCCTCTTGGGAAGCGATTCGCCTCTTGCTTGGGGCTTCCTGGACCGCTTGGCTCCTTTAGCCTTTGGAGCGGTTGAGGGATCTCTCAACTCATATGGTTCCTTCTTGGTAGGTATCCGCATCATACAAAGATTTGTATAATGCATCTCCATTGGCATATCTCGAAGGTATGACAAGCAAGCAATCCTGCAGAATCAAAGGAACAATCCACCACCAGCTCAGGATTCTTAGTGACCAACTCATCAACATGCTCATAGTCCATCAAAAGTGCGGTTATGATCCCGCCGAATGGTCTCCACTCGAAGCTTCACCTTCGACCTTGGCCCGGTAGGTCTCAACACGTTCTTAATTTCCAAGAACAGATCCTTGGCCAAGTGCCTTGATCTCCATGAATATGGCGTAACAATATATCCATTGTTGGGAAGTGAAGTTATTATGATTCCCGCCTTCCCACGCATCGTCCTCCCAACAAGATGACCAATGTGGCTCATCGCTCACCAAAATCCTTCCTAGCAATCTTCTTGTATTTCTTGGATAAGGTACCAACTTTGGCGGTTGCTAGAGCAAAGATTGTCCCGAATGACTTGATCAACCTCTATAGGGCTCCACCAACATTGAATCCGAAAAGCCTTCGATGTCAATGTAGTCAATGGAGAGCTTCGGTCCTTCTATAACAAATGGTCAGCAGAAACTCTTTGGCCTTCATTAAGAATTCTCGGAATCCTTCTTCGCGGTTGAGAAGAATCGGTCCACAATAGATGGCACAATAAAATTCTCGCTTCTTTGTGAACAATGCGGTAGGATGCCGTATACTCGAGCTTCCTCAAGAACTCCCTTCCTGTGAGCATCGCATTTGAGCTCTTCCTCATTTACTTCCCAACTGAAGGAAAGTAGTAGGATCCTACAAAGAAATTATCAAGTGTTAGATCCATTTTTGTATTCATAAGTTACAAGCGGGTTTGAGCACCAAGCGTGTTTTTAGCTTAGGTGCGGTTTTGAAAACAAAGATTTCAAACCACAAGTAATTTATGAATACTGAAAAATAAAGGAATTTTGAGAACAAAAATTTCTTAAGTACTTCGGCATTGTAATCCAATTTTATCCCACACCGCAAAGTGGTGCTTATAATAGAGTAGAAGTTTATGGTGTCCAAATTTCTATATACTTAAGAAAATCTCAAAATTGATAGGAAAGGGAATAAACAAAGCATGCGGTTTCTAAAAGTTTTGAAAATGCGGTTTTAGAACATGCGGTTTAAGGGAGAGGAGCGGTTTGAAATAGAAAATCCTAGTGCTGGTTGCATACAAGCGGTTTCAAAACCCAAAGGAAATCCAAAATCAAAAAAGTTGGAAAATTTTCTAAGTGTTTGAAAAACACTATTCAGATTTAAGGCATCCAAAACATGTGATTTTTCAAGAAAAGTTGGCATAGGTTCTTCAGCTTGAAGAACACGAAGAACATTTTCATGAACACTCAAGAACGAGAGATTTTCAAAACTAAACCAAAATCAACAAATAACATATTAAAATGATCACATTGGGAAGGGAGATTAACAATATATCATTAAAAATTACAACCTTTTACCCTTAATCGCCATAAACATCAAAAATCAAAAGTGGGTTTTCGAACCATAAAAAACCGAAAATCACAAAATAGGTGTTCATAGCATGGATTGATCATGAAATAAACTTCACATATATCAAATCCATGTAAGAATCCGAGCATAACCCAAATGTAAATCATCAAAAATGAATAAGAAACAAGATCAAAATCAATGTAAAATCATGAAGCTCGAAGAATACGAGCATGTGACTATGTTCATCCATGGCAGCATTGACAAAAGAAAATTTAGAGCTAGGGTTAGAAATTGTTTACCATTTCCAAGATAGGTTTCTTGGGACCTTTAGGAATGTGAGAAGCTCTTTGGCGTTTTGAAGCTCGATGGTTTTGAAGATGATGCCATTGACGGTTTAAGGTTTTGAAAGTGAGAGTTTGTAAGAGGGTTTTAGAGAGAGAGAGAAGAGTACGGTTGCAGAGTAGTTTGGCGAGAAAAGGTTTAGGTTTCACCAAACAGGTAGTATATAGGGTGTGAAGTGGGCGGTGGAGGCAACCAAGGTCGAAAGAATGATTGAATTTAAAAACCAACCGTTACACCCTTTCACCTCCCCGCACATCTCTCTATGACTACTGACATGAGTGGCTTTAAATGCTCATGTCCCCAAGCATTAAATGCTCTAAAATTTAAATTTCTTTGAGGGAAAATATTTGCAAAAAATATTCTTAACTACGACAAAATAAAAATTAAAAATAAATAAAGAATTTGAACAGCTTTTTTTTTTTTTTTTAAGATAATGGCAATAAAAAATAGACAGAGCGAATTACTTCATGTCGGTGAAACGCGGTTAATTGATCCCAGCGTCGGACCGCATGAGCGGTTTGGAACTTGTGGTTGTATGCAGCGCGGTTGACTGCTTGCGGTTTCCTAGAATGGGCGGTTTCAACAGAGGCGGTTTTGATTCCAAAGGAATTTCAACCTAATCTCAACAAACAAAGTTAGCATATAAAGTAGTATGGGAATTTACTTAAGTTCAAGCATACTTCCATTTCTCCTTCCTGAGAAAAGAAAATCTCTTGGAGTCAAGAGCTTTTGGTGGAGAGATATCAGCAATCTGGTTGTTCTGGCTCCCACGTACTCTTAAATGGATATTCCTCTTTATACACGCATCTTTGAGGAAAATGATACTTGATATCTATATGCTTCGGTCTTGGAATGCATGGCGTGGTTTGCTGGAGACTCGATATTGTTCAAGTGTTGTCACACATGATAAAGACGCAATTTCCTTCATGGATTCCATAGTCCACCTGTCCCGGCCGTTTCATCCAGCAAGGATTGGACAAAGAATAACTTCCAAAGAAGAATATACTAAATTTCTCATGTTGATACACTGAAACCTAAGCTTGCTTCTTACCGGCCCAAGCAACTAGTCTATTCCCGAGGAAATGACAAGTACCACTAGTGCTTTTCCCTGTCAATAAGACAAAGCCGCATAATCAGCATCCGAATAATCTACAAGATCGAAGTTCGAATCTTGGGAATACCAAAGTCCAAGGTTAGGCGGTTCCGTATAAATAGCGAATTATACGCTTGACCGCAATAAGATGTGCTTCCTCTTAGGATCTCGCTTGATAGCGTGCACATACACGTGCATACTCAAACATGATATCGGGCCTACGGTAGCGCTTAAGTAAAGTAATGAGCCGATCATACCTCGATATAAAGTCTCGATCAACTTTCTTACCTTTCGAGATCTTTATCTAGCTTATCAGTTTCTGCGGGCTATAGGGAGTATCATATGCTTTAGCATTTTCTAATCCAAACTTCTTTATCAACTCCTTTCGCGTATTTGGTCGGGCCGAGGAAAAATACTCCTCTTCGTGCATTGCTTGATTTGAAGCCCGAGGAAGAATGTTAATTCTCCCATCATGCTCATCTCAAACTTGCGTTTCATTACCTTCTCGAAACGCTTACAAAGTAACTCATTAGTAGAACCAAAATAATAATATCATCGAGATAAATTTGAACAAGTAAAGTATGCTCATTATATTTGGCAATAAAAAGAGTTGTAATAATTCTTACCACGTTTAAATCCTTTTTTCTAGTAAAAATTTAGAAAGAGTCTCATACCAT